>CM017192.1:8343068-8695568 GCA_004837865.1 Musa balbisiana | reverse complement strand
CGTCTACTATAGCTTTTAGCAAAATAATGTTGAGATTTGATTCATAGTTATCTATCTAGATAGTTATCATGATTTAGTGATTACAGGATATTTCAATAACCACCTAAATCATGATCTAGTAGTTATAGGGTGGTTTCAATAACTACCTCAATCTAGTAGTTATAGGGTAGTTGTCACTAGGTCCTATAAATAAGATCATTGTTCATGAAGCAAGGATATAGAGAGTGTGTGCACTTGCAAATACCTTGTAAGTGTTCCTGTGAATCCTCCTGTTTTTAATACTACATCGTGTTTTCTTGAATCGAAAGGATTTTTTTACTTGCATCGTAGTATTCTGTTTTTTCCTTGCTCCTCCATCCCCAACATTTGTGGTATCAAAGCCTAGTTTCAATCTGAATCGGGCATTATGGCTTTTAATGGCAATTCTATGTCTCAACCTCTTATTCCCATCTTCTCGGGCAAATGCTATGAATTTTGGAGTATCAAGATAAAGACTCTATTCAAGTCTCAAGATCTTTAAGACTTAATAGAGAATGGATATGCAGATCCAGATGACGAAATCAGGCTGAGGGAGAACAGAAAGAAGGACTCAAAGGCATTGTTCTTCATTCAACAAGCTGTACATGAGACGATCTTCACAAGGATTGCAGCAGCGACAACCTCAAAGCAAGCCTGATTGATACTTCAAAATGAATTTCAAGGCTCATCAAGGGTGATTACGGTAAAACTTCAAACCCTCCGTCGTGAGTTTGAAATTTTGTTCATGAAAAGCAATGAATCGGTACAAGATTTTCTTTCTCGAGTGACTGAAATTGTTAGTCAAATGAAATCTTATGGTGAACATCTTCCTGATCATATAATTGTTGCAAAAGTTTTGAAAAATTTAACTCAGAAATTTGATCATATTGTTGCCGCAATTGAGGAATCAAAAGATTTATCTACATATTCATTTGATGAACTAATGGGTTCCTTGCAAGCACATGAAGTAAGGTTGAACAGGTCACTTGAAAAAAGTGAAGAAAAAGCATTTCAGGTTAAGGGGGAGTCTTCTACTTCAAAAGAAGACAAAAAATCAACAGGAAAAGGACGTGGCAGAGGAGGATTTCGTGGTAGAGGAAAAGGAAAAGGACTCTTTGATAGGCATGATGAATAAAGGCAATCAAATTATGATAAAAAAAATTACAAGAGTGGAATTCAATGTCACTATTGTAAAAAGTTTGGTAACATGAAGACAGACTGTTGGAAAAGAGAAAAGCAAGCAAGTTATGTGGAGCAAAATGAAGAAAATAGTAAGTTATTTATGACTCATTCACAAGTTCATGATATCTCAAATGATATTTGGTTTCTGGATAGTGGATGTTCTAATCATATGTCAGACATAAAATCAATATTTAGAAATATTGATGAAACTCACAAGTTGAAAGTTAGACTTGGAGATAGCAAACAAATCCAAGTGGAAGGGAAAGGAACAATTGAGGTGAAGACAAATCAAGGGAAGGTAAAATACCTTGATAATGTTTTCTATGTTCCTACTTTATCACATAACTTGTTGAGTGTTGGACAACTGATAGATGATGGATATTCAGTAATATTTGATGAAGGTTCATGCACTATTAGAGATAAAAAATCTGGTTTGATTATAGTAAATGTTTGCATGACACAAAACAAGATGTTTCCACTTGATGTGTCAAATATTGAAAGACATACACTTATCACAACTCAAAAGAATGAGTCTAGTTTATGGCATTTAAGATATAGACACCTTAACATTAAGGGTTTAAGGTTGTTAAGTCAAAAAGGAATGGTTTTCGGATTGCCTAAGATTAATACACTTGATGTATGTGAATGATGCATATATGACAAACAAAGTAAAAAACCATTTCCTATTGGAAAAGCATGGAGAGCATCTAATTGTCTTGAATTAATTCATGCTGACTTATGTGGACCTATGAATACAAAATCATTTGGTGGAAGTCAATATTTTCTATTGTTTACGGATAATTATAGTCGCATGAGTTGGGTATATTTTTTGAAATTGAAATCTGAAACATTTGATAATTTTCGAAAATTCAAGGCACTTGTAGAAAGGCAAAGTGGTAGATATATAAAGACACTTCGGACAAATAGAGGTGGTGAATTTTTATCTAATGAGTTTAATTCTTTTTGATGAATTTTTATCAATGAGGTGGTGAATCATCACAAGCTTGATGAAAAATCTGAAAAATGTATTTTAATTGGTTATTCTTTACAATCGAAAGCATATCGATTATATAACCCTGTTAGTGGCAAAGTTGTTATTAACAGAAATGTTATGTTTGATAAAAGTGCAAGTTGAAATTGGGAGACCAATAAAAGTGGAATACAAATGCAGATTCCAGCAGAACTAGACACTCCCCAGAATCAAATGACAGATCCTGCTCCTACAAGTTCATCATCAACCTCACCCAATAGCAGTTCAAATTCTGATTCCTCAGATGAAACCCCTCCAAGAAATTTCAGATCACTAACAGAAATTTATAACTCAACATTTGCTTTGTTTATTTCAGATCCAACAATTTTTTAGGAAGCAGTTAAAAAAGAGGAATTGAGAAAAGCAATGAAGGAGGAAATCAAAGTCAATTGAGAAGAATGAAACTTGGGAGCTAATGGATCTACCGAAAGAAAAGAAAGCGATTGGGTTAAAATGGGTATTCAAAACAAAATTTAATGCAGATGGAAGTATCCAAAAGCATAAGGCTCGGCTTGTAGCAAAAGGATATTCACAGCAACAAGATTTACACGAAGCATATAGAGATACGCTATCATTTCATCTGAGATCTTATAGCAAGTGGAGCCATAACAATAAAGTATTGTGGAACGGATGAACAAGTTACGAATATCCTCACCAAATCGCTTCCAGTTCAAAAGCATGTTTATTTTATGTCGCAAATCGGTGTATGCAACTATGAATCAAGAGGGAGTGTTGAGATTTGATTCATAGTTATCTATCTAGATAGTTATCATGATTTAGTGATTATAGGATATTTCAATAACCACCTAAATCATGATCTAGTAGTTATAGGGTGGTTTCAATAATTACCTCAATCTAGTAGTTATAGGGTGGTTATCACTAGGTCCTATAAATAGGACCATTATTCATGAAGCAACGATATAGAGAGTGTGTGCACGTGTTCCTGTGAATCCTCCTGTTTTTAATACTACATTGTGTTTTCTTGAATCGAAAAGATTTTTTTACTTGCATCGTAGTATTCTATTTTTTCCTTGCTCCTCCATCCCCAACAAATAAGCCTATGAATCCTCCCTCCATGGCATTTCCACTTTCTGCAATATTTATCCCTTGTTTGCTTACTGCATGTGTGTGAATGGAAACAGTTTACAATTCATGAAGCATTTTAAATTTAGTGGTGCTTCTCCTTCAGATATCTCAAAAAAGGGTCAATCTACTGCTCTCTCTTTTTTTTCTTTTTCATATCTAAATCCCAAAATGGTATCTTTCAACTATCGATAAAAGAATTATGATCTTTACTTCACATCCATATTTTCTTCCATTAAATCTGGATAAAAATGACAGTTCAATTGTCAAACAATTGATAACTCGTGCCATTAATTTACTCTTCCGCAAGAAAACTAAGATCCATATCGATGATTGTCATCAACAACTTCCACTTTGCCTTTTGCGATATAATCTATTTTGATATCATGTGAGAAAAATAACTAAAAGGGTTGAAACAGTGATGTTTCATTCTCAGGTGGAAGCATAAGAACAGACATGCACATCGCATTGATGGTTAATCTAGGCTGATGGTCTGGAAATAAAGATCTAGTGAGGCTGTTGTTGCTTGGTCATACTTAAAAAGGGTTCTCAACAAGAAATTGTTATCATATGAGATCAAGGAGAGAGAGAGAGAGAGAGAGAGAGAGAGAGAGAGAGAGAGAGAGAGAGAGAGGTGCTTCTTTCACCGTAATAGTGTTAATGATGCACCGTATTGCATGTTTAAATAGAAATTTTGTATTTATTTTTAATATATATTTTGCTTGATTATTCTAACTCATCAAGAGTAATTAGTTTACTGAAATAGTTTAGTCTCACGTCTAAAGAGCGATGAATTTATGGAGGAAACAGAAGAGGAGGAAGAAAGCAAAACAGAGAGGGAGAAAGAAACGAGAGACGGAAGAAAGGGGAAGGAGGGAAGGAAGAGAAGAAGAAAGAGAGACGAGAAGGGAGAAGGAAGAGAAACGAGAGGGAAAGAAAAAGGGAAAATGAAAGGGTTGGTGCACTTGATCTGCACTCGAGGAAAGAAAGAAAAGCAGAAAAAAAAGGGGAAGAAAATAAGGAGAAAAATAAGTAGAAAATTATGGAGGACTTGGTTCTGATATCAAATAAATTTCGATAAGTTCAGAAAAAAAATTATTTGAGGTATGATTTGAATTCTCTCATATTTTTATTAATTAGATTTATATTTTGAATTATATATTGATGAATCTTGATATTCTCAATTAATTGGATATTTATGTTATGAAGGAAATAAAAAAAATAAAAAAAATGGTGATATTGAAATAATAAGGAAAGGAAAGATTAAAATATAATATGCTATCAGAGTAAGTATCATTTATATGTTACAAGTATTTGAATCCGTAAATGCATATAGTTTACATGAATTATAAGTTATCTTATAATTTAAAAGTGCTATAAAGAAATTTATATGTTAATATGATTTGAACAATTCAAATGTTAATATGATATATAAGTATTTATTGATTTATGTTATCTGATTCTTATGAAAATGTCTGTTTAATCATTATATTTGAAAAGCATTGAAAAATGTATGAATATTATTAGTTTTAAAAGTAATATACAAAAGGATTTGTAAAAACTCTTCGTTTTATCAAAAGTAATTGATATAATTATTTTTAGTAATATGATAGCTGTTTAATAAGTATGATTATGATCTAAGATTATAAATTAGTTATATATATTAGAAACTAGTTTTTTTTTTTTTTTGTGAGCATTGACACAAAAAAGATATGTGTTATCTATATAATCGGGGGGTTAAATATAGTTCTGAACCTTATTACACAGATATAATGTGGACATAGTTGCCAAGACAACTAAGACTTTTGTTCTATACAACTTAATTATATTTATCCTTAAAAGCCTTAGTTATATTTATGCTCATTTAAGAATAGTCAATGGTAGTAGTCTTTGCACTTCAAATGTTGTATGCTCTAATATATGATATTAATAATATTTATATTTTATTATGAATTTTTTTAAAAAAATATTCTAATTCAGAAAATATTAAAATTATTTTATGTGATTTAAATTGTATTTATGTTTTTATACGTAAATTATATGAGTATAAAAAAGAGGTCTTTGATATCCATATATATTTTCATAATGCATTTAAACATATTTTACATTTGAAAGTATTGTTAGCGAGCTATGATTTGAAACGCATATGAAACTTATGTTTTGTAAATTTTATAAACACGAAAAAAGTATTTGCTATTTTTTCATATTTTGAAAATGTGTTAAATGCATAAGAATTTTATGTGTTTTAAAGATAATATTTATTTATAATAAGTTTTGGAAGTTTTGGTCTGTGATTTGCTTATATGATTATCTTTTTATTTTTCGGAATTACATAGCAAAAACATGATCAATATACTACCAATTGAATCATGTAATTACTTTATTAAACAATTATGAATGTCTGGTGCCTGAATTGATTATGGTTTAGTACTAATAATATATGTCCCATGGATGATTAATTATGAATTAGATTATATAATAATTATTTTTTATAAAAAAATATATTTTTTTTTAATTTTGACCATCTAATTATATATATATATATATATTATATATTATATATGCCACATGACTCACTTTGTCTTCTAAACAAATGCTGTCGGTTTGTTGTTTTCTTTAGAGCTGCCACGTGATAATGTCTTTACAAAACAATGCTCCAACTTGCACCGTGATATTATTTATGGCTGTCTTGACTCAGCACCACCAACAACACGGAATAACATACATGGCTGAAGAATTGCAGACTGACACAATAATTATCCCTCAAGATAGATTATTTCATTTTCCTCCAGATTATTTCGTTCTAATTAATGGATCTCCAGTAAATATGTGACTGGTTCTTCGAATGTGGTGGCTCAATAGTCATATTTAAGCATCATGAATGAAAATTCTGATGTTCGCATCCTATCGTTTTGCAGTGGCAAGCATTAGTCACTGCACGGGACTCATTATCGGCTTTAGTTCAGTCATGGAACTCACGTAGTCAGTTCAATGCAATTTTTGTTCTAAAAGATTAGGAGAATATATAGATTCGTTTAGCTTAATCTGAAGTTTTAGTTGCTTCCGCCAATACTTGATGGAATGAATTTAAATGAACAAAACAAGAAGAAGATCGAGGAATGTTTCCACCTTACAGCAGCATCACATAAGCTGGTGCGCACTTATCATATATAATGTACATGAGGCCTATAGAAAACTCAGCTCTGATGTCAACTTAGCCTTCGAGCTTATACCGCCGACATCTTCCCAAGGCAAGATAGCTCCGAGCAACTCACAACGTTTCAAGATACACCGATTCTAGAACACGGAATGCTCACAGATCTCGGGAGTCACAAGAGTGGTTGCATGGAACGAAAACGAGGGCTCTTCTTCGTATTTGTACGTGCCCCTCCGCCGCCGACATCCTTCTTCCTTTTCCTCCTCGTAATCTTGTCTTCCGCAGGCCTATCAGCTTCCCAGTTCGGAACTCCTACCGCTGAATTCGACACGGACCGCCTCGGTCTCCTCTCCTTCAAGACTCTCCTCTCGGACCCATCCGGAGCACTGGTCTCCTGGGGGAACAGCTCCCTCCATTTCTGCCGGTGGCGAGGGGTGAAGTGCCGTAATCATGGCGGTGAACCGAGGGTCACAGCTCTGGTGTTGGAGTCCCTCCGGTTGAAGGGTAAACTATCTCCGTCCCTTGCTAATCTCACCTTCCTCAGGAGACTCCGCCTCGGCAACAACAGCCTTGAGGGTTCCATTCCGCAGGAGCTCGGCTTTCTATCCCGGCTTCGGTCCCTCAATCTTAGTTACAATCATCTGGGTGGGATGATTCCCACTTCTCTGCTCCAGAATTGTTCCGAACTCCGAATCTTCAGCCTGAGTCATAACAATCTCAACGGGACAATCCCACGCAATCTCAGCAACTGTTTGTATCTACGAGTTATTGATTTGGGCCGGAACACGCTCGAAGGAAACATCCCCAGCGATATCGGCTCTCTACCGAAGCTAGAGACGGTCGCCATCTGGGACAATCTCCTCGAGGGAAGCATTCCTCCAGAGATCGGGAAGCTTGCAAGCTTAACAGGACTTCACATGCGTTTCAACCATCTCGATGGACCGATTCCTGCTGCGATAGGAAACCTCTCCTCTCTTACCCAACTTGACCTGTCCAATAATCTTCTTGCGGGAGCCATCCCTGCTGCGATATGGAACCTCACCTCTCTTCGCGGGCTTCTGCTTTGACCTCACCTCTCTTCGCGGGCTTCTGCTGTGGAATAATCGTCTCACGGGAGCCATCCCATCCGACATAGGCAATCTTGTTGGGTTGGATAGACTTTACTGAGTTCTAACGAATCACCGGCACCATCCCACCCGAGATTGGGAAGCGGGAGCAGGTATCTGCCGTGTTTTGCAGAACAACAACCTGGTCGGCACCATTCCCAATACTCTGTGGTCTTTGCGGAACTTGGACGCATTGCTTTCTCCGTCACAATCACCTGGAAGCGAAGAATGCTGCCGAGTGGAGTTTCTTAGATGCCTTGACCAACCGCACCCGCCTCAGGATATTGGATCTATCAATCAATCATCTGTCCGGCGAGTTGCCAAAATCCGTAGCCAATCTGTCCAAAACCCTGCAATGGTTAAAAATCCACGACAACCAAATTGCTGGATCCATTCCTGCAGAGATTGGAAATCTCAGTAATTTGACCGTGATTACCATGTCCTCCAACCTTCTTGACGCCACCATTCCCGCAGCACTCGGAAGCCTTCGGAGGTTAATACGGATAGATTTGAGCGAGAATTACTTGGTGGGAGAAATCCCTGCCACCCTCGGCAACCTCAGTCAATTAACCTCTCTTCTTCTGTCCTCCAATGAACTGCGTGGATCCATACCTCCGAGTCTTGGAAAGTGCCCATTGGATACCTTGAACTTGGCATTCAACAAGTTAAGCGGTGGGGTGCCAAAAGAGATCTTTTACATCCTCAGTCTCACCAAACTCTTCGATATTTCACACAATTCATTGACAGGATCACTGCCGCCGGAAATTGGGAACCTGAGGAACATCCAAATTGTGGATGTCTCCAGCAATAGATTGTCGGGTGAAATTCCAGGCACCATTGCTCAATGTGAAGTCCTGCAGTACCTTCACATGCAAGGGAACTTTTTCCATGGGCTCATTCCTTCGTCATTTGGGCAGTTGAAAGGGCTTCGAGTGCTGGACATTTCAAGATATTGTCGGGAGCTCTCGGAGCTTGACTTACCTTAATCTCTCCTACAACAATCTGGACGGTGAAGTGCCAACGGATGGGATTTTCGGAAACGCAAGTGCTTTCTCAGTGTTGGGAAACATCAATCTTTGTGGGGGTGTTCCCCAACTTGGATTGCCTTCATGCTCCTCTGGGAAGAAGACTTCGTCTGTGAAGTTGATTGCGATCATCTCCGTTGCCGGAGGAATCTGTTGTGTCATCTTTCTGATTTCCTGTTTTGCTGCTCGTTACTGGCTATGCAAGTCGAGGACACACTACTCCGTCACCGCTCGCAGCAAAGATCAACACCGGAAGGTCACTTTTGCTGAGCTAACCAAAGCAACCGATGGGTTTTCGCCTGCTAACCTTATCGGCACGGGAAGCTTCGGATCTGTGTACAGAGGCGTCGTGGATTGGGAAGACCACAAGGATGTGGCGGTGAAGGTACTCAACCTGCAGCGAAGAGGAGCTTCAAGAAGCTTCGTAGCTGAATGTGAAGCTTTGAGAAACACCAGGCATCGGAATCTCGTCAAGGCACTAACATCATGCTCGGGTGTTGATTTCGGAGGGAACGACTTCAAAGCTCTAGTGTTTGAGTTCTTACCGAATGGAAGCCTGGACGAGTGGCTTCATCCTCCCGAAAGAGACGAACGGCGTTCATCGAGAAGTCTAAGCCTTATGCAGCGACTGAACATATCGATCGATGTGGCTTCCGCGTTGGGCTACCTTCATCACCATGGCCGCACCCCGATTGTTCACTGTGATGTTAAACCGAGCAATGTTCTTCTGGATCGTGACATGGTTGCCCGTGTGGGTGACTTTGGATTAGCGAGGCTCCTGAACAAAGTTGCCGGCAAGTCATCGACCAACTCGGTGACGTTGAGAGGGTCGGTCGGTTATGCTGCTCCAGGTATGTTTAGATTTCAATGATGCTTCCCATTTTGTTGATCTATATGCTCTTAGATTTGCTCGCTATCAGAGAAGAAGTTGGCATGAATGAAGTAAGTAGTGATTCGTTCTGCATGCATTGCAGAGTATGGGATGAGCAATAAGGTTTCTACGGAAGGGGACGTGTACAGTTACGGAACACTCCTGCTAGAGATGTTCACCGGGAAGCGACCTACGGACGATGGCTTCAAGGAAGGCCTGAACCTTCGTCGATACGTTGAGGTGGCACTTTCCAAACGCGTAGTTGACATCATCGATCCCTGCTTGTCATTGCAAGGGGGAGAAGGGGAAGCACGTCACGCAAATCCAATGGCAAATGGATTAAGCACGAGAGCAGTAGAATGCGTTGCTTCGGTGCTTACAGTCGGCGTTTTATGTTCCAAGGAAGCACCAAAACAGCGAATGCATATGGAAGCTGTCGTAAGGGAATTGCACGACATCAGGGATGCGTTTCTGGGACTGCCTCTGCTATGACAGATTTGGATGGAGTGCCGATGAGATCGATCATCTACTATTTTGGCGTTTATTAGTAGATTGAGCTGATTAGATTCTGTATAGGTCTTCACTGTGTCGAGCATTTTACCATAATTTTCTTTTCTTGTGTTGTTTGAGTGCTCCCCTTCCGTACGTGTGAAATTCTTCAAGTTAATGTTTTATAAAGATTATATTCGATGTAAAAATTTCTTAATAATTCATCTCTTTTTGCGGAGATCGTCTCGCATCACTTTTTACGTAAATCTTAATTGATTCATCGTCGCATGTACACAGTAATATACTCACAATCTTATAAGTTAAATTTAGTGTGTGTATATAAATAAATAAATAAATATAGATAGATAGATAATTCCATAGGGAATGTTTTATCATCTTGATGATATAAAAAAAAATCAGGACAACTGCATTAATTAATATTTGTCTAATGTGGACTAGACATTAGTGTTAGGTACATATATTTGTTTCCTAAGGAGCAAGTCAACATCTAGTTAATGGAAATCAATTCAGAATAGAAAATTAAGTCATTTGTTTATTTTCGAATCTTTAACAGATTTTGTCTTGTTGATCGAGTCAATTTTAGTAACCCATGGTCAACGTCACAACTCTGTAGAAGAAGGCCACCGTTGTATGCGTCGTCAATTCACCGGCAGCCTAGTTTGACAACCCCCATTATGAGACTAACATAATATAATGATAATGTTTTGTTCAACTCCCATTGCATTGCAGACTACATTTCATGAAAATGAAGCTTCGCCTATCATTGTGGAAAGTCAAATAAACAGGACAATAGGTCCATAATTGACCTCAATCAATCAAGTCATCTGGCTAACCCTACCAAGGATAGATTTATGAGAGAAACATGTCATAGTAGTTTTTTTTTATAAGAAAAATAAGAATATAAAGCTTGTGGGTCAACAGCAAAGTAAAAAAAAAAAATTTAGAATAATGAGATTTGTCACAAAAAAAACACACACACAACGAGTCGCGTATACTATTAAGAGATCGAAAAGTGAGTAAAATTTACTATTCTACTATTGTAAAAAAATATATTATAAAATATAAATCTCAAATATTGGTAAAATTTAAAAGTCGAAGAAAATATGATTTGATCCAAAAAAAAAAAAAAAACCCAAGAGTTATACAATAGCTATAATTTTGACGTCTTCTAATTCCAACCATAATAGATTTCGAAGTTCGACATGGTTCTCTCCTCAACCACATAGGGGTATTTATTACGGTCTTAAGAATGAATCTCATTCCTATAAGTTGATCAAGAGTCACAAATGAACCACTCAACTTTAAATAGAAATCAAATCTTACTTGGATAGAATCAAATGTTTCATTGGCACCCATTAAAACCTTCCTATACAGGGAGGAGGAGACTCTGCAAAGGCCATTATATTATTTGGCTTTGTTAAGATAACATTTTATTAAGAATTATGCATTAAATCGGAGATAACATTGAAGTTCCTCATCTCATTCACCCTTAGTCATTTGCTTATAAGAATACTGTCCTCGATCACTTTAGTTATTTGTGTTTTGTTCATTACTGATTAAATTTTTTAAGCCATTTTTTATATTGACACTGAGATTGTGGATAGACTTATACATGGGAGATGTTCTATATGAGTTTTTGGAGATTCTAATGATGAATCTTGTCATATTTGATATGGAAGATTTGAACTCAAAAAGAATTTTAGCAATTGAGGATAAAGATTAGGTCCCAAATACACCCTGGTCCTGCAGGAGAGTCATGGCATGCTGCCTAACTAAATGCATTTGTTTGTTGTTATTGTTGTCATTCCAAAAGAAGTCATATGAGAGTTTTGAAAATTTGGAGATAAATATGTTTGAGATCCACCAGCTAGAAGAATACCTAACTAAATGTATCTTTTTGTTCTTATTATTGTCATTCCAAATGAAGTCAAATGAGAGTTTTGAAAATTTGGAGATAAATATGTTTGACAAGCCACTTGAGAAAAAAGTTCTGTATTATAAGAACTAGCATGCTGACTTGAGAAAAAAGTTCTTTTTGCCACTCTTTGAATCATCCTTTAAGGCTTTAGGTAAATTCCTAAGTATTTGACAGACCACCTGCTTCCTGAATGTTTAAGGAGTTCTGTATTTGGTTTCAGAGGCATAATAAAAAAGGAAGTAAAAGGAAGTAAATGTTAAAAAATTACAATATCTTGATAATATAAAAATAAGATTTAGAGTTTGCTTTGAATGCTAGAAGGAGATTATCCATGAATATTAGGTGAAAAATTTTGATCCCCACAGGAGTGATACTCTTGATTCTGAACAACAATGGTGATTAAAGTGGAAAGAATCTATTGGATGATAATGAATATGTATAGTGAAAGAGGGTCTCCTTGTCTTATTTCCCAGTGACTCTTAAATTAATTATTAGGATTAATCTCTATAGCATAAATTGAATGAATGAATTTATGAAAAAAGTTCATATATCATTGTGATTGATAACTTCTCAAGTCAAATTTTTTTTGGAGATCAAGCTTTAGGAGAATGTATAGAGTGCATGCACTACTTGGAAAGCAATGAAAATATTATCATGAATGTTTTTATCTTTAATAATGTTAAATTATTCCTGAATAATGAGATTATTGATATGTTACTTGATTTGATTTGCAATAACCTTGGTGAGTAATTTGCATATGACATTACATAATGTAATAGTTCTAAAATCTTTAATCTAAACTACATATGTGTGGCCTAAACTGTCCCACAGCGATGTTCGTAAAAATATTATATATATATTATATATATATATATATATATATATATATATATATATATATATATATATATATATATATATATATATATATAATATTTTAAGTCCACTCTGACGCCTTTATAGAATTCAATATTAAAATGATCAACTTTAATAAAACCCATATGTCATAATAGTCTTTTGAATAAGACTTCTAATCTAATTTTTCCTTCCCGACAAACTACATTAAGAAAACATTGTCCTGACAAGTAAATAATGACAGCCTTCCTACTTCGAGTTTTTTGTGTGCTAACTTTGGATTAGTATACATATAGATTTGCTGTGGATTATTTCCAAATTGTATCCGAGTGCGGGATTTGGAAGAATCCTTTGCATGGAGGAGCAAACACGACATGAGTGCTTCAGATCTGCATGGGTTCTTTGGCCATCCTCCTTCATGCTTTTGCTTCTCACGCTCTCTTCTTCTGCAGGCTCATTAGCTTCCCAGTTTGCAACTCCCACCGCTGAATCGACCACTGATCGTCTCTCCCTCCGCTCCTTCAAGACCCTCCTCTCCGACCCATCCGGAGCGTTGGCCTCCTGGGACAACGCCTCCCTCAATTTCTGCCGGTGGCGAGGGGTCACGTGCCGTACCCACGGAGGTGAACCGAGGGTCACGGGCCTCAAGTTGGAGTCCCTCCGGTTGGAGGGTAAACTATCTCCGTCCCTGGCTAACCTCACCTTCCTCAGGAGACTCCGCCTCGGTAGCAACAACCTTGAGGGTTCCATCCCGCAGGAGCTCGGCTTTCTATCCCACCTTCGGTCTCTCAATCTTAGCAACAATCAATTGGGTGGGATGATTCCCACTTCTCTGTTCCAGAACTGTTCAGGACTTCAAATCCTCAGCCTGAGTCATAACAACATGAATGGCACAATCCCACGCAATCTCAGCAACTGTTCGGAACTCCAAGTCATTGGTTTGGATCAGAACATGCTGCGAGGAGACATTCCCACCGATCTGGGCTCCCTTCCAAAGCTCCGGGAACTCGTCATGTGGAACAATCTCCTCGAAGGAGGCATTCCTCCTGAGATCGGGAATCTTGCAAGCTTAACAGGACTTTATCTTGGCGGCAACCAACTCACCGGCGCTATTCCTGCTGCAGTAGGGAACCTCTCCTCTCTTACCCATCTTGATCTGTCAAACAGTACTCTTGCAGGAGCCATCCCTGCCGCAATATGGAACCTCACCTCTCTTCGTCAGCTTAAGCTGTGGAGTAATAAGCTCGCAGGAGCCATCCCATCCGACATTGGCAATCTTGTTAGCTTGACCACACTCTTTCTTCAGTACAACCAACTCACTGGCACTATCCCATCCGAGATCGGGAACCTAGCGAATCTGACCCAATGTTTTTTGGGTGGAAACCACCTGGTTGGCACCATTCCCAAGAGTTTGGGCTCATTGCCTAGTTTAGATGCATTGATTCTGGGTGGCAATGGGCTACAAGCAAGGGATGCTGCCGAGTGGAGTTTCTTGGACTCCTTGGCCAACTGCACCCACCTTAGAATCTTAGATATATCAAAAAATGATCTAAGTGGCATGCTGCCAAAATCCATAGCCAATTTGTCTAGATCTCTGGAAGAGCTAGACATCGGAGGCAACCAGATAGCAGGAAGCATCGCTGAAGAGATTGGGAATCTTATTAGCTTGACCAAAATCACGATGTGGTACAACCTTCTCGGCGGTGCTATTCCTGCAACGCTGGGAAGGCCTTGGAGATTAGGAAGAGTAAACTTGGGAGGAAACCATTTGGTGGGAGAAATCCCTGCAACCCTCGGGAACCTTACTAGATTAAACATTCTTGTTCTTTCCACCAATGAACTGCATGGATCCATACCTCCGAGCCTTGGAAAGTGCCCATTAAATATCTTGAATCTTGATTCCAACAGGTTAAATGGTACGGTGCCCGTACAGATCTTTGACATCCCCAATCTCACCAAACTCAATATCTCGCGCAATTTATTAACAGGAGTCCTGCCTTCGGAGATTGGGAAATTGAGGAACACCCAAAGTATCGATGCGTCCGATAATAGATTATCTGGTAGATTGCCCAGCGGAATTGCCGGATGCCAGGTCCTGGAAATCCTTTGCATTGGAGGGAACCATTTCCAGGGACCCATTCCTTGGTCGTTTAGCCAGTTGAAGGGGCTTCGAGTGCTGGACATTTCAAGCAATGATTTATCGGGGCATATACCAGATTTTCTTGGGAGCTTTAACATGACGTATCTCAATCTCTCCTACAACAATTTGGACGGTGAAGTGCCAAAAGATGGGATTTTTGCAAATGCAAGTGCATTCTCAGTGGTGGGGAACGGGAAACTTTGTGGGGGTATTCCAGAACTTAGATTGCCATCATGCCCTTCCGAGGAAAAATCTTCTTCTGCTAAGCTAATTGCCATCGTCTCTGTTGTCGGAGGAATCTTGTGCGTCACCTTTCTAATCTCCGTGTTGGTTTCTCGTTATCGATTAGGCAAGTCAAGCAGGCTTGCTACAGTTACCTCATGCATCGAGGAGCAGCACAGGAGGGTCTCTTTTGCTGAGCTGCTCAGAGCGACGAATGAATTTTCGCCTGCTAATCTGATTGGCATGGGAAGCTTCGGATCTGTCTACAGAGGAATCACGGATTGGGAAGACCACAAGGACGTGGCGGTGAAGGTACTCAACCTGCAGCAAACAGGGGCTGTGAGAAGCTTCATGGCCGAATGCGAAGCTCTGAGAAACGTCAGGCATCGGAATCTCGTCAAGATACTGACATCGTGCTCAGGTGTTGATTTCGGAGGGAACGACTTCAAAGCTCTGGTGTTTGAGTTCTTACCCGGTGGAAGTCTGGACGAGTGGCTTCATCCTCCAGAAAGAGACGAACGGGGTTCGCCGAGAATGCTAAGCCTCGGGCAGAGATTGAACATATCCATTGATGTGGCTTCTGCGTTGGATTATCTTCATCACCATGTTCCGACCCCGATTGTGCATCGTGATCTTAAACCGAGCAACGTGCTTTTGGACGATGACATGGTGGCACATGTGGGTGACTTCGGGTTGGCGAGGTTTGTGGGCAAGTCATCCCAGAGATCGACGAACTCGGTCACGTTGAAAGGGTCCATCGGCTACGCTGCTCCAGGTGTGTTTCTTAGCTTTCCTTTGGATGATTTACCACTGGAGATTGATTATTGATGTGCATGTCACAGAGTATGGGATGGGCCATAAGGTTTCAGTGCAAGGTGATGTGTACGGTTACGGAATGCTCCTGCTGGAGATGTTTACTGCAAAGCGACCTACTGATGATAGTTTCAAGGAAGGACTGAATCTTCGCCACTACGTTGAGAGGGCACTTCCAAAACATGTTGTTGAGATCATAGACCCAAACTTGTTACTGGGAGGGGGAGAAGGAGAAGCATGTCGGTCAAATCCATCGGCAAATGAATCAAGCATGAGAGCAGTAGAGTGCATTGCTTCGGTGCTCAGAGTTGGCGTGTCGTGTTCTAAAGGATCACCAAAAGAGCGAATGCAAATGGAGGATGTCACAAGGGAACTTCACAACATCAAGGATGCATTTCTTGGATCGACTCTGTTGCGGGCGTAGAGATATCAACGTTTAATATTAAGATTATAATTTCTGCACCGCATATAAATTATGAGCTTTTATAATCTTCCCCTAATAACTATTTTGACTTCTTTAATCGTGTAAGCATCATTGTGTTAGCATCTCAATGTATTATTTGTTCTTCCAACAAAAAGAAAATGCAAGATAGAAAGTCGAAACATCTTCCAGGCTAAGCCTTTTGACTATACGACATATTTCATGTAATCCTTTTGCCTCATAATTAGAGTTTTTCTTTGACTTGTATATTGATTCTTTTTAAGCCACAGCATGTCTTGAATCTGAACCGATAAATGTCAACTCACAATGAATTATCTCGAGGAGAAAAGTCAAAGCAGAAAGAAGAGAGATATAGAGAGGATTAGTTAAAATGCGTGCTCCTATGTCAAGTTTATAGATGCTTTTATCAGAGCAACTGCATGCTATGGGGAATCAGTTATGTGATCTTACATTTCAGCGGCAAAGGATTTGCCACAGCCACAAGTTTGTGTTGCATTCGGGTTCTTAAATGAGAAGCCTCCACCTATGAGTGCATCACTGAAGTCGAGCTGCATGCCGTACACAAAGAGTAGGCTCTTGGGATCACAAACTGCAAACTCAAAAACGAAAGTAGAAATTAGATTATCACATTAATTCTGATTCTTGTAATTTATACTACTATTGAAAGATACAAATATGCTAAGATTACTCATTATCATTAAAAGACTTTTCAATTTTTCAACTTTCCCATAAAATCCATCTCCAACAGCACAAAGTAATCATCAGTTACAACCCCACTAAAAAACTTTTCTCCTTGGTTAATATTGCTAGAATATTACCTGATCATATTAAGAACTAAATAAAGCTTTGATATGAAATTTATAGACTTTGCTGAGAGAGTGTCATAAGGATTTGAGGCCCACTAGTTTGCATAAACTAAAAGAATCCTACTTGCTGAATGTAAAAATTGTCAGTTTTCAGTTCCACATATGTCCAGATAAAACGAAATTAAAAAAAAAAACCTCATGAATGACCTACTCAGAATTCAGGTTATTCTAATAATACTCCAAATAAATTCCTTAGAAAGAACAAAGTTAAAATCATATTTATGCATGAAATAGATATATGCAACGATGGATCTATCTGGTTGCTTATTGGGTTTCTCTCAACGGTTTAAGATCCTAAGAGAAGGAGAAAGGAAGAAACATACCAATCACAAAACCATTGTATTCTATCACTGAGTCATCAGGTCGTGTGTTGGCATGGTTTTCAAACTCCATAGTGTATGACATGCCAGAGCATCCACCTTGCTTCACTCCAATTCTCAAGCACAGATCTTCTTTACGTTCAGATCTCATTTTACTCAGATGGTTTAATGCCTTTTCAGTTAATGAAATTGCAGGGGCAAAGCTACCAGATGCTGGAGCTGCTGTATCATTTAAGTGCAACGATAAGAAGATGACTCTTAGCACAACAAATAAAAGAAAACATTGTTCAATATTTTGACTAAAAAATTAGAAATCCAAAACCCAATAAAATAAAATGGCAGAAAGAAAATTCAAAACATATTCTGGACATTTGAACTGAGAATGTCATCAACAAAGAAATTTTGATGTGTAGAAAATATCTTACAAAATAGCCATTTAGGCAGTGAATTATAATTAAGATAGAAGATAGATTAAGGTTTAGTATATAACTGTCAGATGGTTGCATCATAATGACATGTCCGATGTTGCAATGCTTGTCCATTAAAGCTGAGTTGACAATATTTCATTCATAAAATATGGACAACCAAACATGGAGTTTGCATGTCTTTTCTTCTAAGTTGAAAAATTCATCAATGAGGGAATATAAACCAAGTCATTCATATTGTTCCAATTAAATCAAACATAAAGGTCCATATGAACGTGGATGCAAGTGTTGTAGCAAAAATCATATGATGTTTAGATTGGAGATATGTTTTCTTTTGTTTGTTAGAACATAGAACAAGATTGCTACATCTGATTGTGGCTCTAAAACTAATTAATAAGAGAACTGGAAAGAAAGATTTTATGGAGACAGCAAGGCTATCTGCTTGTTGTGTCTCTTTAAAGCACACGTTGAAACTAGTAAGAGTTGTAGTCAGGAAATTTCTTTATGACATTCAAGTTATTGGAAGAAACCCCTGGGTGCATCAGTAAACAATCTTTCAGGCCTAAAGAGGAGGATGAATATTTGGAAAATTGCATCATAAAACACCAAAAGAGAAAAGGGAGAAGGACAACATGCATCATAAACCTATGGCAGTGCAGAATCTTATTCTTTGGAATTCATGCAGCCTGACTCTTCATGTTCAATCTGAAAAATGAGTCCCCTTGAACCCAATATTGTTATTCCCAAGTTTTCCTTTGCCTAACTCGGTAAGCCCACACAGAGTAGCTCAAAGAAGGATATTGTGCAGAAAACATTACATAAAGAAACAGAGTTAAAGAGAACAGAGTTTTCATATATACATGATCCAAATGGCTCCTCGAAAAAAAGCAACACCCTATAACATAATGAAATGGAGTTAAAGAGAGCCAAGTTTCTCATATATAAGTGATCCAAATGACTCCTCCAAGAAAAGCAACATTATGGTTAGTAGATCTTATGCAGATTAGCATAAGATCAAATCCAGGATGATACATGTTCAGTGACCAATTTTACTATCAGGATTCATATTTTGAGAGATCCTATTCCTATTTTAGTAGCATTTCATTGGCTTATGAAATTAGCTTACCTCCTATAATTCCTATGTATACAAATGTTCGTCAGGCCATCAGACCATTTTTTTTATGCAATTAATTCAGAGATGGTTTAGTAGTAATCTCTTCCCTTCTGTTCTTCGAATTAGTGGCAACCCCAATTGGAGGGTAACAGACTGTCAAATAGGTGTTTTCCGAAAGTCGAGATAACCCCAATTGGAGAGTTATCTCAAACCTTTAACAATTCCATCGACCTCAGAACCAAAGGTCTAGAAAACCCTAAAATTTTCCGGCTTCAGATCAAAAAGACAATACAAATTTTGTCTTCCAGATCAACAGAGAGATAATCAAGCTAAGATTTGTGGTTACAACCGGAAATTACTGGACAAACATAAAAAAGGGAAAGTTTTTCCATGCGATCAGATGATTCATGAGGGGAAAGGAACAGAGAATAACAGATCAACTAACAAAAGAACTCTTCAATTAGTAGAATCAAAGACACAACCATTACCTGAAGTAGCCGACAAACGAATGCGAGTTAGATTCCTGCGATTGAGATCGCGGGGTAACCTGACGGAAAAACGAAGGGCGGCGGTGTTGCGGGACTCTGTGCAGCGCAGGTGGCATAGGAGCTGGCCAGGGATTCCGGCGGAGAGCGCCATCGGAGAGAGCGAGAGGCGGAGTCGGGCGAGGAACGAATTATTTTTCCGGAGATTTCGGAGAAGAAAAAAGGCTTTAGAAATACGCGGTCGTGTTTGGCTTGGCTTTATTGTTATTTATTTATATCGATCCTTGTACAAATTAGAAATAGCGTATTTAGGTTTATAAATCGTAATACATGATATTAAAACACCTAAATCAACTATGAATAACACTATACAACAATAACAATAAAATCGTAAATCTTAACTATTTAAATTTAACTAAATAAATATTTTAACATCTATGAAAATTATATATTTAATTAAATTTAAGATCCTTTAATATTTTTTATACCATTAATATTAATTATTTTATTTTCCCTAACTATCGTATCCAATTGTCTCCGTAAAACATGTCTATATCATTTTAAATAATTTTTTCTCATTTTATTTTATATTAGAGTGATATCTAATTATTTATAAATAAAAATATTTTATATATCTTTTTTATAACTCAACATATTTTCTCAACATTCTTATTTTGATAATATAAATTATATATATATTTTTAATTATATAACACTCATATTCATAAAACATGATTAATATTATAATTATCTTATAAATAAAACTATCTAGTTTGAATTAAATAAATATAATATAAAGTAACCTTAATAATCTTACCATCATAAAGAATATTAATAATAAAAATGAGTCAAAATAACAAATATACATTAAATTTACACGCAAGGATATATATATATATCGGAAATAGAAATTATGTATTTATTGTATTTAATTTATTCCGTCACCCAAAGCAGGCCAGCCTCAATTCTGGTTCGGTGGGCCCGCTGATTGCTAATAAGATCTTCCATCTCTCCTGGCCGCAGACTTGGATGATATTTGTGTGTCATTCTCCCAATTCACACTTGACTTCTCTTGCTTGGTGGAAATAATTGAGTGCCTCCTTTAGATACTTTCAAAGAAGGAAAGGAAAATTAGAAAAGAAGGGGTGTTTCAGCTTTGGATTGGCTCTCTACGAGTTTGGATCGATGTGATTCATCCCATTAGCTAGCAACATGTAGGCTTCAAATTTGGGATTGGTACGACTAATCTAAATTGACAAATGATCAGATTCAATGTGTTGAACATGTTTCAAATCAAAATATCATACGAGTCTCATAAATAGATTGATCCACAATGATTAGAACATTTGGCCCAACACGATTGTGTTGCTATGCATCTAAACAATGTGTTGACAACCCTCTGTGGATTGTGAAATTGAATCCCCAATCGGCATGAGAGGATCTATCAACGATCTGTGTTTGTCGAGGAGATAAGGTTACGGTTGACCTCCTAAACCTTGCAAAGTGGCATCTTTAGACTGATAGGCATGGGATTATGCAACATCGATCATCCAAATTGAAGACGTTACCATCAACAAATAAAGTTAGAGTTATGAAGTACAAAGAGTAATAGTATGCATGAAGAGAGTTTCCTGGAGCTGATACCTCCAAAGAGATGCTTGACAGACGATCAGAAAAATCAATGATAGACCACGACATATGAGCACTACTCGTAACTTGCCGAGCTTTTGACTTTCTAATGTGCAGCGCACTGCTAATGAACTTTTTTTTTCATTGAAACAGTAATTTCATATGGACAGGAACAGAACCACTGTGTGTAAACTAAAGAGAATTAGATCTAGCAAAACATATTATGCCTGTTAAATGAAAACTAATAATCCTACGAAGATGGCCTTGAAGGGCCTGCGCACAATGACAAACTCCTCACTGCAACCTTCACTGCACCCACAACACCAAGCTGTCTCATATGTGGGCTCAAACCAAGCCCATCACTCTTTGCGTTCTCATCAATCTGAACGTTAACATAAAATGCTACCTGCAAATGCAGAACTATAACGTTTTAATGTAGATCTTAATTCTTTTCTTGCGTCTTATATGGTAAGAGAGACCAAACTATAATCAAGTAAATCCAAGTAATTCACCAACATGGTTATTAGCCTTATGGTTATTGGCACGGTAAGTACGGGTGGAGGGAAGTGATTCTTCATGAGGTGGCAACGTCACATAAGACAGGAACAACAGACTCAGATAAACCCATCTTAAAAGAATATTACTCTACAGTTTAGTTTCAGTGACGAGAATAAGGGGTGATATACTAGTTAATAAGTTCTATATCTCCTCCCAGATGCAAGCATGCAAGAATTCCAAAGGGTAAACTTCACAGTAGAATACTAGAAAAAGAAAAATCAAACAAAGAGGATGCTTGATTATTAATTACATACCTTGCCAGATGCATTCCGCACAGGTGAGATGTGAAGTAGATTCCAAAACGAGCTTCCGTCTTTCCTGAAAAAGTAGCATCACAGTGTTGCTATCTATGCGTAAAATGAAATTCTAAATCGTGTAGCATTCATCCATCAAGTTGTCAAAAGGCACCTGTAGTTCAGGAGACGCACTGTACAAGCACACTCGACCTGAATGCTTTGCCTTATCTATAACAACAAATAAGAAGTGTTAGGATGTGCATTGTGGATACGCTAGGGAGGCTCAAGTTTAATAAGATCCATAAGCTGATGGTCACTAGTATCTACCTGATGTAACACCTCAACTTCTGTATCGGGTCCATTCAAGAACTCATAGTTGTGTCCCAATATCTCATGTCTTGAGTAACCTATAAGATAAAGGCAATTGTTTAA
Organism: Musa balbisiana; assembly: GCA_004837865.1. Lineage (NCBI taxonomy): Eukaryota > Viridiplantae > Streptophyta > Magnoliopsida > Zingiberales > Musaceae > Musa > Musa balbisiana. Next base: position 8,673,131 of record CM017192.1, on the reverse strand, counting down.
AAGATGTGCCCGTTCTACCATTCTGGTAAAATGTTGGATTTTATCATACTGAGAAAAAATCGCATACAGAAGCACATAGACTGACCACGGAACCAGACAAAAGATGGCACTAAGCAATTAAGTTGACTAGCTGTTAATGAAACATGGGATAATTACTAGTGACAGCTATGCATCTTATATTCCTATTCTGCTGCACAAGAATCTAACCAAGCAGCAAAAACTCAGTTTAAGTGCATTGGTTGACATATGATTGCCGGCAGATATGGAAGTAGCTACTGAATGGATGCAATGTGATCTTTTGACAAACCTTCCAAAGGCCATGAGGTTGTGGTCTGAAAATTCAAACAGCATGTCAAAGACATGCCAACCATCTTTAAGGTGTAACCTAACAAGACAAGCTAGTTTATTGCATTTCATTCTCAGGCATGCTTATCATGCTTTGATTTTTAATGCACAAGGTTCTCCAAAAGCTCCAAGCCATACCACAGGATCCACTTCAACATTTAACTTTACTTCAAATCAAATTTTGTTTATCTACCTCAATTACAGGTAAGTTGATCCTCAGGGAAAGAGGCAGATACTTAGTAGCTTGGTCATTGCACTTGACACTTGGTAGGAAATCTACTTCAATCAAAGGTGGAAAATTGCACAAGATAAAGTAAGAGGAAAAGTCATTGAAACCAGCGATATTGGCAAACAAATGGAACTATAGGAGAACTCTGAATTCTCAAAAGGATGTTGGATTAAAACACTGCATTTAAATTGTAATAATTATCATCCAGCATTCGTCAATAAAATGTAACTATCATAAAAGAATGTAGGTTTACAGCACCTGTCAAACTTAGGAATTCATCGCTGGCGTAAACAATGGGCATGTCAGGTAACTGGGGATCAGTCCTGCAAGAAATTAATTGATTTCCCTATTAGCATAACAACAAGTAAATCCCCAAGCTCCGCCAGATTGCTAAGCTAAAACAATATCAGCAGGAATGTGTAACAACTCACAGTACAAAGCTCTGTTTGATTCTACCAAGAGATAAAATAAGGGATGAACTGAGTGGGGAGATGCCAGCCAATCTGCATCTCTTGCTGCTGACCACTCTGCCTGTAAGCTTGCTATACTGAGTCAGAGCTGACAGGATGCTGTTGGCAGCATCTGAGGCCCTCTCTTTCTCTTGCTCGCTCGCTTCACGTGATTCTTCAGCCTCCAATCCTGCAGGGAGCAATTGGCACAACATTATACCAATCTGGTTTCTGATAAGATTTGCCCGTCAGACCACTCAGGCCTCCAACACTGTCATTTAAGATTCGATAACATAAGAACAAGCAAAAATGCAAAGGGATGAATCTTCAATTGGTCAGTGACGGAACAAAAATTCAACTAAAATAGATTAATTTGAGAGGAATTAAATTAATTCTTAATTATTATCATGAAAAAGGAATCAGAATTCACCTCTATTGTCGACGTCCACAAACAAATCCGCAGCAAGATTACACCCTAAATCGCAGTCGGAGCGCACCTCGTTCCGGCACGCCCCAAACAACCTCCCTCTAGCTCCTCCACATCTAGCCTCCGACAACGACCTCGATCGCCTCGGGATCGGCACCTGGACAGCCACAAAGTGCGCCACCCTCCCGTCGTCCACCCCAAACACCGGGAAAAGATGGAATAGTATCCAATGCGGCGTTCCGTCCTTCCGGTAATTAAGCAAGCTGATCTGGAGCGTCCGCTCCTCCCGTATCGCCTCGCGGATCTCCAACACCGACCGCCGGTTAGTGGCGGGGCCCTGGAACATCCGGCCGTTCCGGCCGAGTACCTCCTCACGCGAGTATCCGGACATGGCGAGGAACCCGTGGCTGGCGAAGACGATGGGGTGGCCTGCGATACCCGGGTCGGTGATCAGGAAGCAGCCCTGGATCTCGTCGAGGGCCTCCGAAATCCAATCGGAGTAGCGGGCAGTGAGCGACGGCTCGATGAGGCGGAGTGAGCATCCCGCCATGACCTCCGCCACCGCCGATGGTGGCGATGTGTTCTCGGCCCGACGCCCGATCGACGGAATCGTCAGCGCCACCATACGCGCCGCCGCGGCGGAGATCGCTTCTTTCACCTCATAACATACTACCAAAACAGAGAAGTACCGAATTGCCGCTTCAAATAAGAGATCAGATGAGAGAAGGGTTTGTGATCATTATTCGCTATAGACAAAGGTGAGACGGGGAGGGGAAAAAAAATCTTTGGGAAATGGTGGGATAAATGTTTATGTTAATACGTTGCTTGAAAATATTAGTGGACGGAAAGGGCAAAAAAATAAAAAAGAAAAGAAATCAAATAGAAGCAATCGGCGAAGAGGAGAGACGAGAGGAGGAGAACACGCAGATTTTTGTGTGTCTGGGTTTTACGTAATATCGAGTCGAGTTTGCGATTTGGTAAATATATATATGATTAACGTGTCAAAAGGCAAGGAAGGAAGGATGAGTGGATGAGTACAGACGTGGCGAGTGGCTGTTTCCATGTGGTGACAGCGACGTTATCCGGAATAATTGCGCCGGCCGCGTCCGCCGAGAGTTGATGACGCGGATACAAGAGAGAATACGAGAAGTAGTTGACGACTGACAACCCCAGACCTACCCTCGTGCTTATTGGAACGATCGATGGGCCCCATGAGGTGGAAATCGGGTTGGAACCGACTGCGGAAGTTCCGCAAAAAACACGAATTGCAAGTGTTGTCCGATTGGTTGTTGCTGCGGAACCCGCGGGTCCGGGCCGTGTTGACTAATAGGAATATGAGATTTCCTGGCTGGCGACTCGGCCGAGACAGGAGAGCTAGGCCCAACCGAAAACGAACCGCGGGGGGTTCAAGTTGGACCGGTTCGCCGCAACCATTATGGTAATTATCGGAGTCGATGGTGACTTGGCAACAACTGTTTACGTGTGCAGTTCGGAGCGGCCCAACTTGGAATCCACATCGTCCACTCGAGATGAACGGCCAAGAAACCGAGGAGACCAGAGTTGTATCGTCTACCGACGCCGCCTATTGGTTGGCCACGGTTGGAATCAATGGTGCAGATGGCCATTTCTCGTGTTTCGTGTCTGGGCCGAGACACAAGCGCCACACACATCACGTGCGGAACAGTCGTGTACTCCGCTCCAACACGTTTGTGGTCGGAGTTGGGCTGCACGCTGACCTCCTTTCCATCCCAATTGTCTTGATATTATTATTTACTTTTCCCTTTTATATTTCTTTTACTTCTCTGGGCAAAGTGCTTAGGAATGAATGTGAGACGCTTGCTGACTAAAGGAGGCACTGTTTTCCTCAGAATTATTTCCATAATATTGATCTTTTTGAAATCAATCAATCATCATATAATATGGCTTCCAAAGTTATTTAATACAAAATAGGCATATGTATATGCAGCGAAGCACAAACATAGATATATTTATACTCATATGGTCATATTAATGTCACTCGGAGTAAACAACGTATATTAAGTCGAGCGTATAATGGGTTCGATGGGTTGGGCCGTTTCGGTTCATCTTCGGCATCATTTGTGGGTCGGAAACAGTCCATTAGAATGCATTTCCAAATCAGGTGCATTGTTGGTGTCGATTCTTCCACGAGGTTGCCAATTAGGTCAGCCAGCCTAATGACAAATTCAAGGGTTGGGAAGAAAGATTCACTCTGCCGTATCAAATTCTCCTTCACGAAGTACAAATATTATTCTCAGCTCACGTAAAAGGATATACAATATATTGAATTACACTTTTTTTTTACCCTTTTTCCTTTTGTTTTTTTTCCATTCCCCTTAAAAAGATATTATATTTCTAAAGAAAAGTCAATAGGTAGGATTTTTTTTTTTTTACTTGAGACATCCTATTTAATTTAATATAATATTTTTTAAAAAAGTATACGTCCCACTGTATGTGTCACCCATTATCGACACTTATTTAACCCATAGAGTGAGTCTCAAGTACTCGAATTATATTTTCCACTACGTATTCATCCATCGCTTGTGCGATGAATATTACTGGGGGTAGTATTTTAGCTTGTTTTGATGTTTTATATTATTTTAAGTACTCGTTTTTATATTTATCAAACGATACTATCAATTTATTATAATATTAAAATATTCTCTAAATAAGTATATGAATATGATCGATTGGTAAGGTGAACTGATTGATTGTTATCGTGTTATAAACCCATTCATATAATATTTATAGTATCGATTATAATATTTTTATAACCAAAAATAATTTATATAAAAAAATAAAGTTTCAAATAAGTGTCCGTATCACACAAAACAAGAAGGCTTTTATGTCAGTTTTTGAAAGCATATATAGAGTATGCAAAAAATACTATAATTAATGAATTACAAGATTGACTCGTTCTTCTGACAAGTATTGCTTCAGCTATATTGTTAGAAAAAATCTTTTAGAGATTATAATAAATAATAATATTATTAAAAAGAATACCTTTCGAGCTAAAAAGGAACGCAAACATCGCCCAACTTGTTATCGCCGTCAATCCGGCGGTCAATGTCACGACTCCTACGAATTTATGGACTGAAACTTACTGGATTGGGACGTTCCATCTAATACCCAATTCACCGTCGAGTCATATCAAACACCAGTGAATAGTAGACAGCGGTTAACATTGAAGTCAAAGTCATCAGCTCCTTTTCATCTATTTCGGATGGGGTTCGTCCCAAAAACAGTTGACGTGTTTAAATATGACTCGGTATATCCAAGGAGTCATTAATTATCTTTATTTTCGTGGTTTTTACGAAGCAATAATATATATATATATAAATCATCTTAGTTAGAAGATTATTTGGAAAGCGACTGCGATGTGGCAGTTTGTGCCGACGGAGTCATGTCGACCGCCGTGACGGGGTATTAAATTGTAGGTGACATTAACGAGGCGCGCGTCGTCTGACCCACAAATTTGTCCATTTCATTGTGATCCGCTGGTCTATCACATTAGTCTCCACGACGATGTGGCAATTTTAGGGTGTTAGTAACTCAGCTGTCCACTTAATCGATTTAAGACTTTAATAATTTATCATTATATATTTTAATATTAAATTTAATGAAACTATCCTCTAATCTCCCTTCTTTCATCTCATGTGAATATTTTATATAAATAAATCCATTTTATTATGAAATTTGACATGTTCAAAAGAAACTATTAGATTCCAAACATCTTTGTTTCTCTTCAATCACTTGAACCTATTTAGCCTCTTATTTCGTTAGGTTGTTAGGTTGTTGAGAACTAATTCGTAGTAGTTGTTAGGTTGTTGAGAATTAATTCATAGTAATTATTTAGATAGTTATTTCGTATCATTTATATCACTTATTTATATTATTAAAAATTGATTTATAGTAATTATCTAGTTAGTTATTATATTCTTAATAGTTATATTTTTTTTAAAATAATTATCATAAATAACATGATAAAATAAGATAATTATAAATAAGATCATAATAAAAAATATCTTAAAGTGTTTTATAGCAATCTTTTTAATTTAAATACTGAATTCTTTTTATTTGCAGTATTTTATTTTCACCGTTTCCCAACACAGGCAACCGAAACAAAGAAAAGAAAAGGCCGATGCCTGAGGAAAAGAGAGTGTTTATTTGATGCAACATATGTCATATACAGCATCCATGGGAGGAAGCAATCACACGGAACGTGTGCTATTATTTTGTGTTGCTTTGTGACGACGGCGGCTCCTGGCAGAGGAACAAGGCCCAGAAGCCGCCGAGGCAGACCGCGGCCGCCATGCTCCACACCGTGACCGCCACGGGCAGCGGCATGATGGCCGCCACCTTGTAGGAGAACATCAGGGTGAGGAGCGTGGCGAGACACCATACTGCGGCCTTCAGCCGTGGCCGGTCCGCTGCGTTGCCTCCCTCCAAGCACCGAACGCAGCGCAGCAGTAGCAGGAGGTCGGCGTAGGCGGCGACCACGAAGGCGACGGCCGAGGGGTCGTCCCTCGAGCGGTACACGGCCGTGACGGAGCTGCATGTCAGGACGGCGAGTCCCAGGGAGGATAACCGGGCGTGGGCATCGTGGTCCGTGTTGGCGGTGGCCGATGGTGGGTCGACGGGGGCTAGGCGAAGCCGCTGGGAATCTCGGTCTGCTCTGCAAAGCCAAACGACAAGCAACGATCGTCGGCCACATGAACTAATAAAGGGTGCCCTCTTTATCCCTTCCTCAAGTCTTTCTTGTCACAATTCTTTACTTACGGGTCCGTTCTGACGTCCATAACGTGCCGTGACCATGTCAGTTTGGCCGTCCGTTGGCTTGTTTGACGCGCAAGAACCCACGACTCGGTCGCACACGCCTTTTGTCTCGTCCTACTAGAAGTACATATTAAAATCATACCCGATAATACTAATATTCATTTTTTTGTCATTTTTATTATACTTAATAATCAAAGTTAAAGTTATGCCCGACAAATGGAATATTCGAATTAAAGCGAATATTCTTTGTATAACAAGAATATCCTTCTCTTCAAAAAAATTTCGGTGGCGACTTTTGTTTTCTTTGTTTTAGTTGATGCTCCCTTTTCTTTTATTATTTTATAAATATCTTTCTCGAAGGTGCGAGCGCGAAAAGGACAGAGAGGCAAAGTGATAAGGCAAGAGTGTTCGAGATGATCTTCGACGATGACAAGAAATATTTATGAGATTAGAAAATATTTCATCTAAAAAATAAAAAAAAAATTAATACTTTTCCATAAAAATCACAAAAATAGAAGCTTATTCAGAAAATCGTATGAGAATTTGTTATTCCCATATTATCCATTTAGATTAAGTTAATATACCCATTAATTAAATTTACGACATTTGGTTGAGTTAGCTTGCGAATCACCATTTCTTGCTGAAGATTTGTAGGAGTAATGAAGTTTTTTCGTTCATTCTTTATTTTCCATTTTTTTCTTCCGGTCTTTGCATCTTCTAAATTATTGTTGAATTATAATGGGCGGGAGGGAGAGAGAGAGAGAGAGAGAGAGAGAGAGAGAAAACGATGTGGCTAATCACCAACCGAAAGCCGACGCATAAAGCTTAATTATTATATATTCATAACCTCTAAAAAGCAGTGCTGAAGCACTCGTTAGTACAGAGGATGTGCTTCCACGTAGCAGATATTTGGGTGTGAAACTTGGTGGAGGGAGATTTTTGTTTGGGTAATGGTGAAGCTCATATACGTAGCTGGGAAACTTCTACATCTCGATAACCGCAAGATCTTAAGTGTACATAGAAGAGATACATAGTGCGTTTAACACACTAATTCGAGGATGGTTTGGCGTCGGGGGACAGATCAACTGGCTCACGGTAATTCGAGGACGGTTTGGCGTCGAGGGACAGATCAACTGGCTCACGGTAGATAAAGAAAGCCCAAAACCCACCACCGGCGGTTGCGGCCGCCATGCAGTACACGATCGCAGCGACGGGCCATGGCATGATGGCGGCGACCTTGTGGGCGAACATGCCCGTGAGCAGCGTGGCAAGGAACCACACGGCGGCCTTCAACCCACCCCGGTTGCTCTCGGTAGACCTTTCGAACTTGCGAAGGCACCAGAATAGGAGGAGCAGGTCAACGTAGGCGACGACCACAAACGAGACCGCCCATGGGTCGTCGATGGAGCGGTACACCGCCGCGGCCGAGTTGTATGTCAAGAACGCCAAGCCGAGAGCCGGAAGCCACTGCGCGTCGTTTGCTCTGGCCATCGTCGACAAAGCGCGTCAGGCTAGCATAACACTAGCGTACCGTGTGACGTCGGCTGACACCAAATCACACGATCCTCGCATCGTTTGTGATTTCTTGGTAATCCTCTATATAGCGTTGGCAGCTTTGACAAAGTCGCTCAACGATAATGCTATCAGTTTTCTGGGGAAGTTGCGTTGCAGCTACGCAAAGTTGTCCGCCTCACTTGTCGTGTCAGGGCTGCATTATTGAGGCATTAAAATTCAAGCTCTACCCACCCATCACGAATTGACGGGGCATCCAATGCATTTTGTCGGGGAGACTGACCCGTTTCCTATATACAAATATTAGGCATCAGCAAAATTAAGAAAAATAATAAACTTCACTATCGTACCTAACAAAATAATCTCAACTACCATAAATTGAAAACGTAAACACTGTCATAGTTTTGGACGCTCAAACGAGAAACATGCGGATGTAATTAATTACTTGGAACGCATGATTTCAGGGATTAGGAAGAAAAAATAATTTTGAGTAAAAGAGGGTTTATTTCAAATACTTCGTCAATGACAGGAGAACAGAGCGAAAGGACATAATGCTATGCATACTTTAATGGGATAGACAGGCTGAAGGGGAAAGATACCTAAATTAATTACGTCGCAATCGATGGTGCGCGCCATCACGTTAGCGTGACTGACGGCGTCAGAATTGGAATCCGCCTTCTTGACGAAGCAATCGTTTTGATTATTCTGCTTTTGTCCTTAGATCTGACCTGACAAAGCCGATTCCCGGTGATCCGCGTGATGGGCGTGCGTCAACATCGCCGACGATTGATTATTCTGCTTTTGTCTTTAGATCTGACCTGACAAAGCCGATTCCCGGTGATCCGCGTGATGGGCGTGCGTCAACATCACCGCCTCGGCGATGTTGCTCCCGGCGGCCATTCCTTGCTCCCGCCGGCGGATCAGTGATCGAGAGGCGTGATGGGCGTGCGTCAACATCACGGCCTGGCGGACGGTGCCGGCCATCGCTTGCTCCCGGCGGACGGATCCGTCGATCAATCTCATCGCACGGACACAAACAGGAAGGGGATATGGGCGAGAGAGGGCTTTGGGGAGGTCGATGCGAGATGGCTTCTGGGAGACAAAAGATCACGAAGGGGGAGGACGTACAAGGGGGCTGTGAGAGAGGAATGATCATAGGCGGAGGTGTGGGCTACCGTATTCGTTTACCCCGTGGCCTTGCCCCCCTTCGCGTGCCGCCCATCTGGAACACTCGGAGGAGATACGAGTCGAGGCCGGAAGTGGTGGGAGCAGATGAAGAGGGAGGATGCACACCTGCCTCGGTGGCTTTAGTAACGGTGTCGCTGCGTGTGACCGTTGATCTAGTGATGAGGACTAACCGAACACGATCTAATTAACTTGGCGCTCAAGTAATACCATGGCATAAGAAGCAGCGCATATTAATTGTAGGAATCGTGTTACGATATTTCTTAGTGCTTCTTGTAAATAAGCCTATAAACTATTCATTTGCGTGTTGGAATTGGAGAGAGAGAGAGGGGAAACACAGGCGCTTCTCCACCCTCAATTCAGTTCCGTGTTGTAGTTGGAGAGAGAGAGAGAGGGAGAGAAAGAGACCATAGACGAGGAAACTAAAGAGAGAGGCCCTCGGTTCGGCGTGTCGATGGTGACAATGGCACCAGAGTTGTGTGATCCTGCAATTTATAGCCTACAACGAAAAGGGTGGGTGGGAAAACTTTATAGTGGGAACCGACGAAGATGGACAAGTAGGCGTCGTCGTTTTCGGCTGCGTAAATCACACGGAAGTAGCGTGAGCAAAGAAAACAGAAGCAACCGCAGCAAGTGCAGTGATGAAACGAAGCCCACCAATAAGCCTGACTTGTTCTACGGTGCTCAGTTCTCTGTGGCCCGCAAGCCACTCCATTGACCGCAACATACCGCTTCGGTAGGATCCATTGATCGATGGCATTCGGAGGATGATGAGGAATCTGATATAAGCCTGTTCGATACAGTGTTCATAATATACATATATACATAATTGTTTCAGGTAACTGCACATAATGTAATATGTCCTTTTTTGTCGCTTTAAAAATGGTACTCGTGATTTTATTTTAATTTTTTGTAAACTTTTCATGTACAATATTTGATTACAACACGATTTTAGAAAAAAAAATAAAATAAATAAATGACCAAATAATTTGATGCTGTCACAACAGATGTAGCTACGTCGTAAAAATAATGGGCCGGCAAGATTGTCCACCGGCCTGGTCGATCAAAATCCCTCTCTCTTTCTATACTTGGGGTGGTGGGAGAACGATTCAATATATGTGCTTCGGATGATTACATAGATCATACCATAATGAAAACAGCGGCGGAATCAAAATTTAAATATTAAAGATACAACTTGCATTCTTTTTTTGTCATTTTGGAATCATAAAATATCCATTTGAAATAAATGTAATTACGCAGTTCTCATCTCCTAATAAATCAGGAACGAAACAAGTGTAAGATTTTTGTCTTCAAAACCTCTCTAATAAATTTGGAGCAACCAATGAGATCATAAGCACTCTCTTGCAAACCTCGGCTGAATCCTGCGCCAGCACTCGACTACGAAGCATCCCACACGACGTTCGCTGCCTTCCGCCAACTCTCAGCCAAAGCAGACGTCAACCTTGCTGTTCCCGCGGCCGCCGTTACTGGTATCTCCAGCTCTCGGCGTGAAACCTTGCGCCTTGACGAAGCACGCGACCGCGAGCACCACACAAGGGAATGCAAGCACCACAACAGGCTTCTTCGTGGCGGCGTCGTGCGTGAGGGGGATGACGTGAAGAGAGCCGCCCACGCCCAGGCACAGCCTGGTCACGAAGCAATCCAAGGCCACGGCGATCATCAGTAGCGCCGTCGCCACGGCCACCGCGTTGGCTGCGGCCTCCCAACAGCCTCCACAGGGGCCGCCATCCACCATCCTCTTCTTCATCTTTGCTTCGATCTCTATGATGTTCTAATAACGAAAAGGAAACTAAATGTAGATAAAGAATAGCAGTGTATATAAGAATTATTTCTCCTTTCAGTTTTTGCTAAAAAAAACAAAGATCAACTTCTGAGGGCAAATTAAAGCATCTTCTGTTTTCGTTTACACGCAAATACAACAGTTAGTCGTTGAGAAGGTCACGTTTTGTTTGGAGGGGCGGGCATCGAAGGATGGATGGCAACAGCAATGAAATGGAACGATGCGGGCGTGGTGAAAGTAAAACGAGGAGCGCCGGTCGTATGCAAGAGAGGTTTTTGAGGAATCCGCGAACGATTAGGATTAGGGTCACAAAGGTCCCGTTCATCCACTAAAACGTGGCTGCACATCCACCACCAGAGAAATCAAAGGATTGGGATCAGATAAAACCAGTAAAACGATGCATCCAGGCAGCGGTGAAGTTACTGTCACAAGGATAAGACATGACTACGTTCGATTCGGAGGAAAGGCTTATCGCGTTTGGAAGTCGGAAAATGTGGAGCAGATGGCCATTAGCGGGTGCCTAACCAAATGACCATTATATTTGCAGCCTGACAAAACCGCAACCAAATGTTGTACGTCATATTCACATGTAGAACGTTCAAATCACATCCTTCCAATTCCAGAGAGAGGACCAGCACGAGAAATAGACATAAGACACTGTCATTACATGAGGGCACGACGACTGCGTTGGACGACTTTTTGCGGCTCAGAATGGACAGACATCTCCGTGGTTCTTCCAGATGGGAGGTGGAGATGATTTAGAAGGAGGCAACCGGGAGTGCGGCGGTGACATGGAAGGTAGCTGCAGTGACGAGGACTGCAAAGGGGATCAGCAACGCCTTCTTCGTGGCGTTGCCAGACTTCACGACGATCGACAGCCCCACACTCGTCAAGAAGCTCACCCAAACGATGCGGTGAGGATTGTTGGAGACCGGAACGTTGACCAGTAGCATGAGGTCGCCGCCGTCGAAAGCCAGCATCGATACGTGTACCAGCTCACCGAGGAGCCCGACGTCCCGGTGGCACTCTGCAGCTGCGACGCCTGATTCGATGTCCATCCTGCTCGTGCTGGAAGATGGCTTGTGGGAGTGGTGGTGTTCGGGCTATTGTCGAGTTCGCTTGGAGATTTGTAGGATGCTACTATTAGTAACTAAGCCCGTCGCTCGCGAATATATTTATATTTTAAATATGTATTTCGAGAAAAGGATTAAAATGAATGCGTAGTTGTAAAATATTTTGAGTGTTTAATAAATAATAGATAAAAAACATATTTTAAATATGTATTGCTTAAGTGATGTTTGACAAAATTATATTTTAAAAGTTCATTAAATATTATATGATAAATTTATCAATCTAATATTTTTAATATTACTTTAAAATAAATATAAATGTTATTTAAGTTAATAAGTAATAAATAAAATTTTATATATAATTAATATTTTAAATATAGCTTGGCGAATTCTTCAATATTTTTTATTTCTTTTTTAATACACCGAAGGCTTGCTCAATTTTGGATATAGCTAAAGATGATGAGCACGATTGAACACTTCTTGATGACTTGTAGGTCAAAGGCCTCATTGGAATTTAGACAAATGATAGCTGACTTCTTTGTATGGCCCTAAATAACCCATTGGATTAGGATATCCAGCATCTACCAAATAATATTTACCTGTAAGAATAATATAATTCAATCAATACATAAAATACATTCAACATTATCATCCTAAACTATTAGTAATGAACTTGGATGAGGACGAGGAAAATGTAAATCGTGTCTTCCGGAGGCTTCATGTAAAATGCGAGTATCATGAACAATGCCGTCCCGACCAGCCCAAACATATATAAATTATGCACTGCTAATACATTTTGAGTTGGAATTTCGTATCAACGAATTTGATCATGCACATGAACCACAGCAGCAATGTGAGTACCGTCTCTTGCACCAATGCAATATAAGTATTTATTAAGTATTGTTGTTATCTTGATTGAAGAGTTAACACGGTCTAGTTCGATCTTTAAGGCATTGGTCTGTCCTAAGGGTGCTTGTCGGGGTAGGTGAGGTAGTCCAAGCGGATAAACGAGGTGGCAAGTGGACTCTTGAAGCACTGTTAGTTTACGGTGATTGACTCGCAGTCCTCCCGAGGTGTGGTGTGGCTTATCTATTGGAGAGAGTTCAAAGTCGCTCAGAGGGGTGCCCTAGCTTTGTCCAAAAGCATTATATATCACTCCGAGATGTCCACCCTGACTCTATTTAGATTGCTTCTTTAGGTCAGGTGGTGAGGTGAGTTGGCAATGTCATTCTTTTCCCTATCGTTCATTCCCTTTAGAAGGTGTGCTTTGAGGCTTCGATAGGGGTTTTGAGGTAAGTTGTTTGCATAGTCCTACTCCATTTGAGTGTGTTGAGTGGCGTGTGCTGCTTGATAGTGGCTTCGTGCTTCTTATAATGGTTTCTCCCGAGTGTCAGTATCAAGTTCGTCTATTGTAGTGAGCTTTTGTTAATGATCGTTGTGATGGGTATAGAATCCGCCATGGCGGATCTTGTCTCGACCATCATAGCGGGAGTAGGGGTCCGCCATGGTAAATTTTGCCTTGACCACCATAGTGAGAATAGGGATCCGTCGTGACAGATCTTGCCTCGACCGTCATAGTAGGAGTAGGGGTCCGCTGTGGTGAATATGGTCTCAATCGCTGTAGCTCAAGGATTTGCTTTAGTAGGTCCTTTCTTTTTTATTCATTTTTTCTTCGATTTACCCCTTTCGCTCTGGAGTTCATTTCTTCTATAATTTTTTATCTCCCCTTTTTGGTTTGGGAGGTTTTCTTCTCTATTTATTTTTACATTCCCCTTCCAACCTAGGAGGTTACCTTTATTGCTAGTGTGTCTTGGCTCAGCCATCATAGCAGAAGAGTTGATCCGTCATGGCAGCTTCCGTCATAGTGTGTCTTGGCTCAATAGTTTTCGTCGTAGTGGGTCTTGGCTCGATCGCCTTGGTGGGAGTATTAATATATCATGACGGCTTTTGCGATAGTAAGTCTTAGCTCAACTGTTGTAGTGAGAGTATTGATCTGTCATGGTGGCTTCCACCATAGCGAGTCTTGATTCGACCGTCATAGCATGAGTATTGATCCGTCGTGATGGCTTAACTTGGTTTGGTGAATCCTTTTCCCCTCAAGTGGTGGCGTTATGGTGCACCAACTCACTTTTGACGTGGCGCCCCTTTAGTTGGCTTTGATTGTGATGGGGTCTTTCCCTTCCTAAGAATTTTGATGAATCTTTATGTTTGACACCGGTTTTAGGGTTCTAGGGGCTTCGATCTGTTGAGGTCTTTCTCTTTAGTTGCTTTTGGGTGACGACACGAGGATTTTGTGTCGTCCAAGAGAGATACACGCATGCATTGATTTTTGCATGAGACGAGGGGTGTCTCAAGTATTCTAATTTTTATAAATATATTTATATAATGCAATAATATACTACCTTGAAATATGGATAATATCTTGGTGGAACGAATCTAAATTGTGGCTCGGATGATCGGTTCAAATCTTTTTCCATGTCACATATTTTTGCAAAATCATACCAAAGCACATGCTTATGGCTTTTCTTACACTAACTTATTATTATTTAATATCCTAAAATATGAAGAAACATAGCAAGCATTTCGGCATCGTCAAAACTCCTACATCCTTTAAGACCATGATGTTGTGTTTCTAAATCATTCGATAAGTTTATGAAGACATGTTTCTCCATTTTATAACATATATTCCCATTTGCGTGTTCATATAGCAACTCCATTAACCATACACTTTTGGTATGATTTGAGGTCATGCAAGGTTCCTTATAAATGCATGTCAAATAATAAGATTTAACAACATTTACACCAGTCGACAATAGTTGCCAAAATTTCTCCACATTTTCATGCTTCCTATTAGGAGAATCACCCATATCTATTTCAATAGAGGAAGCTGAATGTTACAATAGGATAAATTAGCAGTAGTTCACAACTTACAATAAAGACATATAATTCACAAACCAAACATAAAGGTAAAGATAGTTGCCAACTCTAACCTATTCAGCTAAGCCACTTGTGCACATACTTGGGCCATCCAACTTTGTGGAATTCACTATTTAAGCTCGATTATCGTGATCTTTGAGATGGGTTAGAGAAAAAGTAAAATAACTCATGATCTTTTGTGATTTCAGATATAGTGCTCAAATCACCTACGAGCGTCTTATATGTTTGTTGATTCCAAATCATCCGTAGAACAAGATGTAGCAGTGCTCCTACTGTCAACAAAGTCTATCGATTTGTTTTGATAGCTTAGTTGCTACCGCTAACTTCGGTTTTTCTTACCATTAATTCGTCTCACTTGACTCTGAGACACTCTTTTCTTACCCTTAGAATCACTTGCTTCATCAGTTTTGTCCGATAAATTAGGTTCTTGATCATCACCATTTGATCTTGAACCATCATCGCGCTATCAAGGGGTGTGACCTTGATATGCTCATTAGTAGTTAAACCTGTTGGGTCCAGCTTATGTGGGCTTGAACTAGCGAGGGTTTTGTGCGTGCAGAACTGTGGCAGCGCACAGCGAGAAGGAAAGGACATAGAGTGAAATAAAAGGAGAGAAAAATATAATTTTAAGTTATTTTGTTTAACGATGTGTGACTAAACGTTGTCAATTTTGACCCAAATTTTATGTAAAGAATTTTTATAGTAAACTCTATAATCCTAATGGTATTGATATGTAGTTTACCTACTTTCCCGCTATACTTATTATGTGTGACCTAAAAATTCTCTTTTCATGAAATCTAACTTTAATGATATGTTAATATTGAGTCAAGATCTATTTTGTTGATGTTATTGTAATCTTCTGATTATTTTAGAGAAGATTTACTGTAAATATGTTATCATTATTAGTAATCGTGGAAGTTTAAAGTGGACTATGGTCTTGTGATTTTTTTTGCATTAGATTTTTCATGTTAAAATTTAGTCTCATTGTATGATTAATTTATTGCTTTACTGCTTATACTATTCTGATTAATATGTGTTTTTATTAACAAGTTGGTATTTTGATGAAGAACTCATTTTGATACACAAAGAGAAAAAAGAATTATTCCGCTATAACAGGTTTTTTTCAACAAATGGTATCGAAGCAATAAGTTATTTGGTGCTATTTTTTTTTCTTGTGTGATTGAAATGAAAGAGTCAGATAGTATGATTAAATTGAACTAATCAAATTAGTCCACAGCATATGATAGAAAATTTATTTTATTGTAAAGATTTGTATAAGCTCATCAAGATTAAAGATAAATCATCCACTATGAACGATAAGGAATGAGAAGTTTAACATAGAAAAGCTATTGCCTTATATTAAAAGATGGATGGATATAAATTTGCATGAGCATATTTCTGATGAAACCAGAGCTGATATTGTTTGACAAATGTTAGAAAACCTCTTTGCGAAAAAGACAGTGGGAAATAAAATTTCTTTCCTCAGAAGGCTTGTAAAATTGAAATATAAAGATGGTGGTAACATTGTTGAGCATATAAGTCTATTTCAGAGTCTTACAAATAAGCTGGTTGCTATGAAAATGAATATAAATGATAAGATGTAAAAATTATTACTTCTCAGCTCTTTACTAGAAAGTTGGGAAATGTATGTGGTGACAATTTGTAACTCTATGCCAGAGGGAACTCTAATTATAGATATGGTTAAAGACAATTTGCTAAATAAAGATGCTAGAAGGAAAGAATACGGTGAATCTTCTTCTAGTGCATTTGTTACTAAAAAACAAGAAACACGTAGAAGAAGTCATAGCAAAAATCCACATAGTTATAGAGGAAGATTCAAGTCTAGAAGAGATATCAAATGTTTTCACTGTAATAAGTCAGGTTACATAAAGAAAGAGTGTAAATTTTAGAAGCGAGAATAGAATGAAAGGAAGAAAAATAAGAAAGAGATCAATACAGTTGCTGCTAAATGTGATATCATTATTGTTTATGATGACGGTTCTGTCAGTCTTGCAGCTTAGAATAGTAACTGAGTAATTGACTTTGGTGTTTCATTTCATATTACTTCTCATAGTGATTTCTTTATAACTTACACTGCTGGTGATTTTGGTAATGTCAGAATGAGAAACAGTGGTATATATAAGATTGTGAGTATTGGAGATATTTGCTTGAAGACTAGTATTATGAGCAAATTGATACTCAAAGATGTCAGACATATTTCAGATATTCGTCTTAACTTGATATCTACAGACAGACTTGATGAGGAGGGATTTACATACTATTTTGGTGAAAGCAAATAGAAACTCACTAAAGGTTCTCTAATTGTGGCAAGAGGAAATAAGCTTAACTCTTTTTATGTCATCGAAGCTAAGCTATACAAAGGAGAGATTAATATAATTCAGAAGGGTAAAAGTATATATCTTTAGCATAAGAGGCTTAATCATATCAGCGAGAAGAGACTTCAAACTCTTGCTAGAAAGCAGTTCTTACTAGAGTTGCAAGGTACATCTCTTAAATCTTGTGATCATTGCTTAGTTGAAAAAACGCACAGAGTTGTCTTTCATATATATCCATTATCTAGAAGATCAAATGTTATTAATTTGATTCATACTGATGTCTGTACTATGCAAACTAGAACTCTTGGAGGTGCTCTTTATTTTGTTACTTTCATTAATGACTATTCTAGAAAAGTGTAGGCTTTTGCTTTAAAATCTAAAGACTAGGTACTCAATATTTTCAAAGAGTTTTATATTAGTGTTGAAAGAGAAACTGATAGAAAGATAAAGTGTTTTCAAGCAGATAATGGTGGCGAGTATAAGGGTCCTTTTGAGATTTATTGTAGGTTCCATGACATCAGGTTTGAGAAAATAGTTCCTAAAACTCATCAGCAGAACGGTATAGTAGAAAAGATGAACAGAACCATTGAAGAAAGAATTAGGTGTATGCTTTCTCATGCCAAGTTACCTAAATCATTTTGGGGGGAGGCTATGAGAACTACAGTTGACTTGATAAATCCTTCTCCTTCAGTTCCTTTGAAAAGTGATGTTCCAAAGAGAGTATGGAAAGGAAAAGATAAATCTTATAATCACTTCGAGAGTATTTGGGTGTAAAGCATTTGTTTATATTCCCAAAGATGAGAGGTCTAAGCTTTTTATAATAAGACAAAAGCATGTATCTTCGTAGAATATGGTCATGAAGAGTTTAGGTACAGATTATGAGATCAAATGAACAAGAAGATTATTAGAAGTAGAGATGTTGTGTTTCTTCAAGACCAACTATTTGAAGATTATGATAATATTGAGAAGCCAAAAACATTTATTTATATTTCTTGGAGTTTGAGTCTAGTTTCTTTACTTGTAATTCATGAAAATTGTGGTGAGAATGCTAGTGATGATACTCCTACAGTTGATGATGTTGAACTAACTAAACAAGTACCTCCACCACCAGTTGAGATCCCATTGAGAAGATCCACAAGAAAGCGATAACCATATACTAGATATCCTCCACATGAGTATGTTATGCTTACTAACATGGGAGAGCCAAAAATTTATCAAAAAGATATTTTACATGAGCATGAGAATGAGTGGGTTAAAGCCATACAAGAAAAAATGAGATCCTTGTTTAGAACCACACCTATGACTTGGTAAAGTTGCCTAAAGAGAAGAAGACTATCAAGAATAAATGAGTTTACAAATTGAAGACTGGAAATAATAGCTCACAACAAAGATACAAGGCACGACTAGTTATGAAAGGATTCAGTTAGAAAAAAGGTATTGACTTTAAAGAAATATTTTCTCTTGTAGTGAAAATGTTCTCTATCCGAGTTGTTCTTGGTTTGGCTGCTCGCTTGAATTTAAAAGTTAGGCAACTTGATGTGAAAACAACATTTCTTCATGGTGACTTAGAAGAAGAAATTTACATGGAGCAATCAGAAGGTTTCAAAGTCAAGGGAAAAGAAAATCCGGTGTGTAAGCTTAGGAAAAGCTTATATGGACCAAAACAAGCACCTAGACAATCATACAAGAAGTTTGATTCATTTATGATAAGCCAAGGGTATAATAGAACCACATCTGATCATTGTGTGTTTATGAAAAAAAATTTAGATGATGATTTTATTATTCTCTTGCTATATGTTGATGATATACTGATTGTTGGTCATGATGTTGGAAAAATTAAAAAATATAATAGAGAGCTAAGTAAGTCTTTTGCCATGAAAGACTTGGGATTGGTAAAACAAATACTTGGCATGAATATTCTTCGTGATAGGAAGAAAAGACATATTTGGCTATCTTAGGAGACTTATATTGAAAAGGTTCTTGAAAGATTTAATATGAGTAAAGCCAAAGTAATTTGTTCTCCACTTACAGGTCATTTCAAGCTTAGTTCGAAAGAATGCCCTACAAGTGAGAAAGAAAAAGAAAAAATATCTAGAGTGTCTTACTCATTTGCATTAGGCAGTTTAATATATGCTATGGTTTGTACTAGGCCAGATATTGCTCAAGTAGTTGGATTTGTCAGTCGATTTCTCTCTAATCTTGATAAAAAAATATTAGACAGTAGTGAAATGGATATTAAGATATCTAAGAGGTACTTCCAAATTATGTTTATGTTTTGACAATGATGAACCTGTGTTAGAAGGGTACACAGATACAGATATGACAAGTGATACTGATTTCAAAAAATCCACTTTAGGGTTCTTGATGACATTTATAGGGGGAGCAATCTCTTGGTAATCTAAGTTACAGAATTGTATTGCTTTATTAATCACAGAAGCAAAATACATAGCAATTACTAAAGCTTGCAAGGAAACTTTATGGATGAAAAAGTTTCTATAAGAATTGGGCTTGAAACAAGAAGGAAATACTGTTTACTATGACAGTCAGAGCGTCATTCACCTCTTCAAGAATTCAACATACTATTCTAGATCCAAACATATTGATGTGAGATATTATTTGATTACAATTGAAAAAGGTGCATACAATTGGAAAAGGTTCTAGATCTAAGCATATTGATTCGTGATGTGCTTACGATGAAAGAATTATAATTGAAAAATGTGCATACCAATGAGAATTGATTAGATATGTTGACAAAATTTTTACCTAAGGAGAAGCTTGAAGTATATAGGCGAAGAGCGAGCTTAGTTGAAGGGGGAGGATTGTTGGGTCCAACCGTGGGCTTGGATTAATAAGTTCAAATCTGATTTATCAAAAAAAAAGAAAAAGAAAAGAAAAAGAGGCATGCAGTTGAGGGAGCAAACAAGCAAAGGTTTTGTGCGTGAAAAACTATGGCGGCGCATAGCGAGAAGGAAAGAATAGAAAGAGAAAGAAAGAGAGAAAAATAGAATTTTGAATATTTCTACTTGATGATCAGTGGTCAAACATTATCAGTTTTAGTCTAAATTTTATGTGGAGAATCTTTGCAGCAAGCTCTATAATCCTAATGGTATTGACCTGTAGTTTATCTTCACTGAGGTATTTGTTGAATCTCATATTTTGATGATGAAACCACTTGATATGTGTTTATGATTTTATCTGTGTTTTGAATGACGTAGGATGCTTCGATCAGGATGAGACAATTAAAGTAGAAAAATCATGTTGGGCCGGAGGAACATGTCACAAGATTGGACGTCGGGCCGGTGGATCGATCAACGTATCGATAGAAGGCTTTGGGCCGTGGATTCGGGCATCAGGCCAAGAAGAGCGGGTATTGTGCCAAGGATATCGGAGTTGCGGAGTCAACTGGCCGATTGGGTAATAGGCCGCAAGAGAGGATGATGCGCTGAAGAGTCGGACGAAGCGTCGAGAGACCAATGATATACCGGACAACTTGATTAATTGCTTAGGTTTAATTGTCTCGATCGAAGTTTTGTTTTAAGTGTGCATGATTAACTACGATAGCTTGAAGACATAAAGCAAGTCTACCGGAGTCAAGTTCGATGAGTGTTCAAGAGTCCGCCGAAAGTCCGAAGAATCGTCGGAAGTGCTGTCGGAACCAACAGAGAAGAAATCGGGGACTTGCCGAGGTTTTCAGAAGTCCGCCGGAGAGATCGTCGGAGGTTCACGGAGATCACCGAGAAGGTTCGACTACTTGCCAAAGACTCATTGAACTCGCCACAAGACCGGGAGCCTGTTGGGAGTCCGTCAGAAGAAATCCAAGGGTGTATCGGAAGTCCGCCGGAAGTTCGCCGAAAAGCTCACCGGAAGGAAACTCAACGTTGCCGGTTAAAAACTTGCTCAGGACTATGTTTTTAATTGCGTAATTTACATATAATTAGGGTTAGGATTAAGGGTTAATCCTATAACCCGGTTAGGGGCCAATTGGGCCCGAGTTCGGACTGGTTTGGGTCGAGTTTGGAGCCCAACCAGTGAGCTGAAATAGTGTAGGCGGTGGCACCGCCTAGAGCCCGAAGGATCAGGCGGTGGTACCGCCGGACTGGGCAGTGGCACCGCCCAAAACCCAAGAGTTCCAGTGGTGGCACCACCGGTACATTATCAATGTCAGACATTGATAGGCGGTGGCGCCGCCATTGACAGGCGGTGGCACCGCCAGCATTGGGAAACCCAAAAGAATTCAAATTTAGAGCCCAAATTTGAATCCTCTTGGGGCTTATAAATACCCCTCATTCCTCAGTAGAGAAGACAACCTTTTGAGGAGTAAGAAATTAAGATAAAGTATTAGCAAAGTCTTTAGCAAGTCTTGTTTTTCAATTGCTTGAGTGTTCACCTCCTTCTTTCTCGTTGAAAATTGTAGGAGTGTGAACCACTTGTAAAAGGTTGTAAGAGGGGTATTTGTCCTTCCCCTTCAAAGTGATTTGCTAGTGAAAGTTGGGAGCCTCTTCGAAGAAGGCTTCGCAGGTGGATGTAGGTCTTTTTGACTGAACCACTTTAAATTGGCATGTTTCTCGAATGTGTGAGTTCTTACTTTCCTGAAATTGTTATTTACACTATTGCAAGTTTTCGATTTTCATCTACTTAAGTTACTATTGAAACGAAATCTCCTCGTATTTACGAAATCATTTTCAAACTTATAAGTTTTAATCCGCTGCACTAATTCACCCCCCTCTTAGTGCCGCTCCGATCCTAACAGTATTTTCCTGGTATACCCACTCTATGAGACCTAAAATTTTCTTTTCTTGAAATTCATTTTTGGTGGTGATGATATGTTAATGTTGAGCCAAGATTTATATTCTTGATGTTATTGTAATCCTCTGGTTATTCTAGAGAAAATTTATTGTAAACCTATTATCATTACTAGTGATAGTAGAATTTTTTTCGTATTAGGTTTTTCACATTAAAATTTGGTCTCACTATATAATTGATTTATTTCTGCTTATGCTGTTGTGGTTAATATATATTTTTGATAACAATATTTATATATATAAAGAGGAAAAAAAAATATTCTGTTGTAACATGTTTTTCCCAACAAAACCTTAGGGAACGATTCCAAGTAACTTCTCCCATTGCAACTGTATTCGTGAACATCCTATCCAACAAAATTTCAAGGTCAGGATGTATGTCTTTTATTATAAAAGACCTATACATACATTGGCTTACAATAAAAGAACATTCATGTTAGCTGCATCCTAAATATCACATTAAGAAAGCACAATAAAAACAAACAAACAAACAAGAAGCACAATAAAAACAAACAAACAAACAAGAAGCATAAGAACCTGAATCTTTCTCTATCAACATTCATCACTTGCATGAATAGTTTTTTTCCCTTAGGATCCCATCCTAGTTAGCAACTATTTCCATCTTTCCAATCATCCTTCAGATTATCCCATGTACTTTTCATTAGGTTTTAACTTTTTTTTTTTTGCCTGTTAAATCCTCAAATCTCTCAATGATGATCTTTCATCCATCCATCCCTTTTGATATTCAACACATTAACTTAAAAAAGATTTCTGCATGTCGGGTCCAAAAGGCCTTTTCCTTTGATAAACTCATCATTTTATAGTTAAATAAAAGATGAAAAATATATATAATAATAATAAATAAGTACATAAATCAATGTAAGAAAAATAATTTAAAATGAGTAATAAGTTATGGCCACTTCTGTAGTGTGTATGATAGATATTGAAAAAAAATAAGATGACAAAAGATAATATTTTCACTAGAGAAAATCTTTCCTTCTAACATGTATAACTATAGTTCACATCAATAAACTTAATTAATCTTTCACATCACAGCTTAATCTATCTTGATATTAGAGCAGTTGAGCAAGACTTCCTTCTCCTTACTATCCATCGCAGTAATCCAAAAGCTTCCACTGAGGAAGCGTTCGACTAACTCTTAGGGTCCATGCACTTATGGGGGCTCGAGCGCTCTCTTCTTGAGCACCATTGAGTGCTCACTCCTCTCGGCGAACACCAGCCATCTAATATGTCGACGGACCCCTCTTCTTCTCTACTTGACGCCATCTTTTGCTTCTCTATTGTCTATGACAATGTCTCCTTTTGGTTCCTGCCTCTCGCATTCAATCATGTCGTCGGCGTTACCACCCCCTTCTTCACGGTCGTCTTCGCTCTTGTGATCACTTGCTCTCGCGAGCCCACTATCGTTTATGTCGCACTGCTCCCTATCATCCTTAGCATTGTCCTTGCTAGCAACAACGAGCCCCTCTTTCACCCCTTGGGTTTCCTCCTTTGGCTCGACTCTATCTTTGTTTGTGCCCTCAAGTCCATCGTTCAGGGCATCCTCCTCACCTCTGAATCGAGGTGGACGGATGCCTTTTTTGTGGTGAATTCAATTGCCCTACTTCGTCTGATCTATCATTATTGCTCAAAGATCGAACCCCTTCTTGCTGGTTCTCACTTAGGCCGTTGGACTATCCTATCTTCCTTTGGAGCACCGATGACACTATTGTGCTTCATTAAGACTAGTTCTTCCTCCTCACCAATTGCCACATCTAAGGGGTTAATCTCCCCGACGACGCTTGGCCATATAGTACCCTTTCGTCCTCTCTTCCAACGACCAACTTGCTGCTCTTGGGTTTGCTCGACAGCCTAATCTTTCCACCATTGACCAAATCATAGCCAACCCATTTTGTCACCGTCAAGGGATAACCCTACATTGTGGCCTTCTTGTAGCAGCTCTCCTATTATTGCCACAAACAAAATAACCTTCACTCTTTGGCTTATTAAAATTTTCTTGATATCATTTGGGGCCAAGATGATTCTCCTTGTTTGCTTTTATTAAAATTCTTAGGTTGATTCGTAGAATTTGTTTTTATATTGCCAAAAGAGTTCTCACTCTTGTCTCTCATCCTAGATTCCTCCTCGATTGAAAGATATTTTTGAGTTTGCTCCAAAGTGATATTTTTGTAGTTATGAAAAATCTTCTTCCCATACTCTTTCTAAGATGAAGGCAATTTGGCTATTATAGTAACTACGTGAAAAGGCTCAGGAAGTTTGATTTTTTTAATCTTTAATTGATTAACAATGACCTACAACTCATGCACTTATGTTAAGTTTGATTAACATTTTTCTAAAATTGATATTTGTACACTCTTCTCAACAAAATTACTATGGTTTGATGTAAATAGTTTTAATAGATATGACGAGTCTTTATAAGATCTGTATTGAGCAAACAATAAAGAATGTCTAATTCAATTATTTTAAGAGTTATTAAGAAAAAAAATCTAAAATATGTTATTTATAATTTACTCTCAAATATATATTTATAGATATTTTCACAAAAGATACAATTTTTTGAAAAATAACTACAAAAGAGAACCACATTTTCAAATAAATTTTTTAAAAAGATTTTTTTTTAAATTTGAATATTTTATAACAGCAAGTGGCGCGTGAGACTCATGAGAGAAGTGCAATGAAAGAAATCTAGAGGAGAAAGGTTAGGGTTTATATTATATAGTAGTTATTGTGTGATTTTAGATAATATCATAAGATATGTTAAATTTTTAAAAAATTATATTAATATTCATATTTGAGTATTTATAATATATCATTCACGTCAAATATAACTAAAAAAAATATGAAAGATCAATTCATATTCAAAACATATAACTTTTTATGCACATCTCAAATGTGTTTTCAAACACACCCGGAGACAAAAACTCATCCTAACAAGCTTCCAAAGCGATTGACAATAGACAAGCTGTCCTATTGCCTCTTATCTTCTCTTTATTTATGTGTACTCGACAATTGACTTGACCTTGAGCTATCCTATTGCCATCAGGGAAAAAATGGCACATAAAGGTCGGCGTGGAAAAAATAGTACAACATGCATCACAAACTGCTGACAGCTTCATGTATTCAATCACACAGCCATGATCTAACGTACAACCAGTCAACTCGGAGCCGATAAGATTCCACTATAATCCAATTGAGATGAATTATAATGTTACAAGAGAAGGCGCAGAGAACTACAGCTCCAACAAGACCAGTCCAGCTAATTCCAATGAATTTGCAGGAGAAGGATCCTTAATACAAATGCTATCAGAAAGAAGAAGATGGCAACCCTCATGCCCTTGCGTTTAGCAGACTCAACCTCCTGCCCGCCGTTGGACTTGGCCAGAGCATAAACGATGATGTAAAGGCTCAAACCCACTCCCAAGCCAGTGATGGCGAGGAACGGGTAGTAGAGGGGGAGGCCATCGTGGTGGAGCTGGACTTCGGGCGGGACGCTCGAGTAGACTCCTATAGACAAGATCGCGGGAACTGCTAACTCCGCTATCGTCCTCGAGTCCTGTCTGTTATTGGCCGCAGCTGCCGGATTATTTGGCTGTGCCTCGATCCCTGCAGTCGTCCTCGAGTTCTGGACTTCGTCGATCACCGGCGCCTCAAGGTCAGGCGACGCTGCTGCTGTTGCTGGACTAATTCGGAGCTCGGTTTCCGCAGCTAAGCCTTCGTTCCGGCCATTCGATGAACCAAAGCTCAACAGTCGCCGAAATGGGTGGTCGGAAGGCAAGGGGCTGGTGAGGTTACTAAGGCTGGGAACGGCAGTCTTGATCTTGCTAACCCAGGAGAAGAACCCCATGGCTCGGCCTGATGTTATTGAAGAGAGAAGATGCCAAGAAGAGAGGCTTTTGGCAGCCTTTATTAGCACGCAAAGGACACCACACCCATTTATAGACCTTTCAACGCTTTAACATGAAATGAAACCAAAACCAACAATATCATAAAATTGTTTTTCGGCGTTTGAGCTCTGACGTTGTCAGACCTCACACTTAGTTGACGTCGGACGAAAAGAACGATCAACGGAGGATGGAATCTACAGTTATATCTTTGAATCTTATGTAAGATGTGTTGGATGACAGTGAGGGCTTGGCTAACTATGTATTACTAAACATATTAAACCCTATAATTATTCATGTGCATTTGAATTCGATGATCAAAATAAAAGAAAGCATCACACTTCTCGATCGACATTCATCGAGTCTCAACAACAATGACTTTTCACGTGTTCATTATCCGTAGCTTATAAACCTTTTTTATTAACCATATGTTTGTACGTATGATAGAGAGAAGGTGTGGGGGGGGGGGGGGGAGAATATATAGCAAGAAAGCATGGCCTTGTAGATATTATGGAACTACGAAATACACAAGATTTGAGATAGCCAACGAATAATACACCATGTAGTTCCACCTAATCTGCCAACATCTCTCTTTAACTCCTTGTTCTCGATTGATATATACCCTCTTCAGATACCTGAATCGATCATACGATCAACTTGATCGTTACCTTTTGTTGGACAATCATTTCTATCCATGCCTTTTACAATTACTTTTTTTTGCAATTAAAAGTGTGTTTTTGAAGGTGCATTGCTAAAACAAAAAGGAAAGATTGTTCTTTTGTTATCTCAATGATCCACACAATTCTTTATTCGACCAACTGACGGTACTGTGGTACTCGATTTCTTCTCCGACAAATTAAGTAGTTTTCGACTTCTTGACTAATTTCACGAGTTGGAATCTTCTACAAAGGCAGTCAATTCTTCTCCTTCGTCTCGAAGGTAGCAAAGTCGATAGGATGTGGAGACTGTAGTCAAATCCCTACTCATGACGGGATATACTAATCGTTATCTTTTTATAACATGCCTTAGCTGGCGTGATGCATTCATAGTCTTTAATATTCCACACGAACGAGTCAAAGCATATGGCTATCTTCCTGTGAAAATAATTCCATAAAGATTGCGGGATTTTATCTGCTGCAATGTTTGGTAACCGAGTATTCCTATTATCTTATTTGCCGGCTACTTCTATCTAGAACATTGGTGTAGGCGGGTCCACTGGAAGTGTCCAAGTCATTCTTAGCCCAAGACTTCGACAGATCAAATGGTTGGAACCTCCACTGGAAGTGTTCTAGAATTGTGCGGTGCTGTACCAAGTGATCTGACAGCTCCAGGATGGCACAATATATAATTAGGAAAAGCCGAAGAGATCGGCGATGCAAGAAGGTTGTTGACTGACTGACTGATCTGAGCAGCTCTTTCTGACAGAAGACTGAAAGAAGGTTCGGAAGGTGACCTTTAATCCATCACCAAGGAAGATGACCTGGGAAGTAAAGTTGCCTTTTTTATTGGCTTCACAATGGGTGCAGTTATCCACTGACCTCTTCATGGGAATACACACGCATACGCCCCTTCGTATTCGAAACCATTTCAATGCCAACCTATTCGCGCACACACAGAGAGAAAGAGAGAGAGAGAGAGAGAGAGAGAGAGAGAGAGAGAGAGAGATGCATGAATCCCTTTCAAGGTAACGCCATTATATAGCCTACAAGAGTTGAGCCATGTCAATGCTCTCTTTCTAATATGAACATTGCAATCCCTCGATCGCTTGCTCATCATCCAAACAAAGAGTCGGTCTGCTTGGTTTCTTGTGGGGTGAGTGCAGGAAGGAGGGTGAGCATGACGGAGGTTGACAGAAGAGAGTGACCACCCACGGTGCTTTCTTGCATGAGAGGGTGTTAATGCACGAAGCCGTGTGTGCTCGCTGCTCTGTCACCCGTCATCATGAATTGTTGCGACTGCGGGAAATAGAATGTGGGCCAGACTGCCTTTTAATTTAACAGGCCGGGCGTACTTGGTCAACTGATCGACCTGGACGGCCCATATCGGCCCAAAATAATTTGCTCTCCGTTGCTGCTCGGGTAGGGGAAGCTGATAGAGGGCATCGTATGGGGTTCCTTTCTTTGGAACGCTCTCAGAGGGAGATCGAGAAAGAGTAGGAACAAGAAAGCAGCGAATCCCTCTCTTTCGTGGACGACGATGGCCGAGAAGCCGAAGGCGGTGCGCGTGCTCTACTGCGGCGTATGCGGCCTCCCCGCGGAGTACTGTGAGTTTGGTCCCGACTTCGAAAAGTGCAAGCCCTGGCTCCGCCGCCATGCCCCCGACCTCTACCCTGATCTCCTCCTCAAAGGTAGTTGGCTGGCCCCTATCGCCTTCTCCCCTGTCGATTCTTCATCGATCGATTTCTTTGGGTTTCAGAGGAGAACGAAACGGATGCGGACAAGGCCGCCCGACAGCTCCAGTCGGTGGCGATCTCGGGTTCTGGTGACGGCGCTGGCGGCGATGCCTCATCTGCTCCCTCAGGTACTTGAATTGGAGAAGTGTTATTGCGATCACAATAGATATTTTTATGTTTTCTTCTTTTTGTTCCGTTTCACAGGAATGCATTGCTTGATTTGTATGTGATTCCGTAGACTTTTGATTAAAAGATAGCATTTTGTCGAAATTGATAAGGTATGAATAAGCATTCGGAATTAGAAAGTGGGATATGGGGTGACTTTGTTTGTTGTTTCAGAGGGATTCCTTTCGTGAATGTCTTTTTCTTTTTCTTGTTAACAACATATAAATTTTTCCTTAGGTCTTGAGATAGATGTCTCTCATGACTTTAGTTCTCTCATTCCTTTGTAACGATCCCTTTTCTTGTGCAGGGAGTGCATCAGCATCTAAGCAGGATGAAGTAAAGCGCCTTCCTGGTGGTAAGATAAAGAAGAAGGTGAGGTCTTAAAACTTATGCTTGTCAAAATTCTTGCAGGAGATATAACTTCTTCTTACTTGAATATAGTAATATCCTACCGTGAGACATCTATGATCTATATTAGGATAATGACTTCATTTTGTAGTTAACAGAGATATACTGATATTCTCTTTCATAATCTTCCATTAGCCATAGCAAGAGAGTCATTTTGACTGATTGGCTGATTATTCCCAATTTAATTGGTTTGTTGCTCAAAATTAAATTGATGTGGTTTATACATTGCTTTCTGAATTATGACTGGGAAACTCTGTTGGTTCTATGAGGAACTTTTCTTCTGTAATGACTAGTTGGCATGTCATACCATAAGATTATATATTTTCAGGTTAGTTTTTAGGCAATTCTACTATAGTTTAGCTGTGCTGGAGAAGAAAAGTTTGGGATTTCCATATTATCTAGCTGGAAATGATTACCATATCATTCAGTAACCAAGGGGATGCAATCTTCTTGATGATCTCATTTGTGGTTGGAGTGTCTTTTGTTTAAACTCATTCTGAATTAAATGTAAAACAGAAGTTTTTTGTTAAACATGGCCAATTTTAGAGTTTCCAACACCTGATTAGTTTCTTACGAGGTCCGATCAACTCAAGCGGATCTAACTCGAAAATTTGTGTCTTATCGTAGATTATTTAACCAGTGGTGCTTCTCTGTCTTGGAAACCTATCTTTTATACACCAGATGCAGATCCTATGTGCCATTCAGAGAGCGGATTCATGTCATGCTTTCAGCTTGCTCACGATCCTCCATGGCTCGATGTAGGATTGTTTGGTCAATCAAATTAATCAATAGGGTAGGGCCTGGATACATGTAACATGTTCAGCCGTGACACGACAATGTGCAAACAATCAAGTGTAATATAATCACAACGAGCTGGAAGATCAAATTTGTGAAAAATTGAATTTGAAGCTTGAGTGAGATGAAACTTCAGATTAGAAATTAAATTGATGAAAATAATGCACATAGATGTCTATCATATTTTTTTCAGAATTAAATAATTTTTATGTCTTGGCCAATATGACAGATAATTCTTGATATAAGACGACTAGCTGCTTCAGAGAATTAATAGTGTCAATATTTGGATTTATCTTTTGATCCTATGGAAGCACTAAGGTACTTATGATTAACTTCTTTTCTTTCAGGAAAAACAAGAAGTTGTCATTGAAAAGATTGTACGCATAAGCGTAAATGCGTTACTGTTGTTAAGGGCCTAGAGCTTTTTGGTGAGTAACCAGGACTTTCAGCTTTGTTTTTGGTCTTGAGATACTTCAGATACTTGCACATGTACTAATTAAGATGGTTTAATATTGATAGTTTTCTATCCTAATGTTGTAGGCATAAAAAATGCATCAAGAAGCTTGGGAAAAATTTGCTACAGGAGCTTCTGTTGTTAAGGTGACCTGGCATTGTTTTGTTGGCACAGGAAATGCTTTTGCTCAAAGATTTTCTCAATAAGTCATTCTGGCAAATTGATTTCAGGGACCAACTGAGAAAGAACAAATGATGTCCAAGGAGACATAGCATATGATATTGTGGAGTTCATTACAGAGACTTGGCCAGCTGTAATCCATCTATAACCATCTTTTTTGTGTCAAATAATATCATATTTTTTATCTCTATCATAGGCATTCATCTATAGTTGTATAAATGCTTAACAGTTTATACTTGACCAAAAGTTTCTGCATTTTATATTTGACCACGTGATATTCCACCAAAAGTTACTACATTTTATATTTGACCATGTGATGTTTGACCAAAATTTTCTGCATTTTATACCTCTTTTGCATATATTTGTGTGTATGCTTGTGTCTTAGAGAGAAGGCATTGGGCTTGATGGAAAACATGCTCATGCACCTCAGTCTTCAAAATAGTACATTCACCCTAAATGGTATTTTGTCTCTTCACTGGTATTCTTAGCTATAATCTTCTCACCATGTAGCCTTTACTAAAATCTACAAAAATAGGGGCACTTTTAGTTAACTCAGACCTACTACACCTAATGAACTCCTTCTAGTTTGGGATATTGGTCTCACATATGTGTGTGTGTGTGTGTGTGTGTGTGTGTGTGTGTGTGTGTGTATCATGCTGACACCTTCAATGTCTTTACCAAATAAGCTAGCCAACACAGTCAGAAAAATGTCTTTACCAAATAAGCTAGCCAACACAGTCAGAAAAATGTCCATCCATATATTATGTATAGGTTTCTTAAGAACAACATAAGGAACAACATATATTATGTGTGTGTGTGTGTGTGTGTGTGTGTGTACATATATATCATGCTGACACCTTCAATGTCTTTACCAAATAAGCTAGCCAACACAGTCAGAAAAATGTCCATCCATATATTATGTATAGGTTTCTTAAGAACAACATAAGGAACAAATTTTGCCTCACTATTTCATGATTTGATAGTAAGATCGACGGTCATGTTCTAAAGTGGTTTGAGTAGTTTACAATTAGCAACTTGTTCAAATATGCTCTAAATTTGGTGATCAAGACTTAGGTATTGTTATTGCCTAAATATTGTCTCTTAGGTGAAAATTTTCTAGAGATCAGTCTACGAGGGATTCTTGTTTGTTCAGACATTAGTTGCAAAGTTAAAAAATCTAAAAAGAATGTCGCAAAAGGTTATTATACTGTATGTCATTGTATATTTTTAATGTTAAACTTTTGTTTGTCCCATATTGCAGTCTAGAATCCTGTTAGTTCTATATATATCTCTCTCTCTCACTTAGTACAAGCAGTTTGCTTTTGTTGGTTGTCTTTGAGTATGAGCAGTTTGCTTATGTTGGTCGATGTTAATCCTAACCTCACAAGAAAAAACACTATAATGTGTTCTCTACATCCAGATATGTGCCATATACCATTCTTTGCTGGTGGTCCTCCAAATTTAGTTCATATATTTGAATTTGGTGCCATTGCTAACTTTTGTCCTTACAATATGCTAGGTGCCAGAAACTGCAATTTTCTTCATAGAAGATGGAAGAAAGGTTGCTGCCGCTTAATGCTTATATTTTCAGAAAACAAGGATTCTCGGGAATTGCTTGTAACGATATTATGGTTGAGTTATACCTTACCTGCTAAAAGACTTGTCCCCTTGGGCATATCATTTTATATATGTTTGAACCTTTGTCCTTGGGGCATATTATCAGTGTCACAATGTGGATTTCGATTCTTTCTTTGCCATGGTGCTCTTGCTTTACGGAGCTCAATTTTGACACTGAAAAATGCACAATGCAGTTTAAATGACTGGTTTTTCTAAATTGTAGTCATCTTGTTGTATAATTACGGATGGCTTGTCTGCTGCAACTTACAACTAAGTTGATCTATGGAAAGAGATGCTGTGACGAACTCAGTTTCCCAACTGAATTTTAGGTCTAAATAAGCTGCAGGAAATTTCAAGATTCAGGGGCGCGTTCAGGTAATGATATTGATGGCAATTGCTAGAATGTCTACATAACCTGTTTAGATGGATCTACAAAGTGTTGTATATGACCTGGAGTTGAATGCAGGCATATCTTTAGTTTTATGCAGACATACTTCTTGCTTGTTCTTTGCTTTACTGTCTATCAAACAAATTACTGAATCTAATGGGTTGGTAGCTAACCCCTTTTGTATTGGCAATGCGGTAAACATATATTTTCTTTTCACCTTAGTTTAGGTACAATAACCTTTCATGTGCATTTGCTGTCTCGATGAGGCTGGAACTGGATGTCCTTTAAAACTATATGGTGAGCACAGAGGGACCAACACATCGAGGAAAGTTCCCTTTTGCATGGTTTGACATCTACTCTGCATTGCATTCCTCACTGTGGAGCAATACTGGCTGGCTGTAGGAGTACTGTTATGTACGATTTTGACAGGTTATGTATACTGTATATTTAGAACTGTAAACGACAAAGCTAATCAATCTCGCTCATTTGGTGCTTAGTGGTCGTTATATCTTTGGGCTTCTGACTTCAAAATTTTCAATAATGAGATAGATAGCATACGGTAAATAGGGTTTGTTCCAAAGCCTAATACATATTTTAGATATCAATTGATGTTTAATAATTTTTTTATAAATCATATTTAGCTTTGACGGGGCTTCGCAAATGTTCAAATATTGATGTTATCCGAAGATAATGTTAGCATTTAAGTGTTTACGAAATAATAATATTTTTTTTAAAATTTTAAAGCACTATATAATATTATCTAAAATTACAAGACTATCAACATAATTTATGTCTTTTATAAGGTAAAATTCTATTTATTTATTTTTAAAGATTATTTTATATTCACTTATATGATTATATATTTTATTTATTATATATATGAGTCATACAAATATTTTTTATAAAATTACATACATTCACTTATTTAGTTTTTAATTATTAATTAATTAAAATTATATTAAAAAAATTAGAAAGATAAATTTATTATATAATATTTCATAAAACTTTAAAATATATTTTTACCAAACAATAGTTACATCAATTCACATTTAAAATATATATTTCATATAGTGTTTATCAAACTCTTAAAGCATATTCTATGATTATATATTCACTCAAATCCTTTTCTCTAATTACTTCGAATGTGTTTTCAAACACAGTCTTAATGCAACAAAAGTGTAATTATGTTCCCAAGTCCTAATGCAATTAATGGCAGTGTCTATGCAAGTCAGACTTGTTTTGGATTAGATTTTCTAAACTGTCTTCAGCTTTTTTTTATCAGTTATAACTTGACAAAAAAATACAATCAGCATTTTTTAATAAAAAATGTTTATGATTAATAATTAACCCATAGGAATTTTAAAAGACAGGAGAATTATGTATCTACAAGTATGTATAAACCATGTTGGGTTGAGAAGAATCTGTTTTCTTTTTTTTTAAAGTATATTTACTTTTTTGAAAGTTTACAAATACTTTCAAAACAACAAATTATCAAATATATTCTTTACTTTTTTTTAATATTTTACTTATAGAAGAAAAAAATAAAAACTTGTGTGATATACTATCATTGATAAAATTATAAACAAGGTGTTCGTTATAATGTTTATGTATGTTTACGTCTTTTGATTTTGTTCATATTTTATATAACATATAAAGGGTTAGATTTGATAGTCTCTTTTTTTTATTAAGTTTTGTAGTCATCTTAGAGTTGTAGACGTAAATTATATACAATCAACATGTAAAAGTAAAATTATTGAGAAATAAATAAACTAAGTAGTTATTTTGGGGGGTTTCTAATTCCGTAGAGTATACAGAATATTGGTTAGTAGAGCACCCAAGAGTTACTCGGGTGACATATGACTAAATTAATCTTTGGGATAGTATTTAAAATTGATTCGTTGTTTTGTTCCGTAATAATATTATGTAAATATTTGTTAGAACTTTTAATTACGACATATCAAATTGTATTTGCTAAAATGACTAGAGAGTTTGAGATAAATTTTTTCTCAGATTTTGAAAAGATTAATCTACATTGAAAATATTACTTTAAGAATATTAATCCAACAATAAAGTTTGACCCCTCCTTAAAATTTAAATAAATATTTTTCTTGTCGTTTTCAAATATTATAACAGGGTGTCGATAGAATACGCACGGATGCTAGTACATATGTATATCTACCGTACGCCTACATACAAACGTATAAAATATGTGTGCATACACGTGTTAGCAAAGCAGCATGACGGACTTGGGAATCCCACAAGCAATCCGCCTCGGCTCCAATTCCTATTCAGAACTCGATCAAACTACGCAACATTAAGTGCACAGAGAAGCCGAGGGGGCCATTAGAAAATAGATTTAAAAGGCGAACCCTTAGCCCTTTCTCTCACTCAAGAAAAGCTTTTGCTTCTGTCTCCTCTCCGCCTCCCTCTCGAACACACGATCGCTATCTGCGCCCAGATCTCCTCTGCGCTCCCGAGAAATCTTAGGTACTCGGATCTCTGCTCCATCGTTCTCCGATTTGTCTTCTAATCTTTCGTCTCTCTTGATTGTTCTATCTTTGGTGGAGCTATTAGGGTTTAAAGGGTAACGGAAGTTCCGATCTTATCGTTTGGCATTCAAAGAGATTCAGCTGTGCTTTTCTATAATTTTGTGTCGTTGGAAATTTGTTCTATTGTTAGGGCTCGTTGTGATCCGACTCTTTGGGGTAAGTTTCATAGTATTAATATTTTTCGTTTAATCTAGGATTTGGTGGATTTTGAGTGTACGCGTTGTTGTTGTTTTCTTTATCGAGTGAGGAAGTATTTGGGTTTGTGGATTTTGGTTAGATCCAAGTAATTTGAGCGGTCAGATTAAAGCTGGGTTTCATGACCTGAGGAAGAAAAACTTGATGAAGCAGGGTTCTTGACGAAGGATTATGTACCTTCTTTGGGGAATCTCTTTGTTTTCGGGGGCCTAAGATTGGGCGGCTGAGCTCAGTAGTTCATCGGGCTTTCTGTGTCTTGGCTCAGCTACAGTATTCGCGCGTTACATCATATGTGATGAATAGATATGTTTGTCGGAGCAAATCTTTAATTACGCTCTGTCGAGTACAAGCTGCTACATTATTAAGTTGTACCAGTAATAGAAGTTTTGTTATGAATCTGTTCTATAAGTACTTAATCCTCAATCTAGTCCAAACTTATACGGAAATAATTGTTCGTTCTTTATGTTTGTACATTTTTAATGCTTGACTAAATTTTTTTATTAATTAAAATAAAGAATGCTATTGGGATTAGCTTCGATGAAAATCTAAGAATCCTTCAATTTCTGCAGTTGGCCATCTGACTCAGAGGGGTAGTTCTGTTTCCTTACAATTCCTGCTACTTCATATAGTTCCAACTAATCTTGTTTTATACATGCAAAATCCTGTTTGGGTATTTTTTATGTATGAATGACCAATTCAACCATGGCAAGGAAACATGAAAATTGTTGATTTGCCATGCATAAGTAGTTGATGTCTCCACAAGATAAAATCTTCACATTCCTTATGGTCCTTGCTTTATCAATTCAAATTATCCTTAATTACTGATTTGCTTGTCTTTCATTTGGATAGCTCCGGACGTTTTGGTTATACTGTGCAGTTCGATCTGGCTGATGTTTGTCAGCGAATTGCTTACCAAAATATGGCTGAGTGACTTGATTGTGCTAGCATTTAATTATAACTTAAGGCATTTATGCATATATGAGAAATGTAAAATATAGTCTGAAACCCACGTGGTGCACTCTGAATGTGGCCCTGTTTTGTGATATATGCTAGACAATGATTTATGTAGATGCGCATGCTCGTTTACTTAGGCCACCTTCACATTAATTGAACTGTAAGAGATGACCTATGGGCTCCTTGCATCTATACATGTTGGACATGTTATTTGTTCTGATTGACATATATAGATGCAAAAAAATATATGGTAGCAAGATATCAATTTTTCTTTTTGTGGGATACTCAATCTTAGTCAAAATAATTATTCGTTTTGATTCATGGCCTTAGGATTGAGGGTAAATAGCATTGTTATTTGAAATTCTGATAAACAGGGTCAGGGCAGTTATTTGATTTACCTTGAGTGTTGAATAATTGAATTTATTTGTTTTCTGATTTTGGAAAGAGTGTTGTAAAAGATTACAGTTTCATGCATTCAGCAGAATTTAACTAATTTATTACGGTTGCTAGTTTTTCTAAATTTGTTATTTTGTTTTGAGTATATGATCTTTTGTACCATGCAGCGAAACTCTTTTTATCTCACAAATCTAGGTAGGTTTATTGATGTCTCTTACATGGTGATGGTATAAAGTCAATGCCTTGATTTGTGTAATGGATGATATAATCAATTACTATTTTCTTCCAGTGTCCTAGTTGAATGCTACACATAGCTTTATGTAGAGCATACTCATGCCAGGATTCGAAATGTTACTCAATATAATCTGGAATGATGTTGTGTCACCTTTGTGGCTTTTGAATTTTGCACATTTGACCACAACTAATTTATCCTTTTCTTATGAACTTTTGGTTTTCTCATTACCATCATCATATTATCATATTATTTATTCGCTTTCTTCTGTTTGATTTCAGCTATTATGGCTGGAGTGACACCTGAAGGATCTCAATTTGATGCTCGTCAATATGATGCCAAAATGAATGAGTTGTACTGTTTCTTACTTTTTTAGCTATATTTGCTAGTAATTGATTTTCACATGATGCGCTTCTTATTCATTGACTTAGATTAAAAAATTTACTGATGTGGCCTTGTTTCTATGAGAGGGCAGGCTTTCGCAAGATGGGCATGATTTTTTTGCATCATATGATGAGGTTTTTGATAGTTTTGATGCTATGGGTCTCCAGGAGAACCTTTTGAGAGGCATTTATGCTTACGGTAAGTTACCTCCCTCCTTTTACCTGTTTGAGATGTTGGTATCTAATGGAGTGGTGTAAGCTAATGTATTTGTTTCTACATGGTGTGAACTTTGCTAATATATTTGTTCTTGCACTTTGTGAACTATAGGTTTTGAAAAGCCATCTGCAATCCAGCAAAGAGGTATTGTTCCTTTCTGCAAGGGACTTGATGTTATTCAGCAGGCGCAATCAGGGACTGGAAAGACTGCAACATTTTGTGCTGGTATTCTGCAACAGCTTGATTATGGCTTGGTACAATGTCAGGCTTTGGTTCTTGCTCCAACTCGTGAATTAGCCCAGCAGATTGAAAAGGTGATGCGTGCACTTGGTGATTATCTTGGTGTGAAAGTTCATGCTTGTGTTGGGGGAACTAGTGTTCGTGAAGATCAACGTATTCTTTCAAGTGGGGTTCATGTTGTTGTGGGGACACCAGGTCGTGTGTTTGACATGTTAAGAAGGCAATCTCTTCGCCCTGACTACATCAAGATGTTTGTGCTAGATGAGGCAGATGAAATGCTTTCTCGTGGTTTCAAGGATCAGGTGCTCCCAATGCCCATTCTATAGATGCAAAAGTTTCTATTTTTTGTGTTCAGTAAAGTATTATGTATGGTAAATGAAGTGCTCAACTTTTTCTATGTCGCTAATTGCAATTTTTAAACTTGAGTTCACTATTATCGGTGGATAACAAAAAATACTTTCTAAAGTTGGAAGCACACATTGGCATTATTAAGTTGGTCCTCAGAGTGCAACATTTACTTTATTCATGGGCTAACTTTAAATGCATATTAGCTGCAGTTCTTATATTATTTTTTCACTGAAATTTTTTTTTCGTGTGTTTCTGTGTGTCGACAAACACACACACACATTTGAGCTGCCAGAGTGCTCATCTTTCAAGCAAGAGCTTATTGCCAACACTGTAGAGTGTCTAGGCTCTAGGTGTTGAACTCCTTTTACATGACAGAAAGAGAGGGAGGGTTGGGCTTGGGGGGAGAGGGAATGAAGGGGAAAGGAAAAGAGGTGAAAAAATAAAATATGTCATTGAAATAAGCTATTCCATAAATTCTTGGTAGAACATGCATATATATTTTACCAAACCATCATATTTAAGAGCTTATCAACACCTTGATAAGGTGACAACCTTTATAAAATGGTTTTCAAATTGGTCCAGTTTTCTAAAACCATGGTGTAATTGGTGCCTTGTCCAAAATGAACTTTTAAATGGTCTAGGTTGCCATTTTATCAAACCATCGTCGTTTACAACTATATGTACAACTTCTAAAATATATGCATATTTTTTTGCTCACTTGTCTTCACTAGTTATATAACTTCTTACCATGTAATGTCGTTATATGGTGTTTTATTGAATAATTCAGATTTTTTATTGAACAAGCAAAACATTACTGCTATAAGTAGGTTGTAATTGTTTATATATTGTTGACTATAATTCTTTTTGCTATTACAACGATGTGAAAATTTTAATTTAAGCCAAAATGTTGATTATAAAATACAAATTACAAAAAGCACCCTGTGGTTTAAGAAAACCTCTAATAAGATGTTTCTTGGAGTTCATAGCTGATACTTTGCTTGATATGTGATTTCAGTATGAATTGTTTATTACACCATAACCAAAAGAAGAAGGTGCCAAATGTAATTTATCTCTAAAGACTACTCATAGCATGAGTGAGATAAATCAAGTCACGATGTTTTTGCTGGTCTTAATTGACTCACTTATGATGTTTGACATCTAAAGGCATGGATGCTTTATGCAGGAACATCATTATTAATTTTGTTTGAGATACAGGCTATTTTTTCAGAATGCCAAAACACATGCTGCCTGATAATGTAAGAGCTTGTTATGTGGAAACTTGAGTGCCAGGTTTAACAAAATTCTCTTGGTTGCATTGATAATACTTTTGTTATACCTTTTTTCATTTTTGTTGTCATTAAATATTGTTGCATCTTTGTATCTCATGCCTAGAAATCCAATGTCTCAAGTCATATGCATAATTTTGAGTTAACATTCAGCTTACCTTTGAGTGAACATTCAAATATTCATTTATGTTTACTGGATGCAACTGGTTTTACTACTTTCATGTGTAGTTCCATTTGATCATCCAGCTTTTCTTACATCTTCTGTGCCTTTCTTAATTAGTTTTGAGAGGGAAGGTATATCTGTTGTTCATTAATGGGCTTTCTTTCTTCAGATCTATGACATATTTCAGCTGCTTCCTTCCAAGATACAAGTTGGTCTATTCTCTGCCACAATGCCTCCAGAGGCTCTTGAGATTACTCGCAAGTTCATGAACAAACCTGTCAGGATTCTTGTGAAACGAGATGAGCTTACTTTGGAGGGTATCAAACAATTCTATGTCAATGTTGAGAAGGAAGAATGGAAGCTTGAGACCCTCTGTGACCTCTACGAGACATTGGCCATCACGCAGAGTGTGATTTTTGTCAATACTCGACGTAAGGTGGACTGGCTCACTGACAAAATGAGGAGCAGGGACCATACTGTCTCAGCAACCCACGGAGATATGGATCAAAATACTAGGGACATTATAATGAGGGAGTTCCGCTCTGGCTCCTCCCGTGTACTCATCACCACTGATCTTCTTGCTCGTGGCATTGATGTCCAGCAGGTCTCCCTGGTTATAAACTATGATCTGCCAACACAGCCAGAGAACTATCTTCATCGTATTGGGCGAAGTGGTCGTTTCGGAAGAAAGGGTGTTGCAATCAACTTTGTCACTGTTGATGATGAAAGAATGTTGTTTGATATCCAGAGGTTCTACAATGTGGTGATTGAGGAGCTGCCATCCAATGTCGCAGACCTAATCTGATATGTTATTTTTGTTAAGCTGGATGTTTAATCTATATATGTCCTATTAGGTTTAGTAATAAACTCGTCGATGGCATGTCTTTTGACCATCTTGAACTGTGATAAAAAAGAAAGACTTGTCTAGTGCTGGTTTTTATTTTTGTGTAATGGTGGTTACTCACGACCCTATTTATCAGGCATCCCATATTTGCAGAGTTGTAGAAGCTAAGGCTCTTTCTCCCATCCTTTTGTCTGCTTTTCTGTACCTTCTTGGATCTTCTTCATGTCTTCTTTAAACTCGTTGGTTTTCTAGATTTAGTGGTTGGTTGAAGGTTTTATGTATTATGACATTGATATATTATGTTAACTAACTTGTGGCTATTGAGGTTTGTGCTAAATCTAGCATGTGTAAACATCAGTTACTCTGCAACTTTGTCCACTTGTTACGGTATTTGTGCTGAATCGTGCTTTGGTAACGAGCTTCTGCATCGCCTGGTCCATATGTGGGCTGATTCAAGAAGTGTCTGCGTGTGTCATTGCATGAGTTAATGTAACCTCATCGAGTCAACGTCACATTTGACATTTAATCTTAGAGGCTAATAAAATGTGTATGTATTTGACAAATCTGTCACTGTTTCAATCCAGTGGTATGGGGGTTCCCAAGTGAGAGGGCGCTCACTTTTCTATACTATAACCGGGCGCGTGGATGTTATCTTCAGAATAAATCACGGCCGTTCTTTTTTGTTTGAGTCATCGAGGATAGACCGAAAACATGTCAGCCATCAGTTGGCTCACACGTGTGAGTGCCAGCCCTATAAAAATAGTCGATGCCTCCAACGAGATCAAGTAGTCACTCCAACCCTCCCTCCTTTGCTCCACCTTCCGTGCCCCCTCTCTCCTCCTCATCCTCTGAAATCGCCTGCGCAGCCGTCGGACTCCTCCGCCGCTTGCGCACAGATCGTCGCTTTCTTCTGCCGTGGCCGGGCCGAGGACTACCTGAGGCTCCCATGACGAGGAGCAGGAGAAAGACGGAGTCGTCGCGAATCCGGACGCGTTTCTCCTTCGCTGGGGCTATAAATGGGGTTCGCTTCGGCCGATCATCATCGGAGTAGCGATGTGGAGTGCGATATGCTCTTGTCTCCTGCCTGTTGTTCTTGATCTTTTTCTCTGGTAGTTTCTTGATTCTTGCTTCTAATCTTGCATTTAGAAGATACGACTGAGATCCCGTTCCTAGTCCCTCGCCGTCGCACGCTTCCATGTGGACATCGGAGTCCGCCGCCGCTCGCACGAGGATCGTCGCTTTCTTCTGCTGCGGCTCCGATGACGAGGTGGAGAACGGAGCCGTCCTCCTAATCTTTCATGGTCTACGTGGAGTGTGATCTGTGCTTCACTCAGCCATCGAAGGCTTTCATGTGGACGATGCATTCTGCGACGTGGAGCCGGAGGAGGACGAAGCCGTGAAGCCGTCGCGAGGATCGAGAAGTTTGTTTCTCCTTCGTTTGGGCTATAAACAGGGCTCCATTCGGTCGATCATCATCGGACATTTCGGTTTCCCGTCGACAATGCATTCTGCCATTTGGGGCAAGCGGAGGACAGAGCTATCGCGGGAATCGAGACAATTCGTTTCCTCATCGTTGGGGTTGGGGTTGGGGTTGGGGTCATAAATGGGGGTTCAATTCGGTTGATCATCATCGGAGTTTTTCGATTTCCAGTCGACAGTGCAGGACGTAACCATCATGAGAATCGAGACGTTTCAGCGCTATAAATGAGGCTCCAGTTTCTTTGCCATCAAATATACATCGTTCTTTTGAATTGCGAGCATCCTTTCCGATATTTATAACATGAAAGAGATACATCTGAGTCATGCAAATATTTACTATAATCAAATTAATTTTTTTAAATACATGAATCATCAAATATCTATCGTACTATAATCAAGATATTTTATCTTATCTTCACTTTAATTATTTATTTTTTTTAAAAAAATTATTTATTATCTCTAAATCTAATTTTTAACTTGTGAGTTCTATTAAGGTTTTTGAATATTGATCTTATACCTGACATAATTAAAATCCTCCTCTATCAAAATATTGATAGAGTTCAAAATATCAAAATCTTTAAATATTAAGTTCCACTATCAGAATCCTCCTTCTATTTCTATTAATTATTTAATACTTTTTTTTCACTTTATACATATGACTTGTTGCTCATAAAAAATCTATTAATTCATCAAATGAAAAAAAATAAATAAATCTTTTGACTCCTTA
Source organism: Musa balbisiana (assembly GCA_004837865.1). Taxonomy (NCBI): domain Eukaryota; kingdom Viridiplantae; phylum Streptophyta; class Magnoliopsida; order Zingiberales; family Musaceae; genus Musa; species Musa balbisiana. The sequence goes on along the minus strand of CM017192.1, from coordinate 8,630,933 downwards.
ATTGTAACAACATGATCAAAATTTAGAATTAAATTTTTTAAAACTTTTGTAACAATTATCTGATCATGAAGATATTCATCATAAGATTTTATTTGATTAATAATGTCAATCACTCGAGAAAAAAAAAATATTGCATCGATTCATTTGCCTTTTATAAATAAAATTTTAAATTCATAACGAAGGATTTAAAGTTAAATTGTAACCATCTTTAATGATGAGCCTTAAAATTTATTTTGAAGTATTAATCAAGTTTGTTTTGAGGTTGTAGCTGTTGTAATTTTTGAAAATATTGTATCATAAACAACTTATTGAAAGAAGAACAATGCCTTTGAAACCTTTCTGTTCTCCCTCAATCTGGTTTCTTGAATAAAATTTTCATCTTAATACACCAAAATTTATAGTATTTATCCGACAAGATGAGAATAAGAGATTAAAACATGAAATTATCATCGAAAATCATAATGCTCAGTTCATATTGAAGAGCAAGGAAATGATAAAAATAAAATACTATGATGTAATTAAAAGAAAATACTTTCAATAAAAAAATAAAATAATATTAAACAATAGATAAAATTAAGAAATAATATTAAACCAAAATTATCATCTCTTATAATAATTCATTCGATTGCTATTGGTTTAGTGCTAGAGGTGATTTCTTTTGGGGGTTGTCGCATTACAATGTTGTGCTTCACTTCGTATGATTTGCCAATTTACCAAGTAAATCCTTTTTTTTTTTTTTACCTGTGGATTAACTTTGGATAACACGTCTTCGTCTGCTTCTAGAGTTCTAATGTTTTTGGGAATCAGGTTTTGTACTTTTGGGAGATCCACTTAAAATGACATATTACACCACAAAAGCTAAGGCTTTATGCTTTTGTGATAGTTTTTTAAGATTACGTAGTATATGCTTTTTTTTTGCAAAATAATAGCCAATCTCTTTGATAGAAAGTCAGATCTCACTGTAATGTACTGCCAGGTGGGTTCACTGAGACCTGAGAAGTCCATCCTTGCGATACTGACTGTTGTAAATGTTGGATTAATGGTTACTTATAAAGTTGGGACAGGTCTTGTTGTTGCTCGTAGAGAGGATGGTTCCTGGTCTCCACCTTCTGCCATCTCTTCATTTGGTTTGGGATGGGGGGCCCAGGTAAAGTCTATTCCTTTCCTTACATGTGGCCTCAATGCATTACAATATTTCCCACCTAAATATCAAATTCACCCATTAAATTCGCACACATCAACTACAGATCACATGAATCACTTGTATCTCTCTCCCATAGGTATTCAATTCAGAAGTGCTATGGCTTATCATGTCACTATCATCGTCTATGATGCTGAACTCTGTTTAATAAGAGATTCACCAGCATGCATAGTAAGTCTCAATATGGCTCAAACATCACAAGTGGCTACTATGATACCACATGTCATATCCCGAATCTGAAAATAATATGGGTCATGCTCCTAAAAAATTACTCAAAAAATGCTCTTTGGGTGGTTGGTTACTTGCATAACATCACAAGATTTACATCTTGCCCAATGTAGGATCACCAGGGTATATTTTGCAATTCTCTCTTCTCTTTAGAGATTCCAGATCAACAAGAGATTGACTGTTTCTGGTTGAATGCAATACTTGTTTGAGAAATGATGTTTGTTCCTTCATTTGCTTCTCCATCCAGTTGTAAATATCAAGCACACAGTGTGGAGTTTCAATATCTATTATATATATGGTTGGATATTAAGCTATTAATGATTACATGGCTGTATCGTATGCGTTGACATCAGTATCAACCTGACAGCATAGATTTCTTTATGGATTCAGGCATGCTCGTGGCATGCATTTATTTACGGATTCAAGTACTAACTATAGCTGAAGTGGTCGTACTATATCTCCTCTCAGCATCAGTCGTCTCCCCGAAACCTTCTGCCGCCGGTGCCGGCCTCCCTCTGGCAATTAAAGTAGGTGGCGGCGACAGGCGCCAGGTAGTACTGCAGCGCGAACCTCCTGGTGCTGAAGTTGTGGCGCATCTGCGGCGGGAACACCGTCCCCCTCCCCATCTGGCGGAGCAGCACGAAGACCATGCGGTGAATCCCTGCCGTCGGCCGCGGGCTCTCGTAGCAGACCATCTCTCGACCTGTGCGCGCGGAAACGCATCATCAGCAGCAGCAGCTTTTTCATGCACACCACATAATATATAAGCCTCGCCCATGGACGAGAAATTCTAGAGATGCCTATGTGGAAAGTCAAACCCAAGTTGAAAGAAAGTAGCTTCGACTTTTCCCCAAGTTTCAGAAAACCTACGTACTCACCGAAACTTGCGTTGGTGGTGGCAGGGATGTCGGTCACCAGCCTGCAAAACCCATCAGTTCCAGATCTATCAACACCATGCAACCCTCTTTCTCATTCCGAATGCAGCAGCAGAACAACTCTTACCAGTGCAGGTACTCCTTCAGCGTCGGATTGCTGGGGTTTGGCGCATCTGGATCCACCATCACCTGCCAAACATACCAACGGTAAGAAGCAAGCGAGAGGATGCTGAATGCAGAAAGGAAAAAGCACTGACAAGAGTGTAGAACGTCCGCAGGTCATCTCCTCCAACTTCGACTTTCGGCTTATCGACCACGGCGGATGGTTTGAAGTCGCTGCCATTGATGACCATCTTATTCTTGTACTGGACGCCGAGCGATAACGATCTGGAGAAGGGGTCCAATACATCGCCTATGACCTGACCCAGAGTCAGAGGGTCCCTCGACATTTTGCAAGACACTCCACAGAATGAAGCAACCAGGAAGGAGCACAAGCTTGTTCGCATTCAACAAGGCTGAGATCGATGAATGGCTCAACTGATGAGAAGCCTTTCTATAGAGGATTCACTTCAGATAAAGAGCGTACGGCACGCAGGAAGCCCATTCCGCCCACGATATTCCCAGATATCATCTATCGCTGTAGTTGAGGAATCCGCTTTTGTAATCAAAGGCTTTGATTTATCATCAGGAGTTCGAGTAAGTTTTCGAGTGCGAGAAGAAGCATTCAAACGCAAAAACCAATGAGAGTTTCATCCTTCCTTCCTTCCTTCCTTGCAGATCAGTCTTTTTCCCATCTCTTGATAAACTAATAATCATCACGTATTTAGGTAACAACAAAGGAAAACTAGATTAGCTGTGGATCCTGATAGATAGAAAGAAATGCAAGTGGCAGATCCGACGAGAAAGAAATGCAAAGGAGAAGAGGGGGTCCATATCTTTTTGGTACGACAAAAGAAGGGATCCCTTTGAGACGATGATAAAGAATTTGCATCATGTACTACGTCGTCAACTTGGGGTTCAAGATGTTCGAGCCTTATCCCTGCTGGCTGAGTTGCTCAGGAAACTAAACTTTCGATGATTGAGTTGCTTTACCAGCACTCGCAAATGGGCGATTCCGTTAGAAAATATTCTCATTTTGAGTTTTTTCTTTTAAATAACTTTTTTTTTTCAAATAGTATTTCTAATTCAAAAAATATTAGAGTTGTCCTTAAAAAGTTCGACTGCATTTTTTCTTATTTGTTATGGTATTTTAACCTATTTAAAAATACTATAAATAAGCTATGAAGAATTACAAATTATTTGATATATCATCCAAATAGGATTCAAAGAACCTATAAGTGATTTTGTTCTATTATGTATTTATATATATTTTGAGGAAGGGATTTTCTTTAATCATATACTCAAATTACTTGATCAAATCAATCACTTATTGATCCTCAAATCATAGATTGATTGAGAATGAAAGGAATACAAGGATATCATTCCATATCTACTTTTATCATGATATTTTATCATATGTCATTTCATATCAACTTCTGTTATGATCTTCTATCATGTTCTTGAAAAAGTCAGCTTTTATCAAGGATGTAATTCTTAGAACGATGTAATTGAAATATCCTATGAGCGAGGGGTTTTGTGAGGGGAATTGTTAGTTAGTCTGAAGTATAAACATGGGAGACATGTAATTAGTGTCTGACTACTTGATTTCAAACAAAGTGAAAGTTGATGACAATTTGTTTCATATTTGAGTGAAACATTGGATTAATGCATATGTATGTGATATTAACATTATCATAATATATTATAGGAGTGGATTGGGAGGTAATATCAAGTTCGTGTAATAGATTAGTGACCTAACTAAGTTTTGTAGTGATGGTGGCGATGACTCGGAATTTAGCTTTAGTAGTAGATTTTGTAACTATATTCTATTTTTTAGAACTCTAATTGATTATGTTTATTCTGAAGAAAATAATATAAAAGATTGACATGGACGTTCTATCATTAATATTGTTTATCCAATCAACATTGACAAAGGCATGGGAATGAAGTAATGAGTGTTTATAAAGAAGAAGTCTATAATTAAAAGTCCTTTTGAGATATCATAAGATACATTTTAATACAGACCAATGCTTAGTGGAGGGTCTATATGTAAATTATGATAATTTGTTAACTACAAATGAGATGTCTAGATGTGTTAGAGATAAATATTATAAGGAATTAAGTACCTATCGGTATTGTATGCGATCCGTAGTAGAACTCTCATCATAAAATTTTGAGTGGTTTAGTAGTGGAGAGTGGGGTGATAACTTCTTTGGTATTCTGTATATTCGTCTTTGATAATAGATTTTAAATGTACTTCTTTTGATATAAAAAAAAGTTCAAAAAAAATATGAACATTACTTTCACTCCTAGAAAATAGCTTAAGATTCATAGATCTTTGATGAAAAATTGATCTATTAATTACTTATGAAATTACTTAATTTTCATGGATTATTTCCTACAATGATAATATCATCCGCATAAACTAGTTGATATATAATACTTCCATTTTATTGTTGTAGAAATAAGAAAGTATTAGGTTTGAAGTTGATAAAGCCGACTAATATAAAAAACGTGCTAAGTTCGATATACCAAGCTCTTGGAGCTTAGTGAAATTCATAAATAGTTTTTCATAATTTACAAACATTGCTTGAATATTGATGGTGGATGAAGTCAAGAGGTTGCGGCATAAAGACATCTTCAATTAAAGGTCCTTATAAAAATATATTACTAATATCTAGTTGACGTATATGCTAATCTTGAGTGATAGTCAAACTTAGGATAAATCATATTATTATCGATTTTATAATTAGATTGATTCTGTGAAATCAATACCTAGTCATTGGTGAAACTCTTTAGCCACTAGACGTGCTTTGTATTTGACAATGAATCAATAGGGTTCTACTTAATTCGAAAGATCAATTTATATCCGATGATATTTTATGTAATTTGAAATTGTACAAATGTCCATATAGCATTATAAAGTACGATATTACATTGTGTAGTGGAAGAACATAAAAGAAAATCCCAAAATTTTTTTAAAAAAATAAGGTTTCATCGTCGTGTGAAGATTGATGCGCAAAAACCCACAAAACCGAAAACTACACATATAAGAAAGATGTGTTACCTAGGAAAATCATATATCTTTGAAAATCTGTAAATCTATGGGAGAGGATAAAAGAAGTTAATTATTTTTCTCTCTAGCGATGATCCACATAGCAAGCACTACAATGATGCTCCTCAAATTACTGCATAATCATCTTTTTCACACGTACCACACGATCATGAAAGGGCTAGCCCGTCGTGTTGTTTACATGCCCTAAACTGGGGTTGTTGGCTGAGGAGGAGAGGGAGAGAGAAGTATAGGAGGTGATAGCAAAAAAGGGTTTGCTCTTTCGCCTTTTGGTTTCTTCCTATTTGTAGAGGCCTAATATCAACTTAACTCTGATGATCCTACCATATTGGATACTAGATCTTTATCCAACTACCCAAGCCTCTTGGATTAATAAATCTCTACCAAATAATCTCTTATTGGCTTTTATTGGATTTTATTCATAAGATCCAATAATTCAATGGTTTTTTGGATATCCAATAAGATAAGGGCTCTAACGAATATCTCATATCTGAATCTCTACTTGTCGCAACACCTACCATATGTGTATGACCCTCTAGACCCAATATCGAGCTGGCCGTGAGTTATACATATCAAAACTCTTTTTGACTTAGTGAATTATTATCTCCATAATAATTTGTTTGACTCATCAACTATGAGCATACTAGGCCACTACACCGTAATCTCTAGATGATACAGGAGAGTCCAATCTATTGGATATGTCTACCCTAAGTTATCATGTATCTATAGTCCTTATACCGGGTATAGTGTTGTCAAACTCATATAGAATCTACTCGAGTCTCGCTCTAATCATATTCTCTCTTAATCTAAATGATCCTGACGAAGGATTTACCTGAGCAAGAACACATAGGATATTTTTCTCATGCACCGAGAGTGGATGATTCTCTATCGACACTCAATGACTCTCGTAAGGTTGGCTACCACTCATAATGACCAGTTGTACTATATATAAAACTTCCAAGCCTATAAGTTTAGTATCAAAGAGTGAAGTATTCATACAGGACATCCTTTGTGTCTCAAGTCTATGGACTAGATACACCACTGAGATGACAAAATCGATGGCTAATAATGAAGTATCATCAATCATCTAGCATTTCCTGAGTGGATCAATCAATAAACTCATTCTTTAATGAGTACTGTATTCTTAGTATCCTTATATGAGCAATTATGAGATCAACCGTTTTCATCATATGAATGGATATATAACACTGATATATATCTAACCATCCAACATTTATTGAGTCATTTCCTGATTCATTTTTTATAAATGATTTGAACACGAGCACATCTTTAGTTCAAAATCAGAATAAATACAACATCTACGAGTAATCGTTTTTATCTTAATTGTTACTCCAATCAATATGTGGTATTGTGATAAATACAACATCATCAGCCTCCATTCAACTATATATATATAGTTTATGAATCTACGAGTCATGACACTTTTGAGTTTAAACAAATAAATTTACAATCAAGCTCGGGACAAGATTGTCATGGATGGATCCGTTGTTTTGACCATGTAGCTTCTCTCTCGACCGGAAAAACTGCTCCCTCGCTATTTTTAAATCGCATCTCGACTGGAGAGCACTCACGACAACAGAAACCACAACTTCGACAGACGCAAAGGTAAAATAATACTAACAAAACAAAAAGGACAAAGCACACAGAGAGAGTGCTTTATGATTTTAAAACGAAAAAGAATAGCGCAACTCTCTATCACAACCGTCCAAAGTCTACAAATAATATCGCACCCAACCACAGCTGGTACAGCTGTTCCAAATATCTGCTATTTCTGATTGAGATTTTTAAGTCTGCGGTCGTAGGCGCATGACTAATTGTTTTGCTAAGATCCGCGGTTAAGCATCTCCTTGTATCTCGCGATGGACTCCAAGCGCTGCAGTTTCAGCTGCTGCCGGAACCGGTTGATGAAGTCGTCCGCCCGTGCGTCCACCTCATCCCCGCCGCCGCTGCCTTCCGCCTCCACTGCGTCCCTCCCCGCCGCCTCGACCTCCGCCTCCTCGAAGTGCGCGAAAGCCGACTTCTCGCTGGCCGACTTCTTTATCCGCACCGGCAGCTTCGGCGGCATCTCCCCCGCCGTCGGTTGCGCGTCCGACTGACTCCGACCGAAATGCTGGTGCTCGTCATCCGCCCCAGCAACCGGGTTCGGAGTCTCGTACAGGACCTCAGCTCGGGCGGTGGGCGCGGGCTCAAAGGGAGGAGGGATGTCGCCAGAGCGGTAGCGGTGGAGGTTGAAGGAGCGGAGGCAATCAAGGGCGACGGAGGGAGATCGGGAGAGGGAGTGGGGGAGAAAGCGGCCTGGACAGGCTTGGCCACCGTCGTCTGCATCGGGTCCGGACTGATGGTGGTGGTGGTGGCCGGTGCCGGATGACTTGGAGGCGACGGCGATGGTGCCGATGACTAGGTTGAGGAGAACGAAGAGGACGGCCGGCGTGAACCATCCGTACACGGAGGCCAAGATTGATGGGATGGATTCTTCCAGCATTCTGTTGCTCCTTTTCCTCCTCTCTCCTCTTCTTCTTCTTCTTTCGGGTATGGTTTGGAGCGGAACAGAGAAGGAGGGCAGAGAGACGGGGAGAACAGTCGGGACGTGGGAGGGAAATTTATATTGGAGATGGGGGCCAACTGCTCGTGGGTCACATGGGTCAAGTAGCACACTCGGGATTTTTACGATCGTATCATTCACGCATGAATGAAGTCGGAGGACGTTTTGTGGGTCCCGCTTCATGATATTTGACTCCCCTGAGTTCACTCCAACCCATGTCAGATGTAGCGGTGGCCCCCAGGTGACTTCTCCACGGCCCGTCCTCCCTCCGTATTAAAGATGATAATAAGCGATCATGTGGATGACACTATTGAGTGTTGACATGTAGCGATACTACTACATACATATATATATAAAAGAAGACCTGCCATATCTGACGGCTGAACTTGCGGTCATGTATGGCTAACGAAATGGAACAAATATCTTCCGTTCACACTTCATATGCAACATGAGGCAGATGACTTCTAAGGAAGAGAATAGGCAAGTGACTCGTGGATCTATGCCCGCGACAACTTAAACTCACAGGAATATACTACTAGCCTTTTGATTAGGACATTAATCGTTCGATTCAGGAAGGTCAACTACACCAGCTCTCTAAGTTCATACCATGTCTTCCCTTCTCACATGTTCCTCCATCAATAATGTTCCCAAAGATGTTCTTTCACCCAAGTCATTTTTCAATCTGAAGTCTTTAAGATTGAACATTAAAAAATATTCTTTAAGATAGTAATCTAGAGAAACAACGGAGTACATGACAGATCATTTGATTTGATTAAAGAACAAGCAAAACATGGTAGCCAATAATTCACATTTGTGAGCGAACACAAGGCAGAGTAGTTGCCGTGTAATTTTCTGATGGAATTGCCCAACATCACATTCTCGCACCATATTGCCGAGTTGTAGGTCGAGGAGGAGACACATCGATTAAGTGAAAGGATGGTGGAGCCCAAGTCTTCAGAAGCATCTTTCGATCCTTAGGAAGTTACCCAAAGTGAGTCGTCAACGGACCCCACCTCTTTCGTCCAATTAAATTCTATCCCCTCGTGGGTTTGATTGAGGGTGTCGTGTTCGAACACCTTAGGATTCACGATGGTTGGTTGGCATAGTAGATCGTTGCGGTCGTTGTGGCAAGTGGCCGATCACTTTCGACACGTATGATCGTATTTCTATAAGACGTGTCAGATGAAGTGCCACTATCGTACGTGTCATTTCCTACTTACCACCTTGGTGTTTTCTTCCGGTCCGTCACCGTCCATTTCGTCGGACGGCTTCGGCCACCAAATGTACGTAACTATACCAATAATTCCGTATACGAAGTGAGCTTTTCTTCATTTTTTAGATTATAAATACGATCTGTGCCCAAATTAGGGAAAAATTTATGGCATCTGAATTCGAAATTCAAAATCGAGGACTACAGCTCAAAGCTTCGGATCCAATTCGGATTGCCCTTTGTAGTCAAATTAGTGGTGAATACCATCGAAATTCGAAACCGAGGACTACAGCTCAAAGCTTCGGATCCAATTCGGATTGCCCTTTGTAGTCAAATTAGTGGTGAATACCAGTTCTTGTAGACATGTTTATGTAAATGAAAGACCATTGTATTTTGTGTTCCCAAGTTCCCACCCCCACAGGATTTCTCGTCTTAGACGGCTTTCTCACGGACCTGATTTAGGTGGGGCTCACAAATGGGCCGTATAAGAATTTCAGCTTGTCCAAGGGCCCCACGTTCCCAATTGTGAGAGAGCCACATCGGGTGACATTTTGGGCGGATCATTCGGTGAGAACGTGCTATCTGCATAATTTGAACCGAAGCAAGATTTCTCCAACCTACCGGTGCGGACCAAAAAATGGTCTACCCGCTCTCAAATGAGGACCGTTTGATCTCTATCGGACGGTTATAGTGTTTCAATAAATAAAATATGGAACAGTTAACTGTTCTGTAGCCTTCTCCGTCTGGTGGAGTGTTCTTTTCTCCTCCCTCCGTCGCCTCTTTCCGCTCTCCCTTATAGATAGATGGATAGATCTCCTGCTTTGCTCGTCCCAAGAAATCGAACACGCGTCCTTGGACGAGAAGGGTAGAAATCGAAGAGCAATGGCGGATCGAGTCTACCCTTCCTCCAAGCCCAATCCTCACCCTCCACAGCCACTCAATGGCGGCGGCCCTGGCTTCCCGCCCACCAAGTCCCAGGTCAACAGCGCCACCCGCCTCCCTTACCGTCCCCAGCCCAAGCCCCGCAGCAGCCGCCGCGGCCTCTGCTGCTCCTGCTGCCTCTGGTTCATCATGCTGCTAGTCGTCCTCGTCATCCTTGCCGCCATCGCCGGTGGCGTTTTCTATGCCATCTACCGCCCCCACCGCCCGGCATTCTCCGTCTCCGTACTTCGCATCGCCGCTCTCAACGTCTCCGCCGCCGGGCATCTTAGCTCCCGCGTCGACCTCAATGTCACCGCCCGCAACCCCAACAAGAAGTTGATCTACTTCTACGACCCTATCTCCGTCTCCGTCCTCTCCGGCGGCATCGACATCGGGGACGGCTCAATCCCGGCGTTCGTCCAGGACGCCGGGATCGCCACCGTGCTATCCGCCACCACTTCGAGCTCCGGCCAGACGCTGGACTCCGCGGCGGGAAACGATCTGCGGAAAAGCAGCAGCCTGCCGCTGGAGGTCGACATGGACACGAAGGCTGGGGTGAAGATCGGGGGGCTAAAGACGAAGAAGATAGGGATCAAGGTACGGTGCGACGGTATCCGAGCCCCCGTGCCCAAGGCGAAGGCATCGGCGGCAGTCTCGCCGGGCGACGGCTGCAAGGTCAAGCTCCGGATCAAGATCTGGAAGTGGACTCTCTAGAGGAGAAAAAAATCAATTAATACCAGAAAAAGTGGCGGAAAAAGAAAAAGTTAATGGAGGAGGATGAGAACAGTCTGTAGATTTTTCATAAATTACAGGGGTGTTTATAGTTGCTATGCTTATGATTGTTGTGTTGATGTTTCCTTGTATTTTCACTGAAATATTTTTTTTTCTTTGTATAATTTTTTTGGATTGTGAAGTTTGTTATGGAAATTGTTGTAATTTTTATATAATAATGAAGAGCGTTTTTTTTTTTTTTTTTTTGCTTTTGGTGAAAATAAATTTGTTGAAAGTATTGAGTGCGGCTACTAAGAAATGGGGAGAAGTTGCTTTGGCAATTCTTTCTTAGGCGAATATGAAGTCAATGTCCCGTTTGACTTTCTTCCCTCTCTCTCTCTCTCTTTGTGTCTCTCTCTCTACTAGGCATACGATGCAGCTGGGCAGGCACGTCTTTTACAGCTGGCATACGGCCCTTTGAGTGACACGTATGCACGTAAAACATTTTGGGCCGGACCGCATCCTGATCCGTCTCCGTGTCGGCCCAAGAAGTAATAGGTTGGAAGTTTTTTTACTCTTTTCTTATTGGTGCGTGGAGATTCGTGTCCAGCAGAAGAAATGGCGGTTCGATGTCGGAAACACTTCCATGGGCTCGTGACTTCACCGCCCACCTCACATGCACTGCCGATAGGAGCCACAGTCAAATCATTTCTACCAGCATTTCATTGCTCTCATAATGATGAGCTCTGCGGTGGAGGAAGCAGCACAAGTAACGTCACGTCATATCGATGTATCCAAATCAATCACACAGCTTTAGTCTTCTTCTCAACTCAATCACACAGCTTTGTCTTTTTCTTGGAAATCAATAAGATGAAAGCCGCTTGTGATCATATCATCGGTAACATCAACAGGAGCGCTATTAAACATTTTTTTCCCATATATTTATGGGGGGGCGACGGGTGAAAGTCGCGAACAGTTCCTTTCCACCGGCGGCAAATGTATACCCCAAGAACGAACAATGGCTCTCCCTGCTGCTACCTTGGCAGGCTGCGGCATCCTCAGGGATCAGTGAAAGCTTCAACAGACAAATTAAGAAAGTGTGTTGATCTGCTTTCCGAATCACTGTGGCTTGCTGTACGATGTTATTCTTTAGTTGTTCTCATCTCTTTGCAGCCTTTTGCTTCGTGCAGTCTCGACCTTTTGGGTGATGGTGTTCTATTTTCTGCCTGATGTGTATTAAAAATCAGCACAGTTCAGCTTATGTTTGCTTTAAAGTGGACTAGTCCATCTGAGTTTGAGTTTGAGGTGCTCTGACATCATTCGACTCAATTATTATGGCGACGCAAACCTTTAGCTCCATGCATGCGTGGATTCAATCTCCGGTGGTCACATGGCTACAGAGGACGAGTGAATGTTTGAGCACCCACAAGAGTCCGAGAAGAAGTGACAAAAAATTGCTGTATCGCCAGTTGAATTGAATACTAGAGATGACCCCATCTTTAGCTGCTTCAAATCCACAATTAATAATAGGTAGATGACACGGATGGACGAAATGATACTCCTACGAAACCAATGTGTAGGGCTCGGCTAATGTCATCAGAGACGAAGGGGGAAAAAAAAGGATGCAAAGATCACGAGAAAGCGAGGAGCAGTGAGAGAGAGAGAGAGAGAGAGAGAGAGGAGAGAGAGAGAGATAGAGGATGTGGAATGGGGCTGGTGCTCCAGTGTTTCGCCTACCTCGTGATGGCCGCACGACTGCTGCTGTGCTCTCTTCCTGCCTCGGCGTCCTCAACTCTACCACCACCGCGACCACCTCTCCGCGCACCGAGATCGAGGTGACAAAAGCTAGGAAAAGATGGAAGCAAAAGCCTCGTGTTGTTGATGGTGTGAGAGATTCCTTCGCCTCCTCCTCGCTGATAACCCTCGGTGAAAACCTTGCGGTCCTCCTCCTCCTGCTCCGCCATGAATGGATGCTGCCTTGCATGCATGCTTCTCTCTCTCTCTCTGCGCGTCTGCATGTGACGCTGCATGCTTTGACCCAAAAGTGCTCTCGTCTCTGTCTACGGAGCCGTTGACAACTACAAAAGCATGTCCTCGGCGACATCCATTTACCATGAAAAGCTGGCAGGCATCCATCAGCCCGGAAAAGCTCTCCACCTGCCTGATTCATCTTTGCGGTTTAATCTGACAACACGTAAAGAATTAAATGGTCATGGAATTCAGCATTAATTAACGATCTCAACATCTGGATGTTGACACAGCGGCAAATTGATCCTTTAGGTTTTTCGATTAAACTGTTTTCTGAATCCTTGATGACGGAGTTAGCAATGGTGGGAGGGATACGTACTGTACTGCTCCTTTGTTTGGTTGGGTAGTAAACAGATATGGGAGGGGGATGCACGAGGAAGAAGAGAAAGAGGAAGAAAACAAAAACCAAAAGCTGGAGGACACTGTCCTTGAAAAAGCCACTAGGAATGGCCATTTGCCTGTCACGCTCATCACAACCTATCTCTGTCCCTCTCCATCCCTACCCGTGATATATATATATATATATATACATATATATATATATGCACTGCTTTTGCTCCAAAACATTCTCATGGATATGCACGAAGAATTATTTGGTTGCAGATTGAGTCTATCAGATAGCTGTTCTTGATATGATGATTAAGTTCTATCTAGACTCTTGCGAAGCTAAAAACACTGCACAAAGATTTGATGGATCATGATTGCAGTTTCGGTGACAACACAAAAGGGCGACGATGGATCCATCATTTGTGATGCAGGTCCATCTTTCCTCACAGATGCAGCTCCATCATTTCTCCATTAAGAACACATGCGTTCCATCCATCTACCAAGTGAACTGTGAAGGGAACCCTAAATATTCCATCATTTTGTTGACCGGACTCCCATGTAATGAGTCTCATGGTTTAACGGGAGGATGTCTGTGATACTTCTCTCTGGTATGGAGGCATCTTGGTGGTCACTCGTGACCTTTCCCGTTGCGATTCTTCATCTTCTGGCGACCACATAGCACATTAATATCTAATGCTAATACTCTCTATATTTGCTATAGGAACAAAGAGGAATTCAGTTGAAGCAATCACCTCAACAGTGAGATGGGCAGCCTTCAGCAGTTGCTGCACACAGTTTCCTATGATCAAATCATCAAAAAGAACACCTTGATGATCCAAATATATAAAGAATGCATCATAAGGTTCTCGGTGGATGCTTCCCAAGAGGAACAAAATATAAAACAACAACTTTGAGGAAAAGAATTATAGAACTTCACAGTCCTAAAGAAAGAAAGAAAGAAAGAAAATGATAGAACGTACGGCCCTGAGAAAACATTTCTCCTGTGTTCCTACTGAGACAAAACGTGACACAGAAACTGATACCATATCATCTTTACAAAAGAGAAAAGGCATTTATAAAAGAGTAATGACTATCTCCATTTCTGTTTGCATTGTTGAGGAGAAGAAAGTTTCATTATTTTAAGCTGATTACAAAGAGGAATTATTACCGGAGCAAATGTCAGAACATTCATACGACGACAAATTAAGAGTGCCATTGCAATCTTAATCTTATGGTAGCCGACACATAACCTTCTTCGTTCAGAAGCAGAAATTGGATAACTGGGATGAACAGTATGAACCATCGATTACCTTCTTTTCTCCTATGTCAAAATTTAGAGAGAAAGAGATGCCAACCATACCGGATTTCTTGGAGTGGGCTGACCATGCACGCCTTGGCTTCTTACCTTTGTTGGTGGTGCTCAAAGGGCGTGGAGCTCATGCAAGGATCCAGCGCAGCCAAGTTAAGGATGTTCCTGTGGGGAAAGGCCTTCAGTCCTAAGAAGTCTCTGGTCTTCCCATCATTCCCACCGCCGACACCACCAGCTTCCTCAGCCATTCCAAGCCTTCTTGTAGAGCTCTCCATATTGCTTTTACCTGGTTCCCTCTCGGATCCCAGCATCCCTCCGAATGCATCATCGAAAGACCCATCAAAACCAGGAGTCGAGGTGAGAGAGTTCATAACCATGTCTTGCAGAAGAGGAGGTGGCGGTGAAACATTCCCAAAGCTACCACCACCACCACCACCACCACCACCATTCATGTATTGGTGTGAAGACAAGCCAAGACCAAAGCCGGAAGCACTGTTGGGCACAGCAACAGCGTTTGCAGTGTGAGTTGCCATCTGGCCTAGGTGTGGAGGTCTGCTCATGGTTGCACCCATCTCGGCTGCCTTCTGGAGCAATGCGGTAGCTGACATGTGAGGGGACGAGGCTGGGGCTTGGAAGGCTTGAGGAAGAGGAGGGTGAGGGGCAGGGTTCTCGCGAGAGCATCCCTGGTCCAGCCTTGTGGAGCAGACGGAAGAAGGGAGGTCTAAGTGGGCGAGAGAGATGGGTGTCTGGCAAGCCAGCCATGGTGGCATATCTGATCTCAGGTTCAAATGTTGATGCTGGTGTTCTCTTTTCAGGGAGAGCTCTTGTTGAGTGCCATGGCCATTGATGTTGCTGGCGTTGGCCTCAGTGGCTCTCACCAGCTGAGGAAACTGGCTCTGGAGGATGGTTTGCTGGAGAAGGGAGGGCTCATGGGATGCTGCAGGCTGAGGGAAGAGGATAGGGTGGTGATTGGCTAAAGGATTTGCTGCAATAGCCCTTGCACTTTCTTCTGCCAGTGCATCACAAAAGGCTCTATGCGTGATAAAGCTATCTCTCCTGCAATTCAACAGCAGCAGCAGCAGCGCAAGTCACAACCAAGAAAAAGCCAACCAAAAGATACATAAGAACAAACTTACACACAGGCCTCCAAAGCATTCTAAACTCCCCAAATCCAGACAAAGGGGGGAAGCAATGAAAGTGGTATATGCATTCCATCTCATCTGAGTGATTCCTGAATCCATGGAGTATTATTGTGCTGTAAGGTTCTCTATAACTTCTTCCAGTTTTCCTAGTTCCTATTCTCGAGATCTCATTCACGAACACAAGTGCTACTGCCTAGCTAGTCATGGGGACTTGGAATAAATATTGGATGGGTTTCATGCAGTGTTGTTCTAATGGAGGCTGGTTCAAACAAAAAAAAATGCTTTCATCCATCATGCTGCTTGGAGCATTAATTCAGTGCTGCTTGTAATCTACCTTGAGAAGAGGGTGCCGCAGTCACATCTGTATTCCCTTGTGCCACAGATTTTGGAGTGAGCTTTCCAGTCGGATTGGACAGCATACTTCTTGGAGCACTTGTCACACTTCCACTTCTTCTCCCCGTGCTTCCTGCTGAAGTGCTTCTTGATCCCAGTTAAATCGCCAAGGGCCCTAGAGGGGTCGTGGTGCACACAGGTCACCTCTGGGCATATGTAAACCTTCTTCCTCACCTCCTTGCTGCTTCTTTGCTTCAGCTTCCATGGCAGGTTGTGGCCTCTCCTGTGGAGCTGCAGGTTCTGATCCCTCTGGAACCCTTTGTTGCAGATCTCACACACAAACCTGTTGGTTGCCATCAGTGTCTTGGGGGACAATGCGATCACCTCGGCATCTGGGTCTAGGATCCAGAATCCCAAAATCACCCGGAAGAATCAAAAGTAACGACGGGCAAATCAGGAGAGATCTCAACAAGAAACAACAACGCAAACAAGAAAATGGTGGCCTAGTCGCAAAACCTGGATTTCCTGGGAGATTCCTCTTTTTCTTTGTTGGATTTGGGTTCGGGGAGGCAAAGGAAGACTGCTGGTTGGAAGAGACGCTTGCTTCCCCGGAGGCAGAGGTGAGATTGGACATGGTCTCATCCACCAGTTGGTGCTGCTGAATTATCATCTCCCAGCAGCTGTTCGAGTGTGTTCCTCCTCTTGGCTTGTTCTCGAATGAGAGAGAAGGGAACAAAGGCTGATGACAAAACACCAATCAGTTTGGCGAAAGCAATCGGATTTATGCGTTGCTCATCTGCATCAAAAATAAACAAAAGGTACTGCGGATTCCAAAGCTAAGAAAAGAAAAAGTGACTTCATTATCATCATCATCATCATCGAAGATCCTGACATGCATCTCTAAGGGATATTCCATATACATGCTAAAATTAAAGTGGTCTTTATGAAACAGAGTAATAAGATTTGGTGTGAGGGTTAAGTACAAGTATTTTTGCTTGTGAGCATACATGTCGAGAAAGATTTCGCAGCTTAGCCTCGAAACCAGGAAAGAAAACAAATATACTGACACGTTGAATTCAAGTGGAGAATACAAGAAGAAAATTAACCTACAAAGGACTGAATAGAGCCACTTCAAAGTCCCAAGAGACGAATACTTCGAGATTCAACCCTAAAGCTAACTGATGCGAGAGAGATGAGGAGCTGCCACACCAAAATTGAACGAGATTAATAAAAACCCAAAAGAAGAAGAAGAAGAAGAAGAAAGATAGGAAAGCAGTTTAGGCGACCCAGAGAGAGAGAGAGAGAGAGAGAGAGAGAGAGAGAGATGTGGCTGAGGGAAAGCAAGCAAGCAAGCAAATGTGTAATCGCCCACCTATTCCCTACCCAGGCACATTCGGCCAACACCGACGTCGCACTCGCTGTCTCTTTCCTTTGTTTCCTACGCATACCTATAAATTCCTCCCTCCCGTTAATCTCTTGTATGCAGTAAAAACTTTGGTCTATTATTGCTGGGTTGGTGCCGAGGGGATAATACCACAAGCGCTGCTCGTCTTTCTCCTTGCCGGGGCATAACACGAAGCTCCTCCGGCGCAGTGGACCAGATTCCTTCGTGTTTTGCGTCGGCTTTGATGTCCTATAAAAGTACTGTAACCCTCGATAGCCATCCGACCAACGCTAATACCTTTGTTGCAAGAGGGCTAAAGTAGGGTAAAAAGGATGGCACGATTTCACATGAACGAACGGTGGGCTGTTGATTTCTCGGCCATGGGGAAGTGTGGTAAAAGCAACGCACCGGCTTTTTTACACCACCACATTATATAATGATTGGACCATTCATTGATTCAACTCACGGTTGACCTGCTCGTGTCGTGCCAATTTTTCTTGCGACGGTTCTTTCTTTTCTCGTCAGCCGTCAGCACCTGAACATGAAAGAACTCTAATTTATCATCCATCATCAGAATATCCACTCACGACTACTGCCAGAATGTATTCGGTGTTTTGTTTAGGAAAAAAGAGTAAATGAAGTGCCAGCCTACTTGCGACTGGTCAACGCTACTTCAACAGAAAAGGAAAAGAAAACTAATTGAACTCGGTATAAGAAAGGTGATGATGATGATTCCAGGAGAAGAAGAAGAAGAAGAAGGCTGAGAACAGGAATGAATGGTAGTCAACTAATTCTGCACCAACTGTTGGGCTGGAGAAATAAGTCATCGGGAATCCCGCAAGTCAGCTTTATTTTCTCGACTTTTTTCTAAGATCCAACGCGTGTTTACGTCGAGTCAACGCCAAAGTCAACGGGCATATCGGGCTCGAAGAAAACACCAGAAGAAAACAAAATTTATCTCACCTTTTCTTTTCTGCTCCGTTGTCTCGCTTTCTTTTGAAGCAACTTGCCGTGTAGACAGCATCCTTATCCTCATCATCATGCACCACCGCCTGTCCTTCTCCTCCCACGGGTGCCATCGGAGCGCCCTCCTTTCTTCGCCCGTTTCGGTGAAGAAAGTCGTGGAGTTCGTCGATTATTTTCCGCCCAGACTTGTTCTTCTCCTTCGGCTTCCAGTTAGCATCAAGGACCGCCTCCATCTGTGGCTTCGCATCTGTACGATCACCAGCAGTCAAAGCGTTTGGATGCACAAAAGAAAGAACTTATATGATCTATATATTTCCAAAGAGCTTTGCCTCGATATAGATACGGATAAGAAACGAATCAATGGATAAGAAATTGTGGTGATCGAGTGCGTTTAAAGCTCTCCGGAAGGGGAGGCAAGCCGGATAGGGAATATTGCAAGAAAGAGTGGGAGGTATATGGTCGGCATAAGCGACCAGAATAGGTACCATACGGCCATGTTTTCTCACTCGGGGAGGTGTTGGATCCATGTGAGTAGCTCGGTGTTACGGCCATTTGAACGATCACAGGTGCAGGTGGGCATCATGGAACGCCTAATTGTAGAAAATTTCTAGGGTAAGGAATAAGATGACTATGGATCATTACCTGTCCCCTGTGCTGGTCAAAGAGAAGGTCTCTCGATCACAGCTGTGCTAAGAAACGGGGCCGTAGTCATACAGATTACGAGAACGAATGTGTTGAATACAATACTGATGAAAGATTGACACGTAGTTTGTGACGAAGCAGCAACGATTTTCTTTTTATTTGACTGTTTGCATCTTTTTATTCCAATGTCAATCTTATAATAGTAAACTGAGGTTTAGGTTGGTAAGATTAATTCAATTAATTATGATTAGATGAAATAAAAAATAAAAAAAATTTAGATTAAGATAAATAATTGAGGATGAAAAGATTTATTGGTATCTGCTGGATTTCTTCGTTGCTTAAAAAAACTTATACTCTATTCTTGACTAATATAAATAGGTGTTTTTCTTTGAATTCAAAGTACGTACTCAATTTTCTTCTGGTATCTTCTTCTCCTTTTTCCTGAAATTCTATAAAAAACCACTAAGTATGGTATTGATTGGAAGAAGACCAACAGAAGTACAATAATTAAAAAAAGAAAGATTAGTAGATCCAAAAAAAAAAAAAATAAGAAGATGATAGATATTGGATTAAGTATTTTTTATCTATTTCTTCTTATCTTCAAAAGTGATAATAATTAATTTTAGACCATTAAAATGAAACTTTATTTATTTCATAATGATTATTGAATTTGGTAAAAGATAGTTTTATTGAGTATGATCAGATCCTAGTAAGATCCTAGTATTACTGAAGATCAAAATGATTAAAAGAACGTGAATATGAAGAAAGATGCAAAAGCCTTCTACATGCTACAATAAGCAATAGCTGAGCCCCTATTTTCTCTAATCATGAGGATATTAACATCAACAGAAACTTGAAAAATATTAAAAAATATGTTTAGAGGTACAAACTATAAAATATTAAAGATTTAAATTATTCGACATGAATTCAAAACTCTTATAAAGAAAGTTTTTAAATCTATTGTTCATTTTTCTTACATGTCTATTTTGTTATGAACCAAATAAGATCAAAATATACTAGAAAAAGTTTTACAAATTTATCTCTAAAATTTGATATGATTTTTATTACTATAGAAGAAACTATAAATACAAATACATTATCTATTGATAAATTAATGCACTCGCTTTTAATTTATAAATAAAAAATAAATAGAACTTCAGATGAAACTTCATAATGTGCTTTTTAAATGAAGATAGATCATAACAAAGACCAAAAGAAAATTTTAAAAATCATATCTCGTGAGACATCAAATGGTAGAGGTTGTAGACAATATGATATTCGAGATATAGGACGTGGTTGATCAAATGAGGGTCAGAGGGAACTCTAATGTGGGAAAAAAAATTCTGTTAATGTTTTTGTTATAAAAAATAGACATATTGATACAATTAAAACAGTATTATGATTGGCAGTCTAGAAAAAAATGATAGATTTATCAATTTGATATTAAATTAGCATTCTTAAATAAAAAATTAAAAGAGAAGGTTTATGAAAGCAACATGAATGATTTGAAATTAAAGAGAAAGAAGATATAGTGTATAAATTAAACAAAACATTATATGGCTTGAAATAAGCATTGAGAGTATGCTATAGCAAAATCAATAAGTATTTTCTTTAATATAATTTAAGAAAACAATTAAGTGAGTCAACTTTATATATATAAGCTCAAAGTTTAAAAATTCTTATTGTATATTTGTATGTGGATGATATAATTTATACTGAAAAATCATCACATATGCTTGAAATTTAAGAAAAATATGATGCTAAAATTTGAAATGACTAATCTAAGGTTTTTACATTATTTTTGGGAATAAAAATTATTCAAGATGCAAATGAAATTTTTTGTGCTAACAAAAATATGCTAAAGATTTATTAAAATGGTTTCATATAACAATTTGTAGGCCACTGAATATTCCAATAACTACAAATGATAAACTTATGTTAGATGATAAAGTTGAAAAAATAAATGAACAACAATATAAAAGTTTAATTGGAGGATTAACTCATCTCACACATTATCGAATATTATGTTTATAATTAGTTTATTATCTAGATTCATGCATATAGCCCTGCTAAGCATCATTTTAAAACAAGTAAAAGAGTTCTCAGATACCAAATTCTCAATTACGATATCTATTATGAGCAAGTAAAATATTTTAAGTTGTATTCTTATACTAATAGTGATTGTGCTAATTGTGCATATGATAAAAAAAATACTTCATGATTTATACTTAGCTTTGACTTAGGTATGATTTTATGGATAATAAAAAAATAAGAATATGTTGCTCCATCAAGCTCTAAGGTAGAGTATGTTGTGGCCACAAGTATATCTTATCAAACCATTTGGTTTTAAATAATTCTTACAGATCTCCAAGAAAAACAAGATGGACTAACTAAAATCTACTATGATAACAAATATACTATTAGAATAACAAAGAATCTTGTTTTCCACCGGCACACCAAACACATCGAAGTTTGATATTATTTTATTCATGAATCGATTGATAAAGGAGAAATTCAAATGGACTACTGCAGCATCAAAAATGAACTTCCTGACATCTTTATAAAAGCTTTGGTGAATTTTTTTTTTTTAAGATAACTTCAAGTTACAACTATTTTGAATTAAAGAGATGTGATAAGATTAATTCAAATACTTAGTATTAGATAAAATAAAATATAAAAAATTAGATTGAAATAAATAAATGAGGGTGAGAAAATTTATCGGGATCTGATATATTTCTTCATTATTTTAAAAAATATATACTATATCTTTTGAATAATAAATAGATGCTCTTGGATAAATCCAAAAGTACTCATCGTTTCTTCTACCATCTTCTTTTCCTTCTCTAAAATTCTATAAAAAGTCAAAATAGGTACCATGTCACAGAAAGCATACCTGTAACCATACTTCAGAAGGAACATAATGTTGGGGTAGCTCAAGGAAGTGCATTCACAATGGTGTTAGGACTATGGACTGACCTTTTCACCTCCTCCTCATCTCTTCTATCGTTTGCATCTGTGTCAAGTGTATCTCACCCCCCATTTAGAGTGTGATGACTCTTATGATCCCTCCTCTCTGACCTTGTCAATGGTGGTCTTATGATCAAAAAGCCCGAGGATATGGTAGAAGGTTGCTTCCCCTCCGAAACTACATCCCCTCTAATAGTTAAGGCACTTGCTATGTTAGAAGGCTTCAAATAAGCCTCCCAACTCAACCTCCTTTTGATGGATTAACTCCCCAAAACTTATCAACTACCTCAACCACACTCTTGAGGCTCTCAAGAGCCTTAGATCCCTAATTTTGGATATTCAATTCTTTACTCTCGATCGAATGTTATTAGCTTTAATTACTTTGATAGATCTTGTAATACATTGGCCCATGTGCATGCAAATTTTTTAAGGTAGTAGATTTTGTTTTTTCTCTTGAAAGAACACATTGTTCTTACTCCTATTGACAGCATATCCAAAACGATGCTGCTGAAGCTAACAAAAACATATTGTTCCTTTAGGCTCCAAAGATAATGTTGACCGGATGGAACTTACATGCACGATCATATTTTATGACACAAGAAGAAGATCACCGAACTCAATCAATAGTTCAGATACCCGACAACCATAGGTATTGTTCCAATGACGAGTAGTTCAGTTGTTACCTGTCACTCCTTTAATTACACTGCCCCCTTTCGCTGTTGGTGACTCCAATTCATTCACAATCTTGAACACCCTATTGGACAAGCAGAAGAGGCAAATAACTCACTGATTTGGATTGTATGAATTACCAAAGTGCTTGGGATGAAGGAGCAAGGAAACGATAAAAACATAATACTATAATGCAAGTAAAAAGAATCTTTTCGATCACGAAAATCGATGTAGTATTTAAAACAAGAGGATTGACATAGAACACTTACAAGATATTTTCAAGTGTATTTTCCTTATCTTACTTCATGAACTATGATTCTATTTATAGGACCTAGGGGTAACTATCTCACTCCATCATATCACCCATGATTGAGTTAGGTATAGAAACTACCATATAACTTCTTAAAACATGTCTATAACTACTTAGAACATGGTAACTACCTGGATAACCACTATGAATCAATTCTCAATACTTCCTCTTGATTCATAGTTACATACATCAATTTGTGACATGAAATAAATATGCTTTTGAACTAAAAATGACTTGGTGAGGATATCCGCAACTTGTTCATCTGTTCCACAATACTTCATTGTTATGACTCCACTTGCTATAAGATCTCGGATGAAATGATAGCATATCTCTATATGCTTCGTTCTTATATGAAATGTTGAATTCTTCATCATTGTAATTATGGCTTTGTTGTCACAAAATATTTCTGTTGCTTCTTTTTTATTCTTGATGAAGATTTTCAAGAAGTCTTCTGAGCCATATTGCTTGACAAACTGTTGATATTACGGCTACATATTCTGCTTCTGATGTCGATAATGTAGTTGTTACTTGCTTTTTTGAACTCCAAGATATAGCTCCTGATCCGAGGCTAAAAATATTAGCTGAAGTATTCTTTATATCATCTAAAGCTCCTACTCAATCACTATTAGTGAAACCAAATAATTTACATTTAAAATTATGATAATACCAAATACGATAATCTGTAGTTCCAGCAATGTAATACAGAATTCTTTTAACAGCCCCGAGATGATGTTTGCTTGGGCTCCTAGATGCTACACCAACAAAGAAGGTAATATCTGATCGAGTATGAGTTAGATAAATCAAACCTCCAACCAAACTTCTGTAGTATCTTGCATTTGTCAAACATGTACCATCTTCAAGTTTCAATTTCTCACTTATATTCATGGGTGTCGTTGCAGCTTTGTAATTAATCATATTAAATTTTTTGAGTAGATTAATTGTATACTTTCTTTGTGAAATAAAAATTTCATCTGATCATTGCTTTACTTACGACCTAAGAAAATAATGTAGTAGGCCTAGATCTAACATTTCAAACTTATTCGTCATGTATTTTTTAAATTCTACTGCAAAAAAGTTAGATGAACTCATATATATAATATCATCAACATAAAGGTAACTATTAGAATATTATATTCACCTTCCTTCTTTAAATAAAGAGTTGATTCATTATTGCTCCTCTTAAATCTATTTTAATAAAAATAATAATTAATTTTACTGTATCATGCCCTTAGAGCTTATTTAAGCCCATAAAAAGCTTTCTTTAGCTTATACACGTTTTCTTCATGTCCTTGAACAAAAAAACCTTCAGGTTGAGTAACAAAAACCTCTTCGTATAAATCATCATTTAAAAACGTAGATTTCACATCAAAGTGATAAATAGGTCAACTCATGTGAGTAACTAAAGCCAAGAAAGTCCTCACGGTTTCGAATCTAGTAACTGAAGAAAAAGTATCATCAAAATCAATACATTGTTGTTGTGAATATCCTTTTGTTATAAGCCAAGCTTTATACTTTTGGATACTTCCATCTGTATTAAACTTTGTTTTGAACATCCATTTTAATCTAATAGTTTTCTTTATTCATTAGCTCCTAAGTTTCATTTTTCTCAATTGATTTGATTTTCTCTTTCATTGCTTTCTGTCATTCCTCTTTTTCAATTGATTCTTCAAAAGTTATATGATCTGAAATAAACAAAGTAAATGTTGAGTTATAAATTTCTATTAGTGATCTAAAATTTCTTAGAGGGGTTTCATCTAAGGAATCAGAATTTGAATAGCTATTGAGTGAGGTTAACGATGAACTTGTTAGAACAAGATCTGTCATTTGATTCTGTGGAGTGTCTAGTTCTACTAGAACCTGAATTTGTGTTCCACCTTTATTGATCTCCCAATTCCAACTTGTCCTTTCAACAAACACAACATTTTTGTTAATAATAACTTTACCACTAATAGGATTATATAATCGATATGCTTTGGATTATAAGTAATAACCAATTAAGATGTATTTTTAAATTTTTTTTATCAAGCTTGTGATGGTTTTGTGAATTCACCAAAGCATAAGTAATACAACCAAAAATTCTTAGATGACTTACACTTAATTTTATACCATACTAAGTCTCAAAAGGAGTTTGATTCATAATAGCCTTTGTTGGTGAAATATTCAACAAATAAATTGTTGTTACAACTGCTTGTACCCAAAACTGATTTGAAAGGTGTTTTCCTTTAAGCAAACTTCTTATCATTTCAATAACAATTCGATTCTTACGTTCAGCTACACCATTTTGCTCCTATGATGTTATCAATTCTCTTCGAATACAATTTTCTTCATAAAAAAAATTAAACTCATTAGATAAAAATTCATCACTTCTATTTGTCCGAAGTGTCTTTATGTATCTACCACTTTGCCTTTTTACAAGTGCCTTAAATTTTTATTAAATGTTTCATATTTCAATTTTAAAAAATATACCCAACTCATGTGGCTATAATCATTAGTAAATAATAAAAAATATTAACTTCTATCAAATAATTTTATATTCATAGGTCCACATAAGTCAGCATGAATTAATTCAAGATAATTAGATGCTCTCCATGCTTTTTAAATATGAAATGATTTTTTACTTTGATTGTCATAAATGCATCATTCATATACATCAAGTGTATTAATTTTAGGCAATCCAAAACCATTCTTTTTTTATTTAATAACCTTAAACCCTTAATATTAAGGTGTCCATATCTTAAATGCCATAAATTAGACTTATTCTTTTGAGTTGCGACAAAAACATGCTTTTCAATATTTGAAACATCAAGTGAAAACATATTATTTTGCGTCATGCAAACATTTATCGTAATCCAACCATATTTTTTTATCTTTTATAGTGTATGAACTATCATCAAATATAACTGAATATTCATCATCTATCAATTGGCCAACACTTAACAAGTTATGTGATAAAGTATGAACAAAGAAAACATTATCAAAGTATTTTACCTTCCCTTAATTTGTCTTTACTCCAATTGTTCATTTTCCTTTCACTTGGATTTGCTTGTTATCTTCAAGTCTAACTTTTAACTTATAAGTTTCATCAATATCTCTAAACATTGATCTTATACCTGACATATGATTAGAACATCCACTATCTAGAAACCAAATGTATTTGAGATATCATTAACTTGTGAATAAGTCATAAACAACTTAGTATTTTCTTCATTTTCCTCCATATAGCTTGTTTGTTTTTCTCTTTTCTAACAATCTACCTTCATATGACCAAACTTTTTACAATAGTGACATTGAATTCTACTCTTGTAATTTTTTTTATCATCATTTGATTACCTTTATTCATCATGCCCATAAAAGTGTCATTTTCCTCTTCCTTTTTCATTTCCTCTACTACGAAATCTTCCTCTACCACATTCTCTTTCTATTAATTTTTTATCTTCTTTTAAAGTAAAAGACTCCCATTAACTTGAAATATTTTTTCTTCACTTTTTTCAAGTGACCTATTCAACATTGCTTCATGTGCTTACAAGGAACCCATTAGTTATTCAAATGAAAATGTAGATAAATCTTTTGACTCTTCAATTGTGCTAACAATATGATCAAATTTTAAAATTAAACTTCTCAAAACTTTTACAACAATTATATGATCAAGAAGATGTTCACCATAAGATTTCATTTGACTAACAATTTTAGTCATTCGAGTAAGAAAATCTTACACCAATTCATTATTTTTTATGAACAAAATTTCAAACTCACAACGAAGGATTTGAAGTTTTATCATAATCACCTTTGATGAGTCTTGAAATTTATTTTGAGGTATCAACCAAGCTTGCTTTGAGGATGTCGTTGCTGTAATTCTCAAAAAGATTATCTCATGTATAGCTTATTGAATGAAGAACAATACCTTTGAGTCTTTATTCTCCCTCAGCCTGATTTCTTCATCTGGACCCGCATATCCATTCTCTATTAAGTCCTAAAGATCTTGAGACTTGAATAGAGTCTTAATCTTGATACTCCAAAATTCATAGCATTTGTCCGAGAAGATGTGAATAAGGAGTTGAAATACGAAATTGTCATTGAAAGTCATAATGCCTAGTTCAGATTGAAATTTAGTTTTTATACCACAAATGTTAAGGATGGAGGAGCAAGAAAACGATAAAAATAAAATACTACGATATAAGTAAAAAAAAATTTCAATCAAGAAAACCGATATAATATTTAAAATAAGAGGATTGATATATAACACTTACAAGATATTTCAAGTGTATTCTCCTAATCTTACTTCGTGAACTATAATCTTATTTATAAGACCTAGAGATAATTATCTCACTCATCATATCACCCATGAGTGAGTTAGGTGTAGGAACTACCCAATAATTTTTAGATAATAGATTACTTTTTAAAATATACCTATAATTATCTAGAACATGATAATTATCTGGATAATAAATTTACAGCACCATTTGCTTTCGGTTGTGACCTCTCTGCGGGATCCTCCGAAAGAGTCTCTCCTTCACGAAGACATTTGACCCAGTCCGCTTAGAAAATTCAAACACACCGGCAATTCCTTCGTCTGCTGTTTTCATTTCGTGTGTAGAACCACCAGTTTTTCATTTGGCTCGGGAATTGCTGTGT
This sequence comes from Musa balbisiana, assembly GCA_004837865.1. Taxonomy (NCBI): domain Eukaryota; kingdom Viridiplantae; phylum Streptophyta; class Magnoliopsida; order Zingiberales; family Musaceae; genus Musa; species Musa balbisiana. The sequence goes on along the minus strand of CM017192.1, from coordinate 8,603,343 downwards.
ACCCTCAAGAGGACAAGGATAGTACACCAGCACAAGGCCCCTGCTCCCAATATCCTTGCATGAACCCTTTGTTGCAGGCTTTTGTGACTTCTGAACCATGCAAGTAATCCCTTCTTCTGATTCACTTCTGATGAGCCGAAATCATACCCACTACCCGATGCAATATGCTCCACACCATATGAAGCTCCAGCAATGGAACACTTCAAAAAATCCATCTGGTGGCAAGTTAAGGTGCAAGCATACGCGCATGGTGCTTGTAAGGCTTTGACAGCCTCGACCGAAACATAAAACCAAACAGTTATCAGGCATCCGTAAAGAATAAGAGCGGCAACAAGATGGTAGAAGCCAGATAAAACAGGCTTTGAAGCATTGATAGATGTATGAGGTCGTACTAAGTGACAAGTACATCACAATCTTTGTGATCACATATTGAGCTGATCGATGGAATCAATCTGAGAAAGGAAAAGCAAATGCATGTACTTACATCAAACTCCATCTCAATTTTATTGTCCTGCTCACCGTCAGAAATGCCGCAGCGGGGCGGAGGTAAGCAAAAGTGTAAAGCTCGCTCCATCCGAGCCGCTCTTGTCTGCTTCCTCCCGGGGCATCTCTCTCTGGCCAAGGCTCCTTCAGCTCTGGGTTCAAACATAACAATTCCGCATCATCCAAGATTGCAACTTTCTCATCAGAAAAGCTTGCATCACGAAATGCGCTCTGCGAGGTGAAGTAGGAAATCAAGAACATACAGTACAGTGCAACGATGAAGGAATTGCAGAGATTCATCTGAAAGTTTTCAGGTAAGAAAAAAAAAGGAGAACAGAGATTAAATTTAACTCAGGGCATAAGCATTTAACCTATCTGTTTCAGAGGAGATTAATGCCCGATAAAAAGCGCAAAATGCTTTTGATACAATGAAATGACGACAAGGCTTTAACGAAAACTAGTCGAAATCAAAAAGAAGAACCTAAAGGCCACCGACGCCAAAGGCAGAGACTTCCGCAGGAAATGAGCGGAAGCGATTACGAATTGAGCTTAATCAGGATATTAAAGTCGCTCTTATGAACGGGCCAAGAGATAATGTCGCACCGGGCGAGTTGGAGTTTTTAATCGGCTGTACGATCCCGTCCAGGGTTCAGGCTTTTCCTGAGGGAGGATATCGGAAATCTCGGTCACCATGACGTGTACAGATTGGCAACCGTGCGCCTCAGAGACAACAGGATTCTGTGTGCGATCCACATCCCATAATCCTCGGTCATGCACGTGAGACCCGCCCGTCGGACTGCATCGAGATCCACAGCCCACTTTTGTCGCCGTGCCTTGTGCCTCCACGAGTACAATCGGTTCACATGTTATGGCCGTAAACGTTTCAGTCGTGTGTCTGCTTCACATTTCGTAACACATGAATAATGTGTTTCGGAAATCTGGAAGCATTTCTTTGGATCCACGAAACTGCCGAAACAAAGCGAAAGTAGGCAAAGTTTCTTGGGAAGGAAAGATCTAACGAATGCCAAGATGTGACTCGAATTTCCAGACGAAGGAGACATTTGCTCGAGTCCAATTGCATGGCATGCTAAACATTTAAGTCGTCAACTATGACTTCAGTTCCCATCGTTCGACGCATGCAAGGTTAATAATAATTATCGAGAGAGCACATGCATGCATCTGCAACCCATTTGAAGCGACAAGGTCACACGGAGCTCATTAATGACTGCTTCGCTCGGAGAGATCGCTGCATGAAAATATAGGAAGAAGATAAAAATCTGGTCCAACACTGTACCAACTTACGAGTCTAAAAGCTTATGTCTGGCACGTCCATATTCTGATCACGCTCGCCCTCACCAGTCGATGATCGAATGGTTTAACCCGACGCAAAAGGATTGAAAGCTTTGAGATGTATGTATGAATCAAAAGCCCATCAACTATATGAATTATAGTGAGAACCATGCTGGAAACGTTTCGATTATTTATGATACAACAAAATTGTTGCAGGCCCTGACATCTCTTCTGGAAAGAAAACAAAAACAAATATGTCCATGGAGGCACGGTTGCAGGACCTGACATCTCTTCCGGAAAGAAAACAAAAGCAAATTTGTCCATGGAGTCATGGATCCAGCAACCAGCTTATATATAATGTCGAGGGTCAAAACTGTGTACGTATTGTTGCCAAGACGAAAGCACACGGGAAGGACATCCACAGTAAGACCACACCAAACCACGCTGTTTTGGGGTACAGCAGCAGGTCAACACCACTGTTCAAAAAACGCCGTCATGCTTCCCCACTGTTTTTACCCCTCTGGAAACAGCACAGTAATACCAGCAACTGAACTCGATAATCATTCACGTAAACTTCATCTCTCTCCTCGAGTCTTTTCCGCTCCCCTAACGCAACGACATGACATGACGTTTCCTCCATCATCGGTCCCCCTCTAGTCATTCTGTCAATATTTTACGACAGCATTCCCATCCAATCATTCACTTGCTCGCAGTAGAAGACAAACAGAAGCCACGAAAGGGTCAAAACGTCATAGAAAGAGAGGAATACACTGCCAAGTCGCACTCAGCACCATACAGTGAGACAAACCACTACTTTCTTATCTACTAACCCATTTCGGTTTCTCCCTTTCCTGATGTTGTCCCTATTTACATTTACGCTACCCCTCCCCACGGGGAAGCAAGCATGAACTCCTCGACACCCAAATTTGCTAAAGCTTACAGAAAGAGAGAAGAAGAAGAAGAAGAAAGAGGCAAATCACAGCATTGAGGGCGTGGGGTCCGCCTCAGGGACGCGAACACGCGTCAGCACCGCACGGCGCCGGCTTCCAGGAGCATGGGGACCAGGCGACCCCTGAGGTGGAGGCTCATGAGGCCCTCGAGGCCGCCCACGGCTGCGCCGCCGACGAAGAGGGTGGGAAGGCCGGCGCCCCCAGCCGCAGCGGCGGCGGCCTCCTCGTCGGCCTCCTCCAGTTCGATGGCCGCCGGGTGGGCGCCCACCGCCGCCAGCAGCCGTTTCATCACGTGGCTCATGCAGCAGCCCCGCCGGCTGAAGATCACCGCAGGGTTCTCCCGTATCAGCCGCCCCACCCTTTCCTCCGGCGCCTCCTCCACCCCGTCGATCGACAGCCCCGCCGCCCCCCTTCTCTTCCCCCCCGCCATAGCTGCCACCGCCGCCATCAGTAGCCCTCTATTTCTCCTCCACAAACCCCCCCCCTCCCCTTTTCCGTCGCAAGTCCTCAGAGATCGGTAACCCGATCAGTATAAAGCACACCGAGAAGAGGGGTACTTATAATGCAAACAAAGCTCGAGAGAGCTAGGTCACATGGGGACTGACGTCACTGCCACGGTCACCGTAATGGTGTCGTCACCACTCCACCACGCGCCACTTTTGTTGCTCCTTTAGAATACGACCTCGGTGAACGCTTGAAGACGTCTACCGCGATCCTACGGCTGCGATCCGCTTTAGCGATACCGGATGGGACCGGCGGCCGCTTTCTTACACGTGGATGACTCGGCCACCGTCGACGACGAATTAGTGGCCGGCCCATTATGCCTCAGGACGTCATCCGGCGGGGATAAGGCTTTTGTGGTGGGACGTTACCTCGTCGTTGGGAGTTGATTGGCTGATGGGGCACGCCCAACCGACGGATAGGATCTAAATGGCAACTCGTGTGAATTTTGCCAAGTCCGTGTTACAACATACGAGCAATTACGCCTCCAGTGCCTTTTACTCTTACGCGCTATCGCACCTGCTCTACTCTGGGCCACGAGGCTCATGTGGGACCCCTGGGACCTACATTCACGAGGCAGGTGTTCGATAGAGATAACCCCAAACAGAAAAGTTAGTTTTTGTTGCGATGGTGGGATAAGATGTGCCCGAAGCTTTCGGTGCACACTAAGTTCGGTCCAATGGATGAGTTAAACGTGTCGATTGGATAACGCGGGCCATGCATGAGAGGAGGCGTTGCTTGTGGGGAACGGAAGAGAAAACGGTGGGGCGTTGACGTGGAGTACCGAGTCGGTAACGTCGCTCGGCACTCAAAGAGGCAGCAGCAGTAAAAGAGAAGAAATCTCTTCTTGTACAGTCACTAGAGATTGAGAGGTGGAAGGAACACATTGCATCGCGAGAAGCAATAATTGATCATGCATGGCTGTTGCCGAGAGATGGACGGTGTATCTGATGCAACTGACCCCACTGGGTACTTTTTCCGTGCTGCAAAAGAAAGAGCTCTCAGTTGCGAGAGGACTAATGGCTTCCACGGATCATCATGGTTTAGAATCTTCTGCAAGGTAAACCATGTTCTCACAGCTGGTGTCTTTTACTGTACACTATATATTAGGACTGAGCAGATCATTCCTTCGAGAAATGATTGGGTTGAACTGTTTCCCATTATGCGACGCTAGTCTCCTACGGTTTCATTGACATACCACACAGGAATCGTCGAAACCTCGGAGCAGATACATTCTTCTGAGTTCAGATTGCACTCCGATAGTGTATGTCTGGACCCCTGAGAGACCTGAGGCCCCATTGGCCATTGCGATCCCAATGAGTAATATACGTTACTTGTTAATAATATACGACTTCTAAATTATATATATATATATTAAATATGAAATATATCACCGACATTCACTTATTCCGAAATAATTTGAATATCAATTTATTCAAAAAGTATCGAAAATAAACAATCACACTCATTCGATTGCTGGTCAATAATTAATCGAATATTTTCATCATTTCAACCAACGCAAAAGTCTGGGAGAGCTTTGATGGTGGCAGGCCAAAGTACTCCGTGCCAGAAGATGCACGTTCCGCTGGCGTTAAATAGTACCGTGCCGTGTCCCAACGGCGGATGGGTGACGTGAACCGTCCCAGAGAGAAGCTTTAAAAGGCGCGTCAGCGACGTACCGCCTGTGCTTAGGGTCTTGTCTCCGTGCAAGAAAAAAGTCGTTGACTTCGCACACTGTTCTTATCGTTGTAAGAGTAAAACTAACAAAACTAAATTTGTATCCGCCTGCTGTTTTCATATTTATTTTTCTCACATTTTACTGAAGAATCTTAAAGTTTACACACATGCATTTTACTAATTACTCCTTTTCTGCTAGTCAAAACTCTCATCGATATTTTTATCACTGAAAAAAATTATTAAGATTATTAAAATATCAAGCTATCATCATAATTAGAGACGAGACGATGGACATATAATTTCTAGATACATAATCTACATGATTGATAGATCACAACCACGGATCAGGATCGGGAGAGGCTTAGGCTCTGGTTGCAGGCCGGCAGCTGGGCCGGTTCGATCCCCACCGTAAAACGGTTCGAATAAACGCACCGCCACGAACGAACCGTCATTTGCGTTTTTTCAAAATTCTTCGTAACGCTCCGCTCCGCTCCCCCTCCCCCGTCTTCGCATTTTGTTGCTGCCCGTCGACGGCCCAAGGCGGCGAGAGCAAAAGAAGAAGTGAGATTTTAATCCGTGTCGAGTTCATGGAGGTCGTGTCGGAGGATGGCGACAGCGTCCGGATTGATTGGGATTCGTCGACCGTGATCGGCAGACGGCTAGGGTTAGGGTTACGGCGGTCCTCATCCGCCGACCGCACCGTCTCCCGCCGTCACCTCTCCTTGCGACTCGCCGGATATGACCGCGAGGTCGGTGGTTCTGTTGATCGAGGGAGGGTCTTCTTTGAGGTAATTGGGAGGAATCCCGTCTTGGTCTGCAGCGGCGGAGGCGGAGAGAAGACGAGGGTGTACCGGAATTCGGAGAAGGGTGAGCTCCGAGCTGGTGATCGATTCTCTCTATCCCTCACAAATCCCTCATTTTGGGTGCTCGAGAGGCGTGAAGAAGGAGATGAAGCGGTGGATCAGAGGGTCTTGGATGCGGTGGAGAGGAGGGAGAGGAGGACCTCGGAGAGGAAGGCAAAAGTTGAGGCCAGAGGAAGTGAAGGAAATGACGAAGCGGTTGGCGGGGAGCTGGAGTTAGAGTTGGGTGCATTGGATGTCTCCCAAATCGATCCTATCAAAGGTCGGATCCAAAGTTTTGTCAGAAACTCATTTTTCTCCTGCAATTTTATTTCAATTGAACTCGCCATTGGAGTCAGATTGTTCAAAGTCTTGATTCAATAAGCCATTTACTTAGCTGATTTGTTCTTATGAGTTGCAGAGTTTGGATTCTTGGTAGAAGGCCATGAGTTTGATCATTATCCGAGGCACAAGATCCGTTCGGCTAAGGAGTGGAATTGGTTCCTCGAGGAGCAAGGAGGGAATAGTGATGACGACGACAGGCTGACTGATGAAGGATCTAGTCCGAAGAGGAACAAGGTTGGAAAGAAGAACAAAAGAGGTGGAGATTATGAGGATGAGGAATGGACAGGTGAGATCCAAGAAGAGAATGATACTGTTGGAATTGGAAATGCCAGGAGATCCAGGCACTCTACTAGATCTAAAGACCCAAAAAGGCCTCGCAACGATGATTTAGCTGGTACAAAGAAACCTGTAAAAGGCAGAGATGTTAATTGTCGCAAGGATGAAGACGACGACGAAGAAGAAGACGATACTTTAGGAGGTTTCATAGTCAACGACGGTGATGACGATGAAGCATATGAAGAAGAATCGGAGGAAGAGGAAGAATTCGACGATGAAGAGGAAGACGCTGATGAGTGACTGTAACAAGAAGGAACCAGTTTGTGTCGATTCATGGAAGTTCATTCTGCACTACAAAAAGTAAGTCGAATTGAATTCCCTTTGTATCTCATGACATGCATATATGTACTGTAGCTGAGTGATATCCCATCTCTGAATCTGTTCTCTTTTCTGTATACTAACCAGAAGATCTAGAATTGTTTACAATTTTGTAGGCCAATCTTAGTGGTTTCAAGACTTGTTTGCCAAAAACATGGTAAAATATCATATATTTCTTCACCAGTGAACCATTTCTTGTTTGTAAGACAACTTGGAAGATTTAGACTCGTTCGTTTACTACAAGTCCCTGCAGTCTTTTAAAGGATCCTTGTGAACTTTCAAGTTTTATTTTGGCAAAGACATGATAAGAGTTTGTGTGTTGCCTTTGGTTTTAAGTGGAGGTCGATAGGTGTTTTAAGTTAATGCTCTTGGAGAATAATGAATCTTAATATGGATGGACTTATGTAGGAAGGAAAGAAATCCTAAAGATTAATATTTATAAATATTATATATATAGTGGTAGGATTTGGTGAGGGAGAGGATATAAAAAAAAACCTAGAGTGCTTATCAGACAAATTCTTCGGAGTTTGTGTATAAGAGTATATAAAAGGATTTATAATTAAGTTGATAATTAATTTAATTTAATTTTACATGATGAAGAATTTAATTTTTTTATATTTATTCATGAAAGCGATAATCATGTAACAGATGCATGCAAGGAAGCCTATAAGGTTGATTTGTGGTGGGTTAATAACGGGTATAACCTAATGTGATCATTTTCATCCTCTCCTCTCTTCGTCGTGTAACATACGAAGAGAGACAACTGAAACCATTGTACAAGTCAACCATCGGTCAAGCCACGTACGGGTATTAAAGCGGAAGTAAGGAAATGGTCTTCTAGATCATGATTTGGCCCCCACGGCCACCGCTATACATCAAGGTACCGTGTCGCTCAAGTCCTTGTCGTCCGTGAAGGGATGGATACAGCCGATGGGATTGGACCCGTCTGATTGACTCGACTTTGCCAAGGACGGATGCGGAGGCCGCGGAGCACCTGAATCGGACCAAGTCTGTCGTGAAGCAATCTCGCATGTTTGACCAACTCGTAGGCGACATAGTAGTTGTCTTCGCCACTCAACCCAATCGACTCGCGGTCTCAAGTGCCGCATCCCCGACGAACAAGAAAGCGACGATGGAGGATTCACGTAACCGCGTCACAGACGGGTGCCGCACGTGCCGGGAAAACCCACCCGCGTTGACGCGGCATCTCCAACAAAGGAACGCAAGGAAGAAGTGTCCACCTTCCTCCAGCCTGTGGATGCTATTAATATCACGAGAATCATAATCTCCGTCTCAGCAGGATACCTTATCTTGGCCTCCATCACATCAAAAGGCAGGTTGGAAGAGGAAGGTGGAGTCGTCGGCGGAGACATGGTGGTGAAGAAGGTGATGAGTCTCTCCCGTTGGGCACCTCCGGCGCCGGCGAGGAGGAAGAGGAAGTGCAAGGTCACGGTGAAGGTGGTGGGTCTCGAGGGGCTTCCGCCGCTGCCGGGGGAAGGGAGGGTGGCGGCGGTCGAGGTCCGATGGAGGCAGCCGCCCAAGGTCGGGGCGCTTGCGTATCTCATGGGAAGGAAGAAGCAGGCCCGAAGCGTTTCTTCGCGCAGGCCGGTGATGGAAGACAGCTGGGCCGTCCGATGGGACCACGACGACGAGGCGAACCGGTTCCAGAACGTGTGTCGGCTCTGCGATCCGGAGTCGGTCGCCGATCCCGTCCATGACGTTTCCTTCTCCATACTATACGTGAGTTCTTTCATTGTGCAAGTTTTATTAATATCATCATCCATTCTTTGGTTTAATTGGTTGGTTAGAGAGATATATAATAGCGTTGAAATGCTGTGGTGGTCAAACGCCTTGCTGGTGTTCATATCTCTTGCTGACAGTATTGGTTGTTGGACCGGTCAATGACCAAGCTCTATGGTGGATCCCCGTCCGATGTCAAGAGAGTCACTAGTCGGTTGATTGGGAATATTTCATTCGAGATGAAAATTTTGAGCATCAATAAAATTCCAAAAATGGTTTAGATGAATTTACTTATGCAGAATTTATGACCGAGTAAGAAGTCTGGGAAAATGTGTAGAACATTGGATTTTTACTGTGCAATTCTTATGTGATTCGTATGTCAATTAAGAAAGATTTGGAATTTGCTTAGTTTTTGATTTATTCATTGACAAAGTTAGATGATCATGTAATATGTGAAAGAAACTTTGGAGGATTCTATTCACGCTTTTAGTCTATCCAGGCTTATTGATTTCTGTATTTGTTTTGTTTTTTTTTTTTTTTTGCAAGGAACGATTTTACGTCGAAAGGATATTTTAGTATACCTACTAAATTTATGTTATTCAACATGACTGAATTTTCGCTGAATGTAGCTGCAAATATGCAAGGCGAGAAATCTTCTTTTGATATATGTTTTTGGCTTCTTCTTGTTTTTAACTATTATACTCATAGTTAATGGATTAGTTCTTCTTCTGCAAGCATCTTTAGCAGATTTCCTCATCTTTCTTTTATTTGATACGATTACTTGTTTTAGCTAGAATGATAGCTTCAGTGTTTCATAAGCATGGATATGAGTAAATAATGTAAGGAATGTATCAAATGATGAATACCCAATGCAAGAAAATTAAATCTTAGCTGATTGATCAGAAAGCTAAAATGATTATTCTAATACTTTTGATTTGGTGAAGTATTTCCTATCATGTATTGTTGTCAATCTAAAGTTGTCACCTTCTATTATGTGCTGCTTGATGACTAAATTTAATTCTCCAGGGATGTGGTGATGGAGGAGGCAAACTAAACAAACTGGAAACAATTGGGATGACAATGGTAAATCTAGCTGAGTGGGCTAAGGAATATGAATCCAAGAGAAAAGGTGAAAGAGCAGAAGAGAAGGAATTCAAGAAGCAGCTTCGCATCACCTTAAAGAAGGAAGGCTTGACAAGCCATGGAATGCTTCATGTAAATACCCTTCTTTCCCTTTTCTTCTTTTGTCCAAAGAGAGCTGATAGCTAGTGCTTTCTTAGGTTTAGTAGGGAAGTATTTTAGGGGAAAAAAAAAGGTTATTGACTAAATATATAAAGAGAAATTAAGAATGCTGATGATTCGTTTGCACTTAATACAATTTAGTCAACTGATTAGTGTGTCATCCAAAAAAACAACACGATTAATATTTTGACCAAAAATTTGTAATATGACATCAATTGAGGTTAAGCAAAAGAGATACAAGATCCTTGTAGCCTTGGTTTCTGAAAATGCTGTGTGATATGACTGAAATTTCCTTTGTGAGAATAGATCTGTGTCCGTTAATATTTTACGTCCTCCACTGTGTGCCTGAAGCTGCAAAATTATCTTCATTTACAAACTCCCAAGATGGGAGGTCGTGAAGCATAGTTATTATGGAGAAAAGCAAATAAGTAGGGGACAGTATTTGCTAATATTGGAAGAATTTCAATGAGAAGTTATTTTTCTCTGCAATGTGAAGCAAATTGTCTTCTAATTATGTGGATGATTGCAGGTCACTGCAAGTTTCATGGAGGTGAGGCCTTTTGGAGTAATGGAAAAGGCATCACCTTGTGAAGACAAGATGACGGTAGAACGCCAGGGCAGCCAACAAATGAAATCTGACGATTCAGGAAGCTTTGACACGGAAGATATGGTTTTGGATCGGCTTATTCTGCTACGAGAAGAGGAAGATACTTCCGAAGTTGGTAATCATCACAATCACACTGCCAGCAGCAGCAACAGCTGGCGATCAAGTCCAGAGTCAGAATCATCTTCAAAGAGCTGGTTCCAATGGAGCAAGAGGAGAAAAGTTACCAATATGGTTAGAGATCTTGAGGGAGAAACCACGAAGCCTTCCTCCTTTCATGAAGACAATTTATCCGAAAATGGCAAGGTAAGTTAATTTTTGACTTGGAATTTCTTTTAAATTTTGTTATCATAGGTATGCATGGGCCTTGATTCTTTATTGTCTTAGCAGAAGGATTCAGCAGAGTCTGATGAAGATGATGATCCCGTAGGCAACTGGAGAAACAAAGAATTCATCAGCAGGGACAAGCAAACAAAGCTCAAAGTCCAGACATTCTTTGCTTCCATTGATCAGCGAGATCCTAGTGCTGGTGGAGAGAGTGCTTGCACAGCAATAGCTGCTGTGATTGCAAGTGCGCTCCATGATAATGAACTCAACACACCAACTAGATCAGAATTTGATGCACTTATTAGAGAAGGCTCATCCGAGTGGCAAAAGTTGTGCAACAACCCGACATATATTGAAAGCTTTCCTGACAAGCACTTTGACCTTGAGACAATATTAGAAGCAAAAATAAGGCCTATATCCGTTTTACCAGACAAATCTTTCATAGGATTCTTCCAACCAGAGAACTTCAAATCTTTGCATGGAGCAATGTCGTTTGATGACATATGGCATGAGATAACTAGTGATGTTGGAGGAGATAGTAAGGTCTATATTGTAGGTTGGAATGATCACTTCTTCATGCTAAAGCTGGAAGCAAATGCATACTATGTGATGGATACTCTGGGAGAGAGATTGTATGAAGGATGCAAGAAGGCCTATATGCTGAGGTTTGATGACTCCACAGAGATGTACAGGTGGCATGAAAACAAGGCAATTGAAGACAGTGAAGAGCTGATTTGTCGAGGGAAGGAATGTTGCAGGGTGTTCATAAATAGATTCTTAGCAGCTATACCATTACAGGAGGAGTTGGAGTTGGAGGAGAAGGGAGTTGGGATCAACACAGCCCTCCACCAGAGGTTGCAGATTGAGTTCCAGTTGACAGAGGCTTCCGCAGACTAAGACAATGATCCATCAAAGGATAGCAATTGGAAAAATAACAGTGATTTTTATAGCAACAACTGTTGGACTAAGAAAAGCAATGACACCATGTGCGACACCTGGAGAAGACATAGCAATTGGAATCACAATAGCGATTGGAGAAGTGACAGCATTTGGACTAACAACAACAGTGCTAGTGACGGATTGTAATAAAGATGATTATTGAGATGACAGTTAATGTATGTGAGGAATACCATAGCAGCATTTGTAAATGTGAATGCTGTACAACTGAGAAGGATGCTGAAAGATTGATCTCTCTGAAAAATGTCAACAAGATGTGCATAGGGGTGTGAAATGGTCAAATCTCAACAACAATCTCATAATCTTATCAAAATACCAATATGATGTTCATCTCTGAGAAAAGCTTGTTATGACGAAATCTCAGCAGGGAATTTTGTTTTATGCAGAGTCCATGAGAAAACACATGCAACAAATTTCAGGCTCCAGAATACATGGTTATGAGGTACTTGACTGATTTCAAGAAGACACGATAAAATGCATTGGCAAGTTCTGTTCCCTGATCTGAAACTAAGTGGCAACTTTAAGTTCCTTACAAGTAATTGTGGGTGTGCTGAGGTGAACAGAAGTGTCAATGTCCAAGCTCTAAGGTAGACTGGAATATTTTCTACTAACTGTTGATTTTTTTTTTTTGCTAACTTGATTGTTTGCGAAGGTCATTTGTATGTCCAGTTTACAGACTTTCTTTAGATTGCATTTTTAATGCAGCTCAATCATGTAGTATCGAAAAATTGCTCTCCAGTGATGGAGCAACTATATATAATCCTTTTTGCTGTGAATGCAAAGGAGTCACTTCTATATAATACATTCAGTGGCTACAAGGGCAAACATATAATGATCTTGCAAAATAATTTTCTGTCCTGAATGCAAATTTCTATTTCTAATAGCAGCAAAGATATAATGATATCGTACTGTATTTAGACTTCTATATCTAATAACAGCAAACATATAATGATCTTGTAAAATAATAAATTTCCATGCCGTATGCAAATTTCTATTTCTAATAACATGCTATTGTTTAATTCTTTAACATCATTTTGATGGTCTAGATAGCGTTTATGTGTTTTGATGGATTCGTATACAAGTTTCCTTTTGCAGTTCTTTTACATTTTTACTTAAATATCTGTTTTGCTTCTTCCAAATTAGTATTTATTGGGTTGACAGATCCTAATTACCTAGGCATCAATGTGAAGCAAGTCGAATATCTACTTAAGTTTCAGGCACCACATATATTCTCTCATGTACATCAACATTGACATGTAATCTTGATGACCTCTGTCATGGTGTTGTATGCATCCATCTGTACATTAAACACTCAGAATGATTAGTTTTAGCTGTTCATTTGAATACTGATTCTAATATTTGCCAGTTTATTATCACCATAGGCTGGCTGAGCAGGACATAAGAGGCTTCTACAATCTGAAAAGTGTTCATCCTGTTGATGCTCCCTCATGTTGCCCACATTGAATGTGTCTGCTTGCTGGAGCTTTATCAATTCTGGTTCTCAATTCCATGGTCTGAAACAGGTGAGATACGTGCAACTACGGGTAGTTATTATACATACTAGTTGCAGTTCAATCTTAAATACCGGAAAAGAAGATGAAATGCTGGAGATATTCCTGAGTTGCAGTTCAATCTTAAAGTTACTATACCAGCAGTTTCATGTTAAGCCTTTCATATGTTGATACTTACACTGAAACCCCCTACCAAATGCAATGACTGCCCAAAAGTAAAAAAAGGGATTAGTCAAATTGAAACATCCTACTCATAATTGTCATGGGCTCATAAAAGTTCTGCTAACATTCTTTCTTTCTCCATCAGATTGTTCTCAGTGAAACCAAGTGGACTAAATGCCGGAAAAGAAGATGAAATGCTGGAGATATTCCTGAGGTTTTTTTCGAAACAATATCATGGAGTACTAATAATGTCTTTGATGGAGCAGCTCATTAAGGGAGAGTGGATGGGTTCTCTCTTTGAGGAGGAATGTGGAAGAAAGGAGGCTGATCCATGATATCCAAGAAACCATTTCTCATCTTTCTTTGATGTTGTTGTTATTAAATCTGACATTTTATCATACATTATACTTTTGTTTGTCACAATTTTCTATCCACAACTTGACTGCTGATGCATTCTTTTTCTCTTGGCAAAGCCACCTGCACCAAAAAGTTCATCTCCCAGAAACGCTGGGATGCCCATTGATGTCAAATATGATTACGTGTTTATCTTAATCTTGATAAAATTATGTCATGTCGAACTTGAGAAATGTGTAATAATCATTATGTCGTTTGTAATATTTTGAGGCGCACGACTATATCGATCGTATGATGGTGAGATGTTCAGAGTGCAAGCTATATAGTGTTAGGGTATCGACTATATGATAAGTAATTGTTAATCATATAGTAACATTAGGGTGTTAGGGTGTCGACTACATGATAAGTAATTGTTAATTATATAGTAATATTTGTTGACTATGTGGACAAGTTGGTGTCCGTCACATCATCATTCTCCTCTCTTTCTCTCACTAAAAAAACAAAAATCATAAATTGAGATCGTAAGTTTGAGATAATATCGGATATTTTAGGTAAGTCTGGATCGTGACGACTTCGTGACGACTTCAGACACGACACTGCTGGACACCACTTGCCCCACCCATTTTAACCCGAGTCTTTTGGGTGGGCCGGGCTTTCGCTCCCTCGCAAGAAGCTTCGCAAGGTGGAGCGCAAACTAAAGAAGCTTCTCATTGGGGCCAAAGGAGGCAAAGCGAAATTTTTCTATTTCTTCGGTTCCTACCGTCGTCGCCATCGTCGCCGTCCCCCTTCCTCCCGAAACCCTCGTGGACCAATCGTGAATCGGCTCCCGAGTGAGCTGCCCCGACCTGTGGTCGCCGCGCGGGACGTTTTGATGCCGCAGGAATCCGATCCCGATCTCGCCGTAATTGTCGTCGGAAGATGAACGGGACCAGTGCCGAGGACGGCGTGCGGCAGGCGCCGTCCATGCAGCCACCGCCGCAGCTCGAATGGAAGTTCTCGCAGGTGTTTGGGGAGCGCATGGCCGGGGAGGAGGTCCAGGAAGGTGCGATCTTTGCTCCCCGCTATTGTAATCTGAGATCCCTTTTGTTTGGAGGATTTCTTATGTATGATTGCTGGAGCTGAAGCATAGAGTTCATTTGGAAGTTGCAAATTTATGTTCTCTTGCTTATGGATTTCACAATTAGGTTTTGAACAACGTTTGGGTTCGAGTCATTTGAAAATGTAGGTAAATTTAAGGGATTTAGATGATGTATTGCTCTAGCTCCAGATTAAGAAAATCAGATCTTGGTGTTAGTAGGACATGACAACATGAACTTTCTGGTTGGGATCTTTCTTTATTTAGTTTTTTGGCTGTTTTATTGAACATACTGTTAGATGCTATTATTTAGTTTAAATCAATCATTATTGCGTTTCTTTTTTGACATGTTCAGGATGTTTAACTACTTTCTCGTGTATTCTCAAGTTTGGCTGTTGTATAAGTTTCGTTTATAATATTTTTCTCTCAAATGTATGGTCTTTTTTGATGTCACTTCTTTTTCACTTTCTCCCCTGATCTCATGCGACTGAATGCACAGGTAATAAAAAATCATTAAATTTGTGCCAAAATATGGTTAATAATTGAATGTTGTTCTTTATAATATATTCTTTTCCTTTGTTAGAATCTTGTTGAAATTAGCAACTAAGACTTCTATGACGCTTATGAGGTTTCAAAGGTAACACATACAAGTTTGTATTCTCTAAGTTCTTTTTCGCGGAGCTCATTCTCCTAAAGCCTTGGCAATCATCTGTGCTAGGAACAAGACCAGAATTACGTCACCTAAACATTTGTCTTTTTATGCTGTTGTCTATTTTGAATTTTAGGGTATAGATATTCAAAATACCTCGGTATATGTAAATGCACTAATTTGTGTATATATTTTCTCACAGGAGTGTCATATAACATAATTCGGACCAAATGTGACTTTCTCTCTGTTCCTTCTTGATTGACTTTTCTGATGGCTGGTTTTTCTAACTTCCTCGAGTTTCTTAAGCTTTGTATGCTAGGATTTTGCTTTCTTTAAGTTTTTTTAATTACTGGTTTTTCATAATATTGTCCATTGAAGATCTGTTAGGAAAATAAAAAAGATTAAGAAGTAAGCTTTGTTAACTGGACACGACTTCAAGCATGTTCTCTAATTCATTTTCTTCTCAATTATTTGTTATCTACCATAATGCATATGTTTTATGTTGTACAGTAATATACAAAATTTAAATACTTCTGCTGCTATTATCTGATATTATTTGGGAAGAATTTCTACCCCCTATCTTGGCTTTAAATTTTGCAAACTGCAGATGAAGTCCTTCGGAATTTTCATAATCACATCTCTTCTACATTCACATTCACATTCACATTCACATACAACGTGGTCAATATTTGACATTTATACTGCCAACTATTCTGTTTACACTCATGACTTTGTTCCATGTGCTCAAAATAGGATCATATATGTTGGAACTAAGGGCTAGAAGTTAAATCATATTTCGAAAAGGAGATGGGAGTAAGTCTAGATCCATCAGTGGCCCTCAGTACAGATCAAACTTTCCAAGGGTGAAAATTCAAGTCACATTTTTGTACTAGTTGATGCTTCTGGAGTAGCACACAATACAAAAGTCTGTCATTGTCACATCTGATATACTTAGAAGTGTCACAAAAATCTGTGGCAGTAGCTTTTAGTTGATTGAGGGTGGGTGCTCTCTGACTAAAGATTCTGCCTCTTCATTGATGTTTGTTTTCTTCCTTCCTTACTTTAGACTGATTCCTACTCAAAGGAGGCAGAGAGCTGTTGCATTAGCTTTTGGTGTGTAACTGATATTGAAGAGCCCAACTGGACAATTAGGTTTACCCCAGTTCTTTCTTTGTTTGTAGGTGCTTTATAGGAGACATTAATCAGCTTGGAGGATCCACATCAGGTTAAGGGCCATTGCTATTGGTTTAGTATCTCAATGTGCTAAATTATTTCTTTGCCAACTTGATTTGTTGTAGTTGGTTCAAGGCTTTCTTATTACTATATCCTAACTTGTGAAGCTTATTTATTGATTGTGTAGATGGTTTTGTGTTTTTTGGTTTGAAGAACTCTTTTTTATTTTCCAACTTGCAAAGATTTGCATTGTGTCTTGACCTGACACTTCTCTTGCAGTCGACATTATCTCAGCAATAGAATTTGATAAATCTGGTGATCATCTTGCCACTGGAGATCGAGGAGGGCGTCTGGTTCTATTTGAGAGGATAGATGCTAGAAATGTATGTTATGTGCCATCAGTTTCTTTTGGTGCTGCTATCTGTGTTTTAAATTACTTATTCTTTAATCTTCACATACTGTAATTGTTTGTCCGGCAGCATGGCTCTCGTAAGGATCAAGAGAGGCAAGATAGTTCACTTAGCAGGCATCCCGAGTTTCGTTACAAGACAGAATTTCAGAGCCATGAACCAGAGGTAATTTTTCTTGATTACTGCTATATTGTCCTAAATTTAATTGTTCTGTGATGTCAACTTTCTTCTTGTTTATGTTTTAGTTTGACTATCTTAAAAGCTTGGAAATAGAGGAGAAGATCAACAAGATCAGATGGTGCCAAACAGCCAATGGTTCTCTTTTCCTTCTTTCTACCAATGATAAAACAATTAAATACTGGAAGGTCAATTTTCTGCTCCTTGCTTTTCCAAATTTAACTTCTAGCATTATCTGGATTTGATATTTTCTATGTATTAATAATAACCTTCTATTTAAATTCATGCTTTTCTGAAGTTTACCTTTTTTCAACTATTCCTCATAATTTACTTGCCTTATTACCATTTCTTTTACCATTAATGATCTTTATGAATGAACTCATTAAATATCTCTATTTATGAGGATTTTTGTTGTCTACCATTGTTTTCTTTTGACTGACTTGTGGAGGTTCATCCATATACTATCATGATGGTTTTTCAAACTCCACAAAGTTCTTCAGCTTGTAGTAAAACTTGTTACTGGTAATATATATCGAGGATACCAGTAGTTTACCAGTATAAGCTGTGTGGCATGTGTGGTCAGAACTGGGCAACTATGCTATGTTGAGGGTATGCCCTCATTATTAAATTACTATATGTGGTGTTGAACTTTGTTAATCAGCAGAGCCCTGTGCTTTGACAGACCGTGCTGACCCAGTATCTACAGAGAGGATGACAGTGAGAAGCAATCAAGATTTTCATTATTGAAATCTAAAAGCATTACTTCTATAGACATTATGTAGTTCTATTGGGTATTGTTCATTTTTAGTACAGATGAGTGAAGTATGCACACTTCTATGTTTATTGATTATGACTTATTACAATATGTTTGTCTTAACATAGGTAATGCCTCTTCACCTTATTAGTGATGTTTACTTACTCTTTACCCAGAATCTAAATTCTATATGGATTTTATTCTTTTGTACCATAGGCAGTGCCTCATCACCTCGTTTGTGATGCTTCCTTACTCCGTTTCCATAGTTATAAGAATTCTTTCTTTGATAACATTCTTATGTTAGTGCAAGGTTTAATATGTTCATTTGGAAATAACAGCATTGTACATTTGTTTGTTATATATTGCAAATTTGTCAGATATATCAACATTTATCAATCTGGAATCTTATGTTTATAGTAAGACTGAGCTGTACTTTTTTTGTTTAATAATGCAAGTTTGTTGGATATTTCAACATTTTTCAATTTATAAATCTTAAGTTTTAAGAATTGAATCCCAGGTTTTTGTTCTTCTATTAGGTTTATGACGATGAAAGCAGAGTGGAAATACCAAGTTGTCTTTAAATGCTTGCCCAACCCATCTTGTTGTTGATGATTCCTTACTATCCACATTTGTTTAAATTTTTTGATTATGTTTCTTGTCTTTGCAATTTTTTAACAATTAGCCATGGTGCAGTGTGTTAAGTACTATTTTATGTTTGTTGTTTCTGTTTGAATACCAACAGGTGCAAGAAAAGAAGGTCAAAAGAATTTCTGAGATGAATATAGATGCTTCACATGCTGCAGGAAATTGTAGCGGTGCTAGTTCAAGTCGTCCTGGACTGTGTCTTCCCAATGGATATTCTGGAAGGACTTTGAACTATTTGAGCAATGACTTGTGCATTCCTCCAGGAGGGTTTCCATCCCTCCGTCTGCCTGTGGTAGTTGACTCAACCATGCCTATGAAATTTTTAAACATCACTATCATTGAAAATCATGCAAAATTGCCTGCATTAAAGATGAATGCATTGCTGGATGAAAAATTACTATGGATAATTATATGCATTGTCTTCATTATATATATTTCAGTGTTTCCTATCAATTTTTCTCTAATGGCTTGTTTCAAACTGTCTACTACATTAACTACAAATTTTAAAGCTTGGTTGGTTTGACCAGCTATGTTATATTTGATAGATGTAACATATTGTTTTCACATCTATTTTGTGTGTGAAGGTAACAAGCCAAGAGACAAGTCTTGTTTCAAGGTGTCAGAGGATATATGCTCATGCTCATGACTACCACATAAACTCTATTTCAAATAACAGGTTCATTTACATCCAGTTCTTTTAATTCTGGTTTCTCTAGCTTATCTGTTTATTACATTTTTGAGTTGCTATGAATTATAACTCATTTATGTAGTTTTGTTGATGTCTTCTGAAATCCTATTTATGCATTTACGATGTTCATCTGGGTTCTGCGAATGTCTCTTTGCTGAATTGGAAAATATAAATGAGTGTCACTGAAGGAACTTTGGAGATGGAAAAGAAGATGGATAGAGATATATATTTTTTATTTCATACTCAATCTGCAAAGAAGAGTTAAGTGGTGTATTTATTAAAAACAATGTAAAGATTAATTGAAAGGCACCCTGCTGTCCTCTCAGCCTGGCTTGAGATGGACATGAATATCTATCCTGGCTAACATGCCACAAATTTCTATCAACATGTATATTCATAGTCATGACAAGATGCCTAATTTGGATGATTTGGGTAATTTGCTTCTAAGCTTGCATCTCATAATAACAAATCTTGGGAACCCTGTTTAAACAGGGATGAAGAATTATACATTGCTAACTTAATTCTTAATCTGAAGCTGGTAAATTCACGAGGTATTTTACATCAGTGGTTATAGCAACTTATAAAAATTTGAAAAGCATGTTCTTCTCTCTGATTGAAGATAACAGGAAACATGAAAAATAGAGGAAACACAAGGATGAACTAGATATGTCTTGAGGTGTGATTGTTACAGCACCTGGACACTCAGCATCCCCTTTCAGGCTGCTATAGTGTTCTAATATTGTTTCTAATTTTTTAAAACAAAATTGTAGTTTCATACATTATTTGCCTCTTTTTTCATTGTACCATCTTTTTACTTGCCATCTGAAGCTCTGTGCTCACCATCTTTTACTTACCATTGTAAGCTTTGTGTTCACTCTGAACATCATTTTGGTTCTTTGATGAAGTGGGGCACACATAGTATTCTTGAATTGTTGTTGCACTTCAAAATAATGTGGTTGTAAAAGATTATTTTTCTTGTTTATGTTTCTTAGTTCATGATGCCTGATTTGTTGCAGGAATTTGATACTAATGGCTGTTAAAAAATTTGCCAAGTTCAACTTTAATGGTTTAATCACTGCAGTACTTTATTGTTCACTGCATATGGTTCTTAAGTGTGCTTATTTCTGATGGTTTTCTATATGAAATATGCTTGAGCTTGTTGTTCACAGTAGCATGGTATTTGCCCTTGTCTAGTATGCAAATTGTGTGCTAGCCTGATTTTTTTTCTAATATTGTTATTTGTAAACCACTCATGTACCTTTTCTAACTCCACAGTGATGGTGAGACGTTTATATCGGCAGATGATCTGCGAATAAATTTATGGAATTTGGAAATTAGCAACCAGAGTTTTAACATTGTTGATGTGAAGCCTGCAAATATGGAAGATCTGACTGGTATTTATACTCTGTTTTGATTTTAGATGTTTAAGCAGTGTAGCATGGAGTTTCTATGTTTTTATTGGTTAATCTTTTAAGTAAATTTCCTGTTGAAGACATAGAGTAGTCTTGCTTGTGATATACTATGTGATAAAGGAACTTTTATTTATTTCTTTAAAAATCCAGTCTAATACTTTAAGCACTCTAAATGCCCCTTGCAGTAGTTATTTCTCCTCATGTTATCCAATAAGCAGCTAACTGTTCGCTGAAAGTTGTTATGCTTCAGTAATTCAAAGTCAAAACACTTCTCAGTCAGGGTTTTGATGATGCATGAAGAAATTTTCTCTTGTAATAGAAAATGGAAAGTATGTTGCATGTATGTTGGTTGATCTTATTGATCTTGTTGATCAGAACTAATAATGAGTGATCATTAATCTGAAATATAAATCACTTTTCTATTGGTTCCTGATATGAGATCTTAACCCCAGTAATATCAACTTGGAATTTTAACACATAAATTGTGTTTTCTGGGTAATTAACCTAAGATAGCCATGCATCTGTCTAAATTCTTAGACCGTGGGACTTTCCAGCTTTGCGAATGGTCAAGAATTGTGCCTTCTCTAATTGTTAACTTCTGGACATTCTGCTTCCTTTTACCTTGTAATCAACAGAAAAAGTCAAATCAAGCAGACAAAAGAACCACTTGTTTCTTTGGTTATGTTTAATTAGTTCTCTAATCTTTTATATGCTGGTGCAAAATAATCATTAAACAGGAAGCTGAACATATAGATGCCAATAAATGGCTAGGTTTGAATAAAGTTTTATGACTCTTGAGCAATCAGATACTTTGATGGATCTCAAGTTTCTTCATCAAGTCAGGGTATTGGTTTTCTTCTTATCTTCTGTACTGATTTTCTAGTATCATCAACATGATTTGTGCTTCATAGTCCTAAGACCTTCAGTATGCAATTTATGTTTATCATGAATATATTAACATTTTACAGCTTGCTGTCACTTACTGATTCATGTTTATATGGTAGCACTATTATGCATCATTGTGTTGTTTTGCCTTTATTGTGATCCTTTATGGTCATTAATGTTTTCGATTATTAATGACTTAAATCTGTTGCGTTTTCAGAGGTTATAACGTCTGCTGAGTTCCATCCAACACATTGTAATATGCTAGCTTATAGTAGTTCAAAGGGCTCAATCCGGCTTATAGACTTGCGCCAATCAGCATTATGTGATAGCTATTCTAAGTTGTACGTAAATTTCTTGTCCTATGTCAGACCTCCATGTTTCCTAGAAGCAAATATATGAGTAGCAGAAAGTTGGATATTTTTCAGATGCATTTTTCTGTAGCTAATGGGAATAATTTTTCATGCAGGTTTGAGGAGCATGAGGCTTCTGGTTCAAGGTCCTTTTTCACGGAGATTATTGCCTCAATTGCAGATATTAAATTTGGAAAGGATGGAAGACACATCCTTAGTCGTGATTACATGACTCTTAAGGTTTTCTGTTTAATGGTTTAGCTGATTATTGTTTCTTCAACATTCTTTTTCTTTCTGGAAATGTACTATATTTGTTATGCATTATCTAGATTCTAAACCATCACTAGATGTGCTAATAGCCAAATTTTCTGTGTCCCATGTTTTAGCAGTATGTGAAACAATACATATGAACTATTGAGAATATGAAGCACTGATATCTAGACTGATACTCAGTTTATAAGAGGGCTTTTGACAATTTTATTCCAGAACATGATTAAGGAAAAGTAGCTGCCATACTGCTCTTCTGCTCAAAACTTTTGATGCAGGATTTAAGCTGCACCCTTCTTGGATTTTTCCCTACGATTTGGCATATTCTAATGTAAGGCATCTCTAGGATTTCTAAAAACAATTATTAACCAGAAGAGAAGCTGGAATAATTTAGAGTTGTTTGTGACTACTAAAGTTTTCATTTGTCTTACCAAATCTCACAACATTGTTTAAGCATTCATGTGATACCAGTGTTTAAATTTTAATTAAGAACTGGAATAAATTTTTAGGATTTATGCAATATTCTTTTGCATGTGGGAACATGATGTTTGTTCTCATCTTCTCCATAATTTTTTTTCATGAGATTTCATTAATATAAAAGTGCTGCCAGCCCTCTCTTTCCTGCTGGTGGCCGGCACCGTACATGCCATGCAGCATGGCACAGCATGACTAGGGAACTCGACATCACACTGAAAATCATGACAAACTGAGGATTACAAGAAAATTTCTTAACTTATCCATCGCATCTCACATAGTCCAGCCACCTCTCCCGTCCATCGTCCTCCTTTCCAAGTCTAGCAATGAGCTGATAAGGAGGCGAGATGGGACATGGGTGGATCTTTGTTGAAACACTAAAATCCAAAGAAACCAAGGACAGAGACTTTATAACATTATCCCAGGCTCTTTTCATGATTAGGGAACCAATTGTCTCATAACACTTAACAACTTGCAGGCTTTAAAACTTTGATGTAATTGCTCTCGAATTTGCTAGTTGACCTGTTGAACTAGAATTTTGCTAATAATAGGTACTCTTCTTTATGTGGTATGTAGTTTCATGTCTTGTGAATTTACCTAAGGTCTGCTTTCTAATTTAACTAATGGAATATTTTGACTAAATGGTCTATCAAGTAGAATCATATTTGAGTTTCCTTTTCAATTCCTCATATATTCTTTTTGTGGTTCAACAGCTATGGGATATAAACATGGATTCAGGTCCTGTTGCAACATTTCAGGTCCACGAACACTTAAGGCCTAAGGTGACTTATTTCTCATTTGGATATATAATTGCTGAATAATTAATTGCAATGGTGGACGAAAGAAAGCTGGCTACAAGTATTTTTGTTGATTTGCAGCTATGTGATTTATATGAGAACGATTCAATCTTTGACAAATTTGAGTGCTGTCTTAGTGGGGATGGGTTGCATGTGGCAACTGGTTCATACAGGTAAGATTTCAACTCATCCAATGTTGACCTGATTCTCTTTTGAAACCTTGGACCTCCAGCTTTTAATGACCCCTTTGTGAATCTCCAGTAATCTTTTTCGTGTTTTTGGCTGCCTTCCTGGAAGCAATGAGACAACAACTTTAGAAGCCAGTAAAAATCCAATGAGGTAATGTATCAGTTATTGTACTTACGAAGTGAACTTAATAGAAAATTAGGTTTTGAAGACTTCTGCTGTCGTTTGTCTTCTTGAAATGACCATTTCGGTAGAAACACTAAGTTTGAATTGTCTGACAGCTGCCTTACTAAACAGCAGACATTGATTTTAAGCTGAAAGAACGAGGAGATCTGGGAGTACTTTCTGCACCAATTTCTAAAATCTCAAAAAAAAATATTATAGTCTGGTTGACTTGCATCCAAGTGCTGTATATAAGCTTTTTACAGTCGGGTTGAGGGCTTAGGATGTGAGCAATATTTGCAAATGTTCATTCTCGACTCATGCATCACTTCATAAACATATCCGAAATCTGGCAAATTTAAATAATTAGAAAGTTTTCTATCTTTTGTAAGGCTTGTTATAAAACAATCATGCCACTAATAATACTTGGAACACTTGGGTGGAAGTCTAGGGGACCCAGACCCACTATGATCTATATATAAATGCTATGTTAAACTTAATTGACATTAGCTTCTAATTTGGTACCTCTGCTTTTTTATTATTTGACCTTGTTTCTTTTTAATTTGTTTAGGCAACAAGTGCAAAACCCTACAAGGCCTTCCAGGTGTTTAAGCAGCCTAACACGTGCTGTCAGACGAGGTCAGTCGTGCAAAAGTTTATTACTGATTCCTGGTTTTAAACTGTTTTCTAGACATCTTTTAAAAAAATACAGCTCTCATGTACGACTCCCTATTTTTGCATGGATCTGCCACAGGAGCTGAAAACCAGGGTGTTGATGCCAATGAAAATTCACTCGATTTCACAATCAAACTGCTACATTTAGCCTGGCACCCAACCGAAAACTCAATTGCATGTGCTGCTGCAAACAGCTTGTACATGTACTCTGCATAGAGATGATCCGTGGAGGATATATCTCAATAGGCAATTCTTTCATTTAGGGTTGCTTCTTGTGAAGGCTGTGGGCTTTTCAGATGCAACCGACAAGGCGCAGGAGTATGTAACTCTCACATGCACTTAATACCACTGCTAGAAGCAGCTATTTGTGATCCATGAGACACCTAAATTGTCGTTTGTTTGTTTGTGTTTTTTCTGTCAGGGTCTGGTGAGGGGAGATCTTTTGGCTTATCTTTTAATTCTGGGAAAAGATCAAACATCCATGTTAATCATGACTGGTATTGATATCTCAACTGATTGTAGCTCTACTATGACTAACTCAGAAGGGTATTTCGACAGGTCATCTTAGTCTCCAGAGGCCCTACTGATCTTTATCTTGCCCTGTGGTGTAAAGTCATGGTTGCTTGTCTCAATGAACCTGCATTTCAAGACTCGTGAAAGTTCTTAAGATGTTATGGTTCACATCCCTTGTGTTGACAATTTTATTTTACATGGAATACCCCAAGAACTGTGGGTTGTTCTTAATCAGTGGTTTGAAAGTATGTGAGTCGGAGTAACAGTAGCTTGTTATTGTTTGTCCATTTCAGCTATGTATATTTTAATTATATTATTATTTGATACGAAATGATGATTCGAGTTCAGGAGGATCCTGTAATGAATTTTCAAAATTTTTATCAACTAGTTAGCATCTTTAAAGATATATTCGATGAGATATTGAATCTTTAATGTTTGGTAGGTTCTGATTAACGTTTAAGATGTCTATATATATATATATATATATATATATATATATACATACGTATATGTATGTATATATACATGTATATATATATATATACATACGTATATGTATGTATATATACATGTATATATATATATATACATACGTATATGTATGTATATATACATGTATATATATATATACATACGTATATGTATGTATATATACATGTATATATATATATATATATATATATATATATATATATATATATATATATATATATATATATATATATATATATATATATATATACATACGTATATGTATGTATATATACATGTATATATATATATATATATACATACGTATATGTATGTATATATACATGTATATATATATATATACATACGTATATGTATGTATATATACATGTATATATATATATATATATATATATATATATATATATATATACATACGTATATGTATGTATATATACATGTATATATATATATATATATATATATATACATACGTATATGTATGTATATATATACGTATATGTATGTATATATACATGTATATATATACATACGTATATGTATGTATATATACATGTATATATATATATACATATATATATTATATATACAATATATATACTACACTCGTACAAATATGTTATTCGCTCTGATGTGTTGCAGTCGTGGAATCGCACTACTGAGAAAAGCTCATCATCTCCATGCATTGGCTTGTGGAGTCAACGTTTATTGACGTCATCACGGCGTCAACTCGGTTTGAAATCTCGGGTCCACATGGGGCTGGGCCCCGCGCTTGCTCTTTCTACGAATCTGACCGTTGCAGCGTAGTCTCGCTGACAATTCCCAACCTCTTCTCTCTGGATTGCGCTAGGCGAGGACTCCACCCCTTATTGACTCGCCTTGTCGATCTCGAACTCGTCGATCTGCCCCTCCCTGCATCACCTGATGGCCGTCGCCGCGGAGTCGCAGCAAGAAGAGAAGGTGATCTCCGAGAATCTTGAGAACCCTGGTGTTCCGAACGCTGATCGTTTGCTGAATTAGGGCTGTATCTCCTCCTTGCCATCAGATGCGCAATTCTCGTCTCTTGCAGCTTGACCTCGTTCGTGGAAATCTAGGTCTTCGAACTCGAACAAGGACTTTTTCTTTCTTGCTTCCTTTATGGTTTCTCCCTTCTGATTCCTGCTGTTGCCTCAAGCAAATCTAGGGTATTTTTCTGTTATGGTTTTTGATATAAGGCATTCTAGTGAGACACCCACAAGGCAACGGATTCTTTTGCTTGTTGTTTTCTCGATATCGTCTGAAACATACCGATTACAGGGACTATCATCTTCTCGATGATGGATTAGAAATTGTCGCTTGGTTTCCTGATCTTTTTAGGGGATAATTGTTTTGGCATGATATGGATTAAAATTTTCGAATCACATGTGAGATACGGAGCATCAGAGTTTTTACATGGTTTGATCTCACAAATGGTTGCCTGTTACAGTCTCCTTCAAAGGCTTCAGCGGTAGAAAACCGATGGACGCTTAATGACTTTGATATATATATATATATATATATATATATATATATATATATATATATATATATATATATATATATATATATATATATATATATATATATATATATATATATATATATATATATATATATATATATATATATATATATATATATATATATATATATATATATATATATATATATATATATATATATATATATATATATATATATATATATATATATATATATATATATATATATATATATATATATATATATATATATATATATATATATATATATATATATATATATATATATATATATATATATATATATATATATATATATATATATATATATATATATATATATATATATATATATATATATATATATATATATATATATATATATATATATATATATATATATATATATATATATATATATATATATATATATATATATATATATATATATATATATATATATATATATATATATATATATATATATATATATATATATATATATATATATATATATATATATATATATATATATATATATATATATATATATATATATATATATATATATATATATATATATATATATATATATATATATATATATATATATATATATATATATATATATATATATATATATATATATATATATATATATATATATATATATATATATATATATATATATATATATATATATATATATATATATATATATATATATATATATATATATATATATATATATATATATATATATATATATATATATATATATATATATATATATATATATATATATATATATATATATATATATATATATATATATATATATATATATATATATATATATATATATATATATATATATATATATATATATATATATATATATATATATATATATATATATATATATATATATATATATATATATATATATATATATATATATATATATATATATATATATATATATATATATATATATATATATATATATATATATATATATATATATATATATATATATATATATATATATATATATATATATATATATATATATATATATATATATATATATATATATATATATATATATATATATATATATATATATATATATATATATATATATATATATATATATATATATATATATATATATATATATATATATATATATATATATATATATATATATATATATATATATATATATATATATATATATATATATATATATATATATATATATATATATATATATATATATATATATATATATATATATATATATATATATATATATATATATATATATATATATATATATATATATATATATATATATATATATATATATATATATATATATATATATATATATATATATATATATATATATATATATATATATATATATATATATATATATATATATATATATATATATATATATATATATATATATATATATATATATATATATATATATATATATATATATATATATATATATATATATATATATATATATATATATATATATATATATATATATATATATATATATATATATATATATATATATATATATATATATATATATATATATATATATATATATATATATATATATATATATATATATATATATATATATATATATATATATATATATATATATATATATATATATATATATATATATATATATATATATATATATATATATATATATATATATATATATATATATATATATATATATATATATATATATATATATATATATATATATATATATATATATATATATATATATATATATATATATATATATATATATATATATATATATATATATATATATATATATATATATATATATATATATATATATATATATATATATATATATATATATATATATATATATATATATATATATATATATATATATATATATATATATATATATATATTATCTTGCCCGAGAAATGAGGGTATGAACTACAAGATTCATTTGTCCGCTGATTTAGTTTATTGGTTTCCTTGTCAAACTAATAAGCATATCATATATGTTTGGTCTTATCTCCTGCTGAAAAGAATAATCAAGGCTTGCGATTTTCATGGCATGAAGCTTGAATTTTGTTTCTATATGATCAATCCTGCTCAAACGCAACACAAAATCCCCCCTTTGTTGTCATGGTATGATATTTTTTCTATTACAACTAACTTCAAGTATTGAATTGCAAACCAGAGCAATCATATTGTGGCACTCAAAGTGCTCTTCAAGAGCCAGCTCAAACAATCTCAAGTTGAGCATCAGCTGCGGCGTGAAGTTGAGATACAGAGCCACCTCCGGCATCCAAATATACTACGCCTATATGGTTATTTCTATGATCAGGTTCAGCCACTTTTGGAAAGTGTTTCACTTTAGGAGTTGAACCCTGTTTTGCCACCTAAATTGACGTAGCCTTTTCTTTTCATTGCAGACTCGTGTTTACTTGATATTAGAATATGCAGCAAAAGGTGAAGTTTACAAGGAACTGCAGAAGTGCAAATACTTTAGTGAAAGACGCACTGCCACTGTGAGTTCTTGTAAACATGCTTAATTATATTCATTTCTATATCAGCTTTACAAGTTATGCAATGAAAAATGCCTTTTAGTCATTACCTTCAATTTTGTTCACCTGATTTAGATGGTGTGTTGTGCATTAATTAATTAATTAAACTGGACCTCCAATCTTTAAAATTACATGTGCAAATATGTTGCATCAGACAAACTTTATGCTGATCATTTATGGTTATTTTGTTCATCATTCTGCAGTATATTTCATCTTTAGCACAAGCTCTGATATACCTCCATGGGAAGCATGTGATACATAGAGATATCAAACCAGAGAATCTTTTGATTGGACTCCAGGTAGATTTTACTTGTTCTTGTTATCTCAGGACAAAGTTTGAAATACTTATGAAGTTGATCCTCTGTACAGGGTGAGCTGAAAATTGCAGATTTTGGGTGGTCAGTTCACACATTCAACCGCAGGCGGACCATGTGTGGAACGCTGGATTACCTTCCACCTGAAATGGGTATGCCAACTTTTACCATCAGCAATTTCTGCTATAAATTTTGCCTCAAAAGTTCCTTAGGTCCTTTCGCTGCATTTTTTGTTTCTTTTCACAGTGGAAAGTGTAGAACATGATGCCAGTGTGGATATCTGGAGCCTGGGCATTTTGTGCTATGAGTTCCTCTATGGGGCCCCCCCATTTGAAGCAAAAGAGCATTCAGATACATACAGAAGGTAAGCAAACAAGATATGCCAGGTTACAGAAACCATGCTTAATAGCTAGTACTGGATATAGTATCCTGTTTGTTGATCAAGAGGAAGCGCTTTTGCTTAGTGGCCTAGATTCTATATATCCTAAAGCCGTAAATTGGTTCCAAATTACCAAGAGATCTAATTTTTTATTTGCTTCATTCAGACTTCTTTTCCATAAGAAAATGAAGGATGCTCTTAAAGCAGTTGGATTATCCATACCTTAGTATTGAGTTGGAAAACTCAAGTTATTGAATTTCTCAACTTTTTTAAATTTTATCATGTTAACTCTCATTTGAGATGTTGCTGATCATGATTTTTATTTTCTTGCATGTGCAGTAACTCTCTTTTTTTTTCCCTTCATAAACTAGCATAAAAGGTCCCTATCACTTCAAGGATGACAGACACATCATACTATTCAATGATAATTTTGATAGGTTGCTGTTGCTTCCATGTGACAGTTGATATCCTAAACCACATAATTTCCAATCATAGATATTAGAAGTTATGTTAAGTATTTTATTCAAGTAATCTTATTTATGGGTTATCGATTATTTAGAAGATTGAAGTTACTTATGTAATACTAACGTTACCTGGGTTGTTCACATTGTTGATGTAGGATAGTAAAAGTTGATCTCAAGTTCCCCCCGAAACCGATCGTTTCTCCTGGTGCAAAGGACCTTATCAGCCAGGTGTTTGATGATCTTCTTATGTTTTTCCCTGCCGCCTTGTTTCGTTTTCAGAAACAACATAATACATATTTGATTTACTATTCTCAACAAGGGCATACATCCAATGCAGATGCTTGTCAAAGATTCATCACAACGCCTTCCTCTTCACAAACTGCTTGAGCATCCATGGATAGTGCAAAATGCAGATCCTTCAGGTGTCTACAGAGGCTGATTACCACCAATTTGCATAAAGGAAATCTGAGCCAAGAGAGGATGTGACGTATTAACGACTAATGACCTCACCAAGGACAGCATGAATGTGAATCATTACCAACTTATACCTTCTGATGTGCAATGGCAGATGAATTTGTCTGCTTGTTTTCTGTAGGCAGTCTAATATCTTGTAGTCGAGTGTGACAAAGCTTTTGCTTCTCTTTTTCCTCTGAAACCTACTTCACTTCTCTTCGTCCCTTTTGACAATCTTGCAATTTGTAATTAGATTTAGTTTTCACCAGACCATGAGTTGTGTGTTATCTCACTGGTTCGGTTGTCAACATTTTCCAGACAAACATTTGAAATTACATTGTCTTGATAGTGATGAGATCTATCAGCAACGTTGGGAGCAATTGTTTATATGTGGATCCTAGCCACTCTCTCGTGGCAACAACTATTAGATGACCCATGAAATCATTTTTAACATCTTATGACTAAGAACGATTTGTCTGATGAAAGCAGCTTTCCGACGTCGGTCTCCGTTAGCCACCGTCAACAAGTAAACTCGATCAGGGCCAATTAATTTCCAGTTTATTATTATTATTATTATTATTATTATTATTATTATTATTATTATTATTATTATTATTATATTTATATATATATATATATAGAGAGAGAGAGAGCGAGAGAGAGAGAGATATTATGTCACGCTTTTAGTTGTCGCCACCCACGTTTGTTACCCTGTGCGGCAGCTATCGTGGACCAGCGGCCTCCGCTTCCATTATTGGGGGATCGACCCGACCGCCAGCTCTGACCACCTCCATCCAAGCCCGAGACGAAAAGAGAGGGGAAGAGGAGAGGTGAGAGATCGCCGTCTCCCTCTTCTCTCATTCGGAGCTCTCGAGAAACCCTCCCCTACCTTGTCTGGGATCTCTGGGGTTTCCTTCTCAGATCCATTCCCATTCCCATTCCATGGGTACCGTCTTCTGTTCGGCGGGTTCGCCGTCCAATGGCGAGGGCGTCACCCTAACTCCCGTGGTATTGAACGTCTACGATCTCACCCCCTTGAACAACTACGTGCAGTGGCTCGGCATCGGCATCTTCCACTCCGGCATCGAAGGTGAGTTGGTGCATCTCCTATCTTCCAAAAAAGTTCTCAATTTACTTTATTTCTTTCCAGTTAATTGTAGTGTGTTGCTGGGAATTTGATGGATTTTTGGATTGGGCATCGGAATCTTGTAATCGATATCGAGATCGAATGGTTCAGCCGAACCCTTCTGATCTGCGTGGGCTATGTTTTATGAATTTGATTTATTTATTTTTTTGCATTTTATTAATTTTAGTTTTTTTTACCTTTATTTTATGATATAAAGCAACTAAATTTTATTTGGAGATCTTAAGGTTCATATTAATGTTAACATGTTGATGTGGAAATGGAGTCATTGGTAATAAATTTTCTTGTACTACGTTACAAGTACTCAGTTAACTCGTGAAGTTGTAGATTGACAGTTTCATGACAGTAAGCTCCTTAAGCAACCATGCCTCATATGAAAAACCAAGTCTAGGATAATGTACATCCTTACAAATATAATTAGGTTGGGCCAAGTCATCATTCCAAGCCCTCGTGTATAAACCTAGACGCATAAGTGGCAACAACTGCTCATCTGTTTTGTCTAATCTCTTTTTTTTTTTCTTTCTGTAACTTGTCCAATATAAGCTAGGCTTTAGTGCTTACACTTCTTATTCAAATGAAGTAAAATGTACCTCTTGTTATTGTCTTTGATCCTCTGAGTCATTAATGATCTTAGTATGTTTAATGAATTTTGAATCAGGACGATTTTTAGATATGTGACACCAGTGTCAAGCTTTTCCTGAAGAATCCAATATAGTTGAGATGTGGCACATGTATCATGGATATGCGTGTATATATTTAATAACTAGTTTGGCTGATTTTAACTTCACTTCAAAGGAGATACTGTGCAAAACTCAAATTTCATTTCTCATGGATTGTATTAGATGTGTAATACCCCAATCCAGTACCAGATCATGAGGTAAGCTTTACATCAATACCAAGTTACAATCTACCTTGAATTCTCTTTTGAGGTATCTCTCGCGTAGTTTCAGGCTTGAGCCATGACAATATGATTGTGAGACATCATTATATGTCAAAATGAAGAATCAAGGAGTAACTTGAATTCATCTAAAGATGGCTGGGAGTGCGGAATTCTGACACAATTGAGACTAAAATTTGAAAAGTTTGTGATACTTATTAGGATATTATGATGGACCTAGATCATGGAGCATATGTCAGACACCATCTTGAATATCCATTTGTTATTAGAAGCAGATCTTTTTTTATGTTACTTATTTGAAAAACTAGATACAGACTTGAAATGATTCTAAACTGGGGCTTTTAAGTTCTGGTCCAACATACACCTTGTAAGAAGTAGTCGTTTAAGTTAAATTTTGCATTGAACATGGTTTGCATTTTGCATGCTGCGACCTCTTGAACCGGAACAATTGCAGGCCAGGGTCAACCTGGGATGGTCTGAAATGGCTAATCTTGCTTTGTTGTTATGAGGAACCATCCTAAGTTAATTGCAAACTGATGCTACAGAACTTGTGAAAAATAATAATTATCCTTTTAAAAGCTCATTCTTCATAAAAAGTTGTTTGTGATTGAGGATTGAGCTCCTCATTATGATATGTTCATGTGATGATCATTCACATTTAATTGCTTCAATACAGTCCATGGTTTGGAGTATGGATTTGGAGCCCACGATTTCCCTACAAGTGGAGTATTTGAAGTGGAACCAAAGACCTGTCCAGGATTTCTCTATAGATGTTCCATTTTGTTGGGTCATACAACTATGCCACCAGCTGAATTTCGCACATTCATCGAAAGCATTGCCACAGAGTACCATGGAGACACCTATCACCTTATTTCAAAAAATTGCAACCACTTCACAGATGATGTCAGTAAGAGACTGACAGGAAAACCGATCCCACAGTGGGTTAACAGGCTCGCTGGACTAGGTAATTTGGTATTATTTCAGTTTTATGTGTTTTGTGCCTCTAGAATCCAATTTTCATATTCTTGAAAGTGGCTTTTAATTTTAATGATCCAATTTGGCTTTTTAGGTGCTGTTTGTAATTGTCTTTTGCCAGAAAGTCTCCGGTTGCCAGCTGTCAAGCAGATAACTGAGTACCGGGGTTTATCAGGTTTGTTAAGAAATCTGATCGAGATATCTATGATGTATAGAGAAAGATGATGTATATTAGGTGTATATCCATTTTAATAACTTTTTGTTTTTAACTCAGAGGATGGGTCGGAGTCCTTTTCAGTTGTCACCACAGGCACACATGATCCTCTAGAGAGTGATGATGCAGATCAAGACAGACATCTTTTGTCTGGTGGGGAGCTAACTATTGTGAAAGAGCCTTCCAGGTGAAACTTTGTTTGCTATACTAAATCACTAGACGGTGCAGTATCCCTTGATTGTGGCCCCGTGGCACCATAATATGTTTCTGTAATCTTGCAGCAACATGATTCTTTCTTACCCTGTTTGTATATTTGCTTCTATCAGGCTCTAGCCTTCTACACCTAGTGATGTTATTCTTGATTTTACTCTGTGATTTGCTAGTCATTCTTCGGCAGCTGCTGTTTTGGTGGCAGAATATGAAACTGATGTTTTGTGCTTCCGATGGATAATATGTAGAAGTGTCTTGTGAGAAACTGAGAATTTACTTTGTACTCACATCATTAGAAACTTTTTTCTTGATTGTTTTCAAATGTTCTTCAAGAAAATGATAATTCAACAGCTTATACCAAATCCCCAGTTTTGACAAGAGTGGCACTTCTCTGGGCAATATGCAGCGGGCTTCCCATGAACTTTGAGGTATTTTGCAAACTGACCCATTCTTTCTTCTTTTCTTTGGATTCATAAATGTATACATTATGTCAAATTGTGTTATTTACTCGTTCCAGATGACATGGTTTGTAATCCATGTGTACTTTACAAGGACTTGTGTTCATTTTCCTCTCTGTTCATTGGCATGCTATATTAGTACCCTTGCAACAGATGTTCTGTCAACCTTTCTTGGCCGATGAACTATGAAGCCCTTTCCCTTAAATGTTCTTTTACTCGACTCATTCTTTTAGGGACAAATGAGCTGATCAAATAGCAGTGGCATGCCGAGAGTAGACACTGGTTCTAGACATGTTATTTCTTCCATTACTCTCTCAAAGTGCCCAGTCTTTTAATTTATGTTGCTTTCAACTATTTCTTCTGTCTTCCTGATTTAACTTTTCTTTTGCAGTCGCAGATTTGTAGTTGTTTCCATTTTTTTCTTCCCACCCACCCCTGAGAATAAATCACAGCTAAATAATAGAACTGCTGTTTCCACAACCCCATTTGGTGGCCTTCACAGAGAACTCATCTCCAGAAACCAATCATTGTACGAAGTAGAATTAGATGCAGAGTGAATGTTATTAAATCTAAACAAGATTCTTAGTATGAGATATCCCCAATCCTGCCAGTTTCATATTTGTAAAAATACCTCAATTTTCCTTGTGTTCGACAGCTGCCTTTATTATTATCTTACAATTCAAGAACGTGTGCTGTTTCCAACTGATATTGGTCTCCCCTTGGATCCTAGAAAATTTCTGCATTCTGATCTGATCAATGCTGTGTTCCGTGTATCAAGCAAATGTAATATTTAATTCTCATTGGAGCATTCTATCAGCAACAATGTCTTAGATAATAGTAAAACGTACATAGGAATTTTTTTTATATATAATTTTTCAATATTTATTCTTTCGATATCTTCAAGAACACCAAGAAAGAGGTTATTTAAATTGTGATCGATGATGATGGGGTGGATGTCGGTGATATTAAGGTTCGAGCATTGTTAGATGGTTGATTTAGGTGGAGTGCCTGACGAGATTCTAATATAGAACACAAATTTTGAATGAACAGTAACTCACAGTAATAATCTCAGTTACATGTTAAGCTGCGACTGAAGTAAATTTTTTTCCAGATCACCTACTAAACATTAGCTTTCCTTAATTTTTATTGCAAAAACATATACCCATGATCGATTTCATATGCGACATTAAATGTCTTGATCAAAGCAAAACTTATTATTATTACTATTATTATTTATTTTTAAAATTATAATCCACATATATATATATATATATATATTGATTAGTTAAAAACTGGGACCCGCACTTGATTAGGCGAGAGATGTAGACGGGTAACCCAAGTGTTTCTCTTATCTCGTTACTATTTTTTATCTTGTTTCGACGTGTCCAAACCACGTAATCCGGCCTTTTTTCTCGGGCCATCAACGATGGGATCCACTACGGACGACAAAGATCAAATCCACACACCACAAGCTGTTATGTCTTCGTCATCGTCACCGTCACCGTCACCGTCGATCTCAACTCAGGACTCTCCACAATTCGTGATTCGTCGAGGGGCTTTTCTGTAAACTTTCTCCTAACCGGGCGGGACTACGACTCCTCTCTTTTTCTCGCTTAGATCGCCGCCTAAATCGGCGGATTCCCTGCTTTACGAATCGCAATCTTCTCTCTCGGCGGTTCCCAATCGATCAGCGACTCAGTCGACTGGGTCGGCACACGAGCTTGGAACGCTCGATCTCTTCACTGCGACATCGATCCCATGGAAGAGGGCTGCGTGTTCTCCCTCTCGTTAGAGTAGCTATTGTTCGAAGAATCCTGATTGAGCAGACGATGAACAATATCTCAGTTTGGTGCCATTTAATTGTTTCTTATTTAGGAAATATTAGTTGCATTAACCGCTAATAAGGATGAGAAGTTCTGAAACTGTACATCCGAAATGTAAACCATGAGTTCTTGCTGAGACGATTATATACAAATACATACAAGCAACTCTCTCTCTCTCTCTCTCTCTCTTTCGGGAGTTATTGACGGCGGAGAAAGCAAGATGGGGAAGCCTCAACCCCGAGAGCTCGCTTCTTCTTCCGCTTGTTCCGGGTCTTCAAAGTTTGGATCTCCGGAGTCCACCGCTCCCTTCTCCATCTCACCGTACTCCGCCTTGCTGTGCCTCTGATCGCCGGCCCATGTGAACTTACCTCCGTGCCCGCCTTTCTTGGGCTCGCCGTTCATGCCCGTGGCCGATCTCCGATCCTTGCGCCCTCCCTGCTCCGCCTTACCGTGGCCCCTTGCCCCCTTCCTGTCCATCACTCTCCTTTAGCCTCTTCCTTTCCACCGCAGCACTGCCACCTTCCATCCACCATTGCCTATTTATATTCATCATCGGCTCGAGTGCGTTGTCCGTGGGAACACGATAAGGAGGAGCGGATTCGGAGATCACAAGCTTTCGGACGGACAGCGAGGTGTTCCTGTTGTTGGTGATGCTTAGCTTGTTAATTCCTACGAGGGATCAGAAAGGCTGTGAGGATGGGTCAGAGAAGATGACGTTTACCGGAGAGGGGAGAGGATAAGAACGAAGAGGTGATCCCATAGGAACTGTCGATGGATCATTACAGCGGCATGGTTATGGGTTGGAGACAAGCATGGTGGGTTGGTCATGTGCTCTGTTCTGCCCTTACTTTGCTGAGGGGAACAAACTAAGGACACTACTAACATCTTGCATCATTTGGATTGGAAGAGTCAGCAGTTAGGGTACATAAAATTCTAGAAAATAAAATTTTCAAGTTAATAATGTAGTTGTGACATTTAGTAGCTCTCTTTGTTGAATGCCAAGTCATACCTTTTCAGTAGTAAGTTTTTCTTTTAATATTTAGCTATTGGAAGATCCATCATTTCAGGAGAATAAATGGGTAGATTTTAACATTTCCCACCATTCTTATCCAAAAAGATAGAGCTTTTTTTTTTTTTTCTTTTCCTATAATATCAGGCTTCATATTTACCTTGTATTTTTTTTATTTTTGCAATTAAACACCTTGAGGCAGAAAATATACTGTTTATTTTGGTATAAAATTCCCTTCTCCAGCGTAAAGATAATAAAAGCGAATAAATTTTATGCTTCTTAATTTAATTATATTATATTATTGAAATGCACTCTATATTAATGAATGCTGAAATATTTTTTATTAGGAAAGATATTATTTAAAAAAATAAATTATTATAATTATCTTAATATTTTGATATTATATTATTATGATTCTAAATCATAAAATTTATGATAATATATTATCATGATTCTATCAATGATAAAAATCATGATCTAAACGTGCTCTCCTAAATGTTTTCTTAGTGTTGTATGTTTGGATCCTGGAATGAATTATTGATCTAAATTATATTATTATCGATTTTGAGTTAGATTCACACCTCCTAAATAATAAAATAATTTAGTAAATATTTTTATATTTATTATTAATTAAAAAAATATAATTATTATATTTTATTATATATATATGTATTCATACTCACTATCAATAAAAATTAAAGTCATTTCTTCTCATTCCCCACATCAATGGCCCCAAGTCTGATGTCATAGTCTGATGCTTTAGCACCACTCACGTGAATTCATTCTCCATGTTAGTCCATTATCTCTCATTCTTTTTCCAAAGGTCACTTTTTTGGGCCCAGCCAGAAGATACTGATAACCTCACAGATCACACTTTCTAGTGGTCGAGTAAAAGGGAATAAGATGGCAGAAACAGGAAGCTTTGGACCCATTAAATCTCAAGAGGCAAAAAGCGAGATTCTTGAGCACTACATATCTACCAACTCCCAAAAATCACCAGAGCTGCATCAAACCTTTAGCCTCCTTTTCACCGTCACCGAACACAAAAGCATTGCCAAATAATGATTTCACGACACAATCTTGTGTTGTTGCAAATCACTGAAGGACACATCAATTCATATTCATCAGAGAACCCCTGCCATCTCAAGCTGCTTTGCTGTTGGAAGGGTTGCAGAGGGCTCTGTTATCATTCAGCCACTGCAGACATTCTTAGTTCCAGCCTCTGTAACAGCTGCAGAACTCCACCGAGTGGGAGCGGGATGCTCTGTCGTTGATGCTTTGATAGATCATGGAGAATCATATAAGCTAACTTGGATGCGTGCTCGCTTTCCTTAAGACTCTTTGAAAGCAGAATATCCAAACATTGTTCTAAGTCCCTTACGCTCTTGTTGTGGTCCTTAGCATGCAGAAGGGAATGGTGGATCGATTAATTATGGTTTCCCAATGGAGTAAGAGGATTAGAGAACACAGTACAATGTAATATTTGTTGGATTTCAAAGGAGACTGCTTGGGACCAACAGGCATGGCAAAACATATCAGCTTCTCAGACACCATCTCAAGGAAGGAAACATTGTTACGACATGCTAAGTAAAGGTGATGTGGTAGGACGAACACACCATCACCCCCTCACCACCCACCATGTAATGATGAACATAACCACATGTGTCGCAGTGTTATAGATCTCAAAGAGTCGTATCTCAACCGGAGTTTTAACCTAGTAAGGATGATTGCCCTGTTTGGAGATAAGACTCGACCTTGAATTGATTGGGGTGCCCAATTCAACAATCTCATCAAGATTTCAGGACATGTTACACCATGATCCTTGACTCGCTTTAGGTGTTTGATGAGCTCACCTCTCTTCGAGAGCATAAAGCAAAGAAAGAATGTTCAGACGACAGAAGAATAATAAATTGAAAGATCGATAATATAATACAAATCAGGACAGTCGTTACAATATTCATATAGTTCGTTGCTTATGGGCACCAAAAAATTCAAATCCTTCGCTGTATGAAAGTAATCAAATATATAGAATAAGACTCTCTTATAAGTTATTAAAAATCTCTTATATACTTTTTTTTTATTATAAACTTAGGATAATATTTTTTTAATCTCTCCCGGTCTATAGTAAATTTTACCAAAACCTTTAGCTTACAGTAAAGTATCATAGAATAATCAAATCTTGATTAATGTTGTTGTCACTATAAGGTCGACACGGCTTAGTTCAGTCTCAAAGACGCAAGCATATCCTAGGGGCTCATGGGGGTTCATGAGAGGAGGTTAAAGCGAGGAGTAGACCTAACCGATAATAATCCCAAGACATTTCTTATTTGTTAGAGACAGATTTGGTGTCGTCTCGAGATATGCCTTAGCCTCCTACGGTCTTGCACTAGTGACAGCATTAGGGGGATGTTCCCGACCCGATCCCTCCGATGGTAAAATTGGTTGGGAGATGGAAAATGATAGAGATGCCTCACTTTTTAAGCTTTGGGGGATGACATTTACACTTGAGCGACCGATGAAGTGCTGGGGGGGATGTTCCCGAGATGTCGTCTCGAGATGCGCATTAGCCTCCTGAGGTCCTTGCGCTAACGATCAACGTTGGGGGGATGTTTCCGGCCCGACCTCTCCAATGGTAAAATTAGTTGGGAGATGGAAAATGATAGAGATGCCTCACCTTTTAGGCTTTGGTGGCTGGTTTTTACGCTTGAGTTGCCAATGAAATGAGGCCGACGATTGGTCAAGGTACCCCTTATATCCTTTAGAGGCTCATTTATATCGACGGCTGGTTGGCACACCTCTCCATAGGTGGTGTTAGGGAAGGATAGGTGTGAGGGGTGCTGTTTATTAGGGTTGGAGCCTATCTGGGATGAGTAGAGGATGGTTCCCTACACCAAGCATCGAAAAAAGGGAAAAGGAGAATTGAGCCATGTCACCTAGGATTAATGCTCTCTTCCGTCGAGCGTGTTGAGTCTTCTTGAAATTAGGGTTAACAGGGGTGACAGGTCGCTCGTGACAAGTGACCCAAAAAGGGGAAAATGAGGGATAGGCCTTGCTGCCGAGGATTAATGCATCCTGTGGCTAGCTTGTGTGGCCTTCCCGAAGACCTCGATGGGCAGGGGCCGATGGATCGTGCTCCTGCCGACTATTGCAAGAAATGGTGCGGGTTCTTTCGCCTACGTCATCACTTAACTTTTAACCTTATTCTCAAAGTAATTTTAGTGGTATTAAAATTTTAAGAATATTTGTCAACCTACATAAGTTTTGATAATTGGAATTTGATCGACATATACAAGAAATTATTATTAAGTATTTATTTCACTTGAATAATCAATACTAATTAATATGAGAAATCTTCTTGACCATTAATAGCTTGACATATGGCCATACACATGATATCTTAGGTTAACACAAAAGAGGCAAGACCGACTCCTTCGGTTTATAAACATCAATCCAAAAGGAATGATTATGGGTGTACACTTTAGGAATATTTTAAATATTTTATATGATATTTTTTTCTTTTTATGTAATATAAAAAGTTATATTTTGCATAGTAATCAAGATTAAACATTCTTTATTATTTTCACTTGAGCATCAAGAAACTAGGTCAGGAAATCCATCACACGAAACACATGAACAAATCCACCTTGGCCCTCAAAATAGCTTTAGACACCTCGATAGCTATTTCATCCTTCTTGCGTATATGGATCTGAATCACGTTGGGCTAACTTAGATATTATTAATTTTATCATAATATTTTGACACTAAAAAGATGGCTCATATCGTAGGAATGTCATCCTGTCCACCTACTCAATGAACATTCGAGCAAGGATGTTCCACCTCGACCTATAGCACCTTCACTCATAGGGGACAGCGATCAACTTTTCTAAACCCCGACACATCCACCTCGGTATAGAACTTGATGCAGTACTAGTATCTGTTCAACGACCTAGACTTCTCTTCTCCAATGATGACCCCAACCCACATGCTTGTACCCATCGAGGTCTTTTTGAACCTCACTCAACAAGTATAGGTG
Source organism: Musa balbisiana (assembly GCA_004837865.1). NCBI lineage: Eukaryota > Viridiplantae > Streptophyta > Magnoliopsida > Zingiberales > Musaceae > Musa > Musa balbisiana. The sequence continues at coordinate 8,561,387 of CM017192.1, read as the reverse complement.
TTGATGGGAATGATACAAACTCTCACCATGCTCCTACCCTAACTAATCCAGTTGACGATGCCTCTAGCCCATGGTACTATCGACACATGTCGAGGTTCCTTATGGGGTGCTCCAATGTTTGATCATAGAGTTTAGCGAACCTCATCACCCGTAGTCCACCTTGCTTGAGTACAAGGTGTTGAATCTTGGATTTTGATGATGAAGTCAATTGTAATTTGTTTGATCTAATCTATATATTGAGAAAAGTGTGCAGGATTAACTATGGCAGCAGTAAAACATAAAGCAAGTGTTGTGCTGGAGTCAAGATTGAGATCATGTTGGGAGTTCGAGAGTTCGCTAGAAGGCCGGACGTTCGTTGAAAGTTCCGTCGGAACCAACTAAGAAGTCCAAGAGCTTGCCAAAGGAACTCATCGGAGCTTGCCAAGAAGATCATCGTAAAGTTCAAGAGCTTACCGGGAGTCCACCGGAGTATTGCCGAGAGTTCGTCGGATGTTCGCTAGAAGCACGCTAAAAGCTCACTGGAATAGTAATTGATGCATCGGAATAAGAAGTGTTGTGATCATATCTTAATTGTCATAGTTAGAGCATAAATTAAGTTAGGATTGGGAAGTAATCCCACTAACTTAATTAGGGGCCAATTAGACCCTTAATAGGGCTGAATTGGGTCGGATTGAGCAGCTCATTCAGCCCCTGAAAATATAGCTGGTGGTGGCACCGCTAGGGCCGACAGTGGCACCATCCAGAAGACCCAATCTCCTAGGTGGTCTGGGCGGTGGTACCACCAGTAGTTATTGCTGCCAACGGTGGTACCGCCCCTGTCAGGCAGTGGTACCACCCAGTAATGACAGTGGTACCGCTAGTATCTCAAAAATCCGAGATGAGACAATTTTTGGCTCCATTTTTAAAGTCATTGGGGCCTATAAAAATCCCACCCTTTTCTACATGAAAGGACACGAAAGTGATTGACATAATCTTGAGTTATTGAGTCTTAAAGTATTGTAAAAGTGAAGAGTTCTCCTCTTTCATCTCTTAGCCTTATAACCATCCAAGAAAGAGGAGTGAGACTTGTAAGGGTTGTCTCCTAAACCCGATAAAAGGAGATAGAGCTGTAAAAGGTGATTGGCCTTCGCCTATTGAAGGAATGCCTCTAGTAGATATCGGAAATCACGTCGGAGGAGGAATCCGAAAGTAGATGTAGGTCACATTGACCAAACCACTCTCAATTCTGGTTTGCTTTTCATTTGTGCAATTTACATTTATACAAATCTTTGTAATCTTCTCTTGCATTTTTACGAAAATTTTAAGTTTATAATCTCTTCAAAATGGATTGAATCAAAATCATTTTTGTCAGAATCAGTTTTAATCAAAACGAACATTTTTCTAAAATCAAGAAAGTTTTCTGCTGCACTAATTCACCCCCTCTCTTAGTGCTGTTCTTGATCCTAACACAAGGCATAATCAATAAATTTCAAAGAATGTATTCTTCGAGCATAGTTACAATTATGAAGGACATACTTTAAGAGTTTTATCTGTCCAAGGGTAAAGATTTGGTCGACCTCGTTTTGAGTCAATCCCTGTTCATTCAAAAGATCCAAGAATAACCCATCCCTACCATCTTCCAACTGTCGACCTTAGAGGTATCTAACAGGGGTGCAAACTCGATTGAGCACATCGCAATCTTATGTGCTCAGATATCCTTATATGGCATATCGAATGTCCTAATGTGTCACACCTTTCATATAGGCTTAGCTCAAGAGTTGTACATCTACTTAAAGCCACTTTTAGTGAGCTTGTTCGATCAATTAGCTAAGGAGTTTAAGTAACACTTTGTTAGAAATGAATGTTATAAGAGTTCAGTAGTATGCCTCCTAAGACTTCGACAAGGGGAGGAAGAGACACTATCGGATGATCATCCAATTCACGATGGGCTATCAGAGGAAGAGACTATTAGGAAACCATAGAGAGTATCATATATGTAGCAAAAAATAAAAATGGAAACTGGTTTCCCAAAATATATTAATCAAATCGTCATGCGAAGATCGAGAACGAAAAACTCGAAAGCAATAAAACCACATAAGGGATGTGAGATGTTATCACATAGAAAAAATCGTATATCCCCCATTCTGTAAATCTCAATTTGTGAATGAAGGAACTCTTGCAAACTCTTCTCTAACAATGGTCCACACAGCGGATGTGGTGATGATGCACCTCTTCTTGTAGCATGTACTTTCCTCGTGTTTGTACACCACTACACCACAGCAACCAAGGAGAGATTGGTCCCTCTTGTTATCCTCTCACACAAGAGAGAGAGAGAGTAATCAGTTTGAGGAAGGAGTAGAGAGGAGATGAAGGAGGTGGCAATAATAGTAGTCTAGCCTATGATTCCTTAAAGCCTCAACTTATATATATATATATATATATATATATATATATATATATATATATATATATATATATATATATATATATATATATATATATATATATATATATATATATATATATAAAACCCTATTTACTTATCTTAATGAATCTTACCTTAATAAGTACTGAATCTCCATCCAATTATCCTGGCTTAACAGATATTGGATCCTATCCAATAATCACTCTAAGGCCTATTGGGTCTCATCCAATAGATCCAATAAAATAGAGACTTATTAGATATCTCATATCAAATTCTCTACTCATCATATCATCACTATATTTGGGTGAACCTTCAGACTCAATATCGAGCTGGCCGTGAGTTGCACTTGTTAGAACTCTTTTTGACTCAGAACTTCTTCTAACTCTATAAATTATTATCCCAATAGGAATTCACTCAACTTATCAATTATGGACGTACTATTCTACTACATCATAGTCCCTATTCGGTATAGGGGGATCTAATCAATTTGACATATATGCCCTCAGTTACCGTGTATTTATAGTCTCTTATCTATCTAATATCCTAGAGATCATATACCGAGCATTATATTGTCAAGCTCATACAAAATCTATCCGAGTCTCACTTTAGTTGGATTCTCATAGGGAACCTATTCTCTCTTAATTTAAATCTCACACTTATCAGATTCATCATGATCCGATCGACCTTGGCTAAGGATTTTCTTGAGTAAGAACACACATGATATTCCTCTCATGATAATGAGAGTGGATGATCCTTTATTGACACTAAATTACCTTCGTAATGTTAGCTACCACTCTCGATGACCGGTTGTGCTAGATCTAGAACTTCTAGAACTATAAGTCTGGTATCAAAGAATAAAGTACTCAAACAAAACATTTTTGATGTTTTAAATTTAAAGACCACATACATAACTGGGACCATGGAATTACTGTCTAACAATGATGTATCATTAACCATCTAGTATTTCGTAAGCAAATCATTCAATGAACTCATTCTTTAATGAGCACCTGTACTATATCCCTAGTGTCCCCACACAAGCAGTTATGAGACCAACTACCTCTATCATATGGATGAATATATAGCATATCAGTCTGTTCGACTATCTTGATGTCTCTCTCATAACTTATGATCAGGAATATTTAGAATCTGTGTTTATAGGTGAATTGGGCTCATTATCATTATCTTATCATGATCCAATTTTCATTGCACAGCTCCAAGGGCATTACAATATATTCATCATCCAATAAAAATAAGAAAATATTATTATAATAATAAAAGAAAAGACTATGCAATATATCACAAGTGTTATCACTCACATGATTGGTTTACATGACACCTATAACTAATATATACGTTATTGGAGGAAGAGACACTTATGCTTATCTATTGCCCTTCATACAAACCTTTCATGATGGGGCTTAGACCCTCTTTAAGTATTTTAGTTATTGATAAAGAAACCACCATCAATAGTACCTAAGACACTATAGCATGCTAACCAGTATATCGTTGTCAAAGTGATGATCTCATGCAAGAGCACAGAGTCATACAAGAAATGCTCGATGTGCACCTATCGAGTTCAAGAAATGTCCATTGGCCTCTCCCAATGTAAGTATTCCAATAGCACACAGAGTGTCCTATCTTAGGGTGAGCATCCAATAAATGCCTGATGTATCCCTCTCAAAATGAGCATCTCCACAACACTCGATGTGTCCCGATGAACCCCACTTGGGGTGAGCATCTCAACAACACATAACATGCCTCTCTTAGGGTACGCAGCTAAGTAATGGACGATGTGTCTCTCTCGAGATGAGCATCTCAATGATACATGATGTGCCCCTTTTGGAGTAAGCAATAAGCTTTTAAGAAATGTTTGATGCACCCTTCTCGAGATGAGCATCTCACTAATGCTCGATACACCCCTCAGTGTGAGCATTCAATAATCAACTAAGACACAACTTGCAAGGCGACCTTCTCTTTAAGCTCGTAACCCCAACTAGGTTAAGTAGCCCCCGATTTCCCCAGTGAATGATTGAGAAGTCCACTTTAGCGAGTGCCCAAGGTAATTAGGTTGACCAATTCCTAACCTGACCTCCTTGATCAGTAACTCTTAACCTCTTTGGCAAACGTGTGAGACATCCACCTTGGCAAGCGCTTAGAGCGACCAGATTGACTAATTTTCAACCTGACATCCTTAACAAACACATGAAACAACCACCTTAGCGAGTCCTCAACCTCCTTGGTGAGTGCTAGACTTGACCAGGTCGACCAACCATATGGAACCCCTTTTGCTTTCACATAGTACATCTTAGCTGTCCAAAGATTTCATTTTCGAACCTTTTTAGAAGATTTCTCATAGTACACCTTTAATGTGCCTATGCCAACATTAATCCAAAAGGGACGATTATACATTATTTTCCTCATGGAATATTTTACTAGATATTTTTTTTCTTTTTTACCTAATATAGAAAGTTATCTTTTACATAGTAATTAAGATAAGATATTCTTTACTATTTTTACTCGTTTGTCTTATTATTAACTTGAGCATTAAAGGGATTCAGTCGAGAAATACATTCAAATTTGATCTTCGTACAAGTCAACCCTAGAGCACATGAATAAATTTACCTTAACTCTTAAAAGAGCTACAGAGATATTTCGGTGGCAGTCTCATTCTTTCTATGCATGCGAATTCGAACCACGTCGAGCTAACTCAACTATATCAAATTTTTTCTTAACATTAATATTTACATGAAAACTTCTATATCTCTTAAATTTTAAGGTTTAAAACTTAAAGGGATAAAAAAAAAATCCGCACAATGTACTGAAATGACAAAGGATTATGCTTGGCCATCAAACTGGGTGGGCAATAACGCTGCACAACCTTGTTATCTGCTGCCATTATTGCTGCATCCATGGACACCTTGTTCCTCTAATGGCAAGAAGACTTTAAAGGACAGCGTGCCTTTTCATATTCTGCAAGCCAGGTTGTGTGGCTGCACCACCTTATTCTCTCCCCCCGTTATCTTTTTTATGAGACGGTGGTGGTGGTGGTGGGGGGAGCTAATGGTCCTCCTCAAACGCCTCTCATGGCCCCCCTCACAAAAGTGGAGTAAAGATCTCCTGCACTTGATCTCAGAGCCATGTTGCTGGTCCTTCAAGCAACTTGGTGGATTCTCTTCTCCGTCATTTGGTCAAGTCCATCCCTCTCATCATCCTTGCAAAGTTGTGATGTTTAATATTCATCCAAGCAGAGAGAAGGACCTTCACATGCAGCATCAGCTCACAGTGGGCCAACTCTGCACTCAATCCTCTCTATGGAAATGGCATCTAACTCACCCATTACTTTCTTGGTGTAAGCAAAACAAGTCAAGATATAAGAAGAGGTTATGCATAATCAATCTAGAGAGCTCTATGTAGTTTGGTGAAGGCCCCCATTCAACCTTCTCCAACATGTCCCCCATGAACCATCACTTTTGTGGCCTTCACAAAGATTTCTTTTGTTTATTTTCATTTTTATTTTTTGCTTTTGTGGCATCTCTGAATTTTATGATTGTCTATACCGGCCTTTCCTTTCGTATTTTTCCTCTGAATTATTTTGTATTCTTGTTGGTAATGTGTATTAATTATTTTGGAATACTTGGTTGATGAAACAAATAATGTCTTATCGATGCACAAATATGATATCTACTTGACGTCTATTTTTCTTTATTTTTATTAAAAAAAATTATGCATTGCTTCAAGCTTACAAAATATCTATGTTCATTGTTTTGGAATGTTCATGTGACAAAAGAAATAGTAAGACAAAATCTCTAAGATTTAATATTTACATTTTTTATTTTTAAAATAATTATAACTCACCAAATTATAAGAACGAACCCAATTCATCCCCTCCTATGATTTCATACTCATTGTTCACCGATTACCCTTCTCGAAACAAAATTCACTCTTTACCAAAGCCAAAAGAAGATAGATTTGTGATTATCTATATGAAAATTAAAATAAAATTACAAATCATAAAATCTTTGTATAGGAAATTTAGATGATTTTTTTTTCCCATCACGACCGTCCATTATTTCTCATCCGTTCGTTAATTGATGGAATTAATCTGTCCGCGTGGGCTCCACACGATTTGCGTCGGAATTCTGACGCTACCTCTGCCCGCACTCCTCGCTATAAATGCCACCACATCTTGCCATTTGGTCCGAAACAGCGAGCGAGAGAGCAGCGGCAGCAGTAGCAACAGCAACAGCGGTAGACCGAAGGGAGAAGAAAGAGGAGCGGTTTTTGGAGAGGAAAGGGGAGTGAAGATGTCGTGGCAAACATACGTGGATGACCATCTCATGTGCGAGATCGACGACATGCAGCTCACGGCCGCCGCCATCCTCGGCCTTGACGGTAGCGTCTGGGCCCAGAGCGCCACCTTCCCTCAGGTATGAGTTCTCCTCCGTCGTCGCTTGACCTATTCCAGTGTTGTTGACGGATCAGATCCCCGCTCCCTTGGGTCCTGCACTCCTCGTTTGTGTGTGGTTGCGTGGGATCGATTGTTTCTGTCCAGTAGCCTCCTTGTTCGATTTGAGAGATCTGATGGTTCACAGAAAGAAAAAAAAAAATGGAATTATGTTCATCCTAATGAGTTATTCATTCATTTTTATTGTTCTTTGAGGATTTTGTTCTGGTTGTCGCTTGGTGGTCGGGGGTTTAGTCTCGGAAGCTATGGATCAAAAAAGAAAGAAAAAAAAAAAAAAAAAGATCTCACCTTGATGTCGTCCCTTATTGTTTTAGCCCTTTCTTTTCTTTCTGGAGTGGGTCGGATTGTATGAAAGAGATTCCAGCTTGCATGCCGTAAATCCGGATGCACCCTTTATTTCTTGTCTTTTTTAGATGTTTTCTGCCGCGGAACTATGGCCATGTTTATTCATCATAACTTCGATTTACACCAATTTGATATTGCCTATTGGCGAGAAGGAAAAAAAGAAATTAATTCTAACTTGTTGGTGAATCCATCAACATAATAGTTGTTGAATAATCTGGTGATGGGGTAAGCAGCAGCAATTGATGGAGGTGAGTTTAATGATTAAGCGTTGTTTAGCGTGGGCCACCATCTTGGGGCTTCAATCTACACTTCCAATCACATGGGACTGTGGGATCTTTTCCCTTTGATCATGTATATTGTGACCTAGGGTAAGTTGATGATCGATGGATTACAGGCATATATCTTTTGGGATGTGATAGAATGGTAGGACACATGGTTTTGCATGCATTGCCAGCAGTAGGTGTTCTCTGAGAGTTATGATTTTGCAGTTCCCTCTTGATCATTTAGTAATCAACCGATCATTTATCTATGTAACTAATATACACATTTTCTTTGATTATTTTTCCTATGCTTTCTGATTGTTGAATTCACTATTGTTCTGTTATCGTGAGATTAAAAATGACATCCTTATTAAACAATTTCTTGATCTTAATGTTTGGTGTGACTAATGAACTCTGTTTTGCCATTGTCACATGAAACCCGAGCTTAGTCCCCAAATTTGAAGTGAGACAATGGTTATATGACCACTAGCTTGCTGTTCTGGTTTTGAACACATGAATTCACTACTCTTGCCTTGAATATACTTCTTATATATATCCTTCTGTCTATGTGTTACAAGGAATCTTCATTTGGTGATATATGTCAACAAATTTATGCGTCTTAAAGATCACTAACTTCTACATGTCATTCATCTGTCAGGAGAAACTTAATTTAATTTTGTATGATGCTATTGAGTTGTCACATTACTTTTTGTTTTGCCATGTTACATAATAAACAACATTTAGCTGCCACTCGGTGCATATTTATCTTATTAGTACTTAAGATATTCCAATATGGATTATTCTTGTAAATTATATGTGGCATATCTTGGAACAGCAAAATTCACTTATTCTAGTTTTGTTAATCCTACTTTTAAAATACCTGGAGTTAAGTGAAGAAGAAAGAATAGTGTAGGGTACCCTTTTTCTGTTCCTCTTGTTTTCTATGGTTAGAGGCGGGGTTGGGAAAAAAATAGTGAATAATCAGTTTTCTGGATTTTATATGGACAGTTAAGTGGCTCCTTTTCCTTGACTGCCAGCATATTTAAACATGATAATGTACATGGTCATGGTTCTATGGAGTTTTTTTTTTTTTTTTTCTTGTCTTATTTTCTGTATTATCATGGTTCTATGGTTCTATGGAGTACCATGGAGTTTTTTCTATGGTTATATATTACATATATCATCTGTGATGAGTTGCCTTCTCAATACAGTTCAAACTGAAGAGATTACTGCAATAATGACCGACTTTGAAGAGCCGGGATCCCTTGCACCAAACTGGATTATATCTTGGCGGGACAAAGTACATGGTTATCCAAGGCGAGCCAGGTTCTGTAATTCGAGGGAAGAAGGTCAGTGATCGATTAGTTATCTATGAGCTAAAAAACTTTTGCAGTTTGTTAGACTCATAATATACATTTAAGTCTTTTAACTATGACCTCCAATAATATACTAGGTCTTAAATGCCACAAAGAATTTACACAATCTGACATTTAAAGATGTGTAATTGGGCATTTCTTGTCTAAGGAGTTATAGTTGATTATCATGATTAGACCTGTTTTTGGGTGTGTTTTTAGGAAAGTTTGGATAGTCAATGATGGATATCTCTCAACTGGTTTGCATAGCAAACTTGTAGTGCTTTAATTGGTTTGACTAAGTATATTTTTAAACTTTAGAGGAGATCTATTACCTATCTAACTATGACATGCGTGTATCCAAGCAGTTGCCTTCTTTCTTCAAAATCTTCAAGTTGGTATTTTGGCGGAGTGGAACTTGTAGCTGTATACTTTGGTTTGATAAGTTAGCAATCCTGGATGCCATGTTTTCTTTAAATGGTCAAGTGGAATGAAGCTACTCTTTTTTCTATGGTGAAATGTCTTGATTTCATAACTCAATTAATTTGTATTGCCATGTGCCATAATCAGATTCATTTTGAAATCTTGTATAGTAACACTAACTTCTTGTACCACTGACTAATCAAAGCTTTTGTATAGTATGAATGACTTGATCTTGAATTCTCTGTTTGACTTGACTTTCAGGGTGCTGGTGGTGTCACCATCAAGAAGACCAATCTGGCTTTGATAATTGGTATATATGATGAGCCGATGACTGGTGGCCAGTGCAGCATGATTGTCGAGAGGCTTGGTGATTATCTTTATGATCAGGGTTTTTGAATTTGGTATTGATGCATTGGATCTTCTTATTTTGGTATTCCGTGAATGAGCTTGCAACCTACCTAATCTTCTTGAACTAAATTTGGAAATTTAGCAAAAGTCTTGTTGGTCTAGTCTGTTGGCATGGTCTGTAAGTTATGTGACTTTTATCTGTTTCATTTATCATGCTAAGGTCATCTATATTCTCAGACAAGTTTCCTGGAAGTTTGATGTAGATTTGACATATATGTGCATGGTTAATGTGGTACCTTTATAGTATTCTGGCACTGCTCTTGGTTTGGCATGTCCATGAATGCAAAATGTGTTGCTAATTATGATTTTTAGTGTGTATTCATTAAGAGATGCAATCTATAAGTGAGAAGAAAAAAAAAATGGATTTCTTATGCAATATGGTAGATTGTTGGTGTTCTCCCCATTTGACAGGTTTCTGATCAATCAAAAATAAAACTAGGATTATTAGCATAGCCAGAGTGATATTTGTCAAAGCTAGCAAGATGGATGCTAAGACAAATGTATGGTTCCATACTAGTTTTCAAACTAATGTATGGTACTACTTCCAGGGTCTGATATTTGTCTTGTTGATCACTAGATTATACTTTGAAAAATGCTCTTTATGCTCTATATATATATATATATATATATATATGCCAAATTAAGCTCATGTCTGCTATCGATCCAAGAGACCAAGTAACATGTCCTGGTTCTCTTCTGAACTGTTCTATTGTGTCCCAAATCAACACTATAATAATCTTTACAGTTTGCAGTAAGAAGGTAGGCATAGGTGCATTCTCTGTAGGTCTGGAGCAAGGGATTATGCAAAGGATTGGACCTGCAGTGTTTACTATACTCAAATGTTGTTTGTGCTAGAAGAGCTACAACAACAAAAATAATAGGCAGTAACTTTATATGTAAATTCACAGCATTCTGGTCAGTAACAGTTATTTTCTAAGAACATGATAGAGAACTACATCTGCTTGGCTGTTGTATACCCACATTATCATCATCCCAGACAGCAGGAGCAGAAATAATTGCTGGCAATTGTTGGGCAAGGAATCATGATCTTGTACAAAATGACCACCAGACAACCACATTGACAAGCATCAATAGTGGAGCCCAATGGGACTCTCTTCATCTTGTGCTTTCATCAGAAGAGGAGGTTAAAAATGAATAGAATTGCTGTATATGCTTTAAGTCAATAGAGTCTGATGATTTAAATTGCTTCCCTACAAGTAGAAATCACATGAATTCCATTATCATTCAGAAGACTGTCTGCAAACCTGAGGTTGAGATAATTATCAGCAAGTAAAACACCACTACATTGTGTGGACTGCATGCATTCCCCCACAGAATCTTACCCTACCCAACTTTGATCTCCAATTCAACTATAAAAGGAGGAACTCTATTTAATTCTAGCTATAATCTTGGTTGATTGTTCTCAAGGTTTAAATGGTTCATTGCTTGAAATTAGAACTCCGAAGAGACTTAGCATGATCAGACATTTGGTTTGCTTTTCTTTTGACATCAACAAATTGCAGCAGCTTTTGTACGGCAGAGATCATTACTCTCCTTATTTACTGCATCAGTTTAGTGGGCACCAATATATCATGAAGAGACTTTGGGACCTCTCACCTTCAGGATTGAGATTCCTGAACTTGGTGGTCCAGAAATGGGGAGAATCCTCTTCGTCAGCTCTCATTATAAGCTTCTGTTGTGTGGCAACCCTCTCTCTCTCTCTCTCTCTGGATCTGACCGACACTGGGAACTGTGCAGGAGCGGGGGTGTGTCAGCCATATCTCTCCCGGAGGACAGCTTCTGTGCTCCTGTTGCGTGCCCAGAGATGAGTCCTGGTCAAGTTGCCATGGCCACCCAGCGACTGCATCATGAGAGCACAGTTTAAAGATAAGCTGTCTTGGAGACGAGTTCTCCTCGGAGTGAGCATTTCACTTGGAGAGATGAGGCAAAATGATGCAAGGTTGGGCCCTTCTCGCCTTCAAGAGAGGAGGGGGTGATTGACTGGACGAAGTTTAGGACAGAGTGAACGGAGGAGGGAATATGCCGGTCTGTGCCTGCACAGTGCGCACACTTCCAAACACTCATCAATCAAATCGATCACAAACGACTGCCGAAAAGAAACTTGGAACAGATTCTCATGATCTCCATGCTCGGTCATCTGCACGTCTGAACTCCCACTCGATCTCTCTCTCCCTCTGGTACAGTGTAAGCTTCAGATTTGACCTGCCCGACCAAGAAAAAGGATGAGGTCTGCTGATTCGATACTCTCTGAGATCCGTTAGTTCATGATCTGTTGCTATCAATAATGCAGAAACACAGAGGCAACAAACCAAGAGCTCGAAGAAAGTCATTAATGGAGCGTGGGAATCCAATCACTCATCGACATGTTTGGCAAAGCGGTACGTCAGATAGGTAAAGTTTCTTGGGCATTAGCCATGGACTGCAGTGTATGGTCACGTAACTTTATCCACCATTCACGTAACTTTCTCCTCCCTTTAATGATGACAGCTACGTAGGAGATGTCACATCTTGAAGATGGAGCTGGGACATGTGGATCCCATCACATCAGATCGGTGAGAGGTGAAATCATCGTTCAAAGGTGATTCAATCGATCTAAATATATATATATATATATATATATATATATATATATATATATATATCCATTTCTTCCAACAATACAAAAACATGTGTGATCAGTGGCACAGTAATAAGTCTGTAATATTGCAAGTCCGTCAATGCTGAGTTATTTCTTGCTTTTTCTGAGAGAGGTAGAGAGAGAAATCGTCGATTCAGATATATCGGCATCGTCGGACCGCTCCTACTCCTACAATTCTGACCTCCGGCATGATCTGTCAATATAAACGTCAAAGCAATCCTCCGCCTTGCCAGGGAAAAAGGAAGTATGATGGTATCTGTTGACTTACGACTATTCTGATCTATGGTTGACCTACATGAGCAAGAACAAGAATAATAATTTTCTTGACGTAGAAATAATCACGACATTCTATGAACACTCTCATCCAAAGTGTTCGCACAAACAGGAAAAGAGAACACAGGCAGAGGAAGCAGATAAGGTCATCTCTAGCCTTCCTCTTATTGACCTTACAGACTCCCTTGCATCACCACATTCTCTGCAAGTAGATTTCCTTCTCTGTTTCCTTCCGCGGCTCCGAGGACCTGTCGAGCCTCTCGACCACTGCTCTCTTAAAGCTAAATGCCTCTTGAGCTTGAGGGCAGGATTTCTGCATTCCAACTCCACCCAAATTAGCCTTCGCCTCCACGTTTACCTCGCCCAGAGGCTGTCTCTTTCTCGTCCTTGGATCTGGCAGGTGCTTCAGTGCACTGAGGTGCCTCAGCTTTGCCTTGGATGACTGCGTGCTTGCCATGTACTTGGGAGAGTCTGATACGTTCACATACTGCCGGAGACCTCCCTCGCCACCGCGCACGCTCTTCGCCGGAGTGGCAGCCTCGTCGCAACCGGGTGCGGTCATGTATCTGGGTGTGCTGTGCGCGGTGGCTGAGAGCCGGCATTGCTCGCCGTTGACGCACCAGTCGTTATTCTCTTGGAAGTTCCGGCGGCTGGGGACAGAGATTCGTGCTGGAATTTGGCATGCGATGGGAGAGGAGGATGAGTGCAGAGGCAAGTCATCCGTCGGATCGGTAGCACAGGAAGTAGCAGCTCGACAGAAAGATCTCAACTTTGGATGGCATGTATCGATCTCGACGATCTTTGGGCTTCTGCTGAGGGTGGCACTGTCAAGGCTGGTCGAGAGCCTTAACTGCTCGCCTCGGGTATCATTGATCCTTTCCTGTGATCAAAGGTAGAAGGAAGCTAAGCATCGTTAGCACATGAGATCGAGCTGTGATCAGGAACTGTAACATACCGAGGATCTTCGACGGCGGAATTCAGCCGGTGGAAAGTATCTGTCATCTGGGAGAAGATCTCGAGATCTTTGCGCTCGAACAGTGGCCTGAGATCTGGCGAGAGCTTGAACGCTGTGAAGAGATGCAAAGGCTTGCTTACGAACAAGATAGCCTCTAACCAAGGCTTGCAATTTGACTAACCCCTTGAGAGCTCGCAGTGCTTTCCTTGCCTTCAAATGATGCAAAGGAAATCTTTAATTGTTACCATGCAAGGAACGTAGAATGGGAAGAACAGTAACGTAAAGCCGAGAAAGATGTATCGTCTATTGAATGAAATGTGAAACCAGAAAGATGAAGAGAATTAAAGAGGAATTGTTCGCAAAACAACTGAAGAAAGAAGCAGACGAAGAGGGAAAATAGAAGCACAACATAACAGTGAGAGAGAATCTTCACATGCATTTGGCTACCAAAACGACATGAAGTCAATAGATTCGTCACCAGGTATCCCCTGAATACTGTTTGGATCTTGACCGCCGCCAACCGAGCGGAGCCGAACGAGGTGGTGGCGCTCCCCCGGCTGGTGAGACGCACCATGGCCACCGCCGCCCGCGCCGCTGCAACCGCTGCATCGGCCGCAGCAGCGGTCGCGGCCGCCACGGCGATGGCGTGCTTGCTCTGCTCCTCCTCGCTCTGCGCATAGGACCTCAACCATGCCGCCATGGAAGCATTCTGGCCCGACGCAACATCGCCGGAGTCCCGCGACCTCCTAAAGCTCCATCTTTTCTTCTCTGTCCTCTCCTCGCCGCCGCAGCTGGGGCTGCCCTTCGTCTCCTTGTTCTCCTTACTGCCACCCCAGAGGCTCCGCAGCCACCACGTCGCCCGACCCATCTTGCGGCTGTCGGAACCTACCAAACTCTCGCGGGATCACGAATCTGCTGCCTTGAGGTTCTCCAAAGAGAGAGAACATATATATAGAGAGAGAAAGATGCCTCTCTGAGGTGGTGAAAAGATCAAAACGCAGCGGTAGATGGGAAGTTCAAAGGAGAAAAGAACTCCGCATCAGAAGACAAAAGGATTACACAGGATTAAAGGGAGGGAAGCAGAGGCAGGAAATGTAGGATTCCCCACCACCCGAGCCCATGGATCCAGTAGATACCGAGACACAAAACACAAGGTTGAAGCATTAGAGAACGAAAATGACAGCAAAGAGGTAGGTCCGAGAGTGGGGAAGGGATCGGTAGATGATCTCAAATTCAAACAAGACATGAGTGGAGGAGGCTTTGCTGGTTGTCTGCTTGTTAGCTTCAGCTGACTTGGGAGCTTTTGCTCGATAGATGGCGCGACGAAGTCGTGTCTTAACAGTCCTGTTGGTCTTATCAGATCCTAACATTTGTTGTCTCGGGACTCGGACATGCGTGCTAACGCCCTCGCTTCTGATTCTTCCGACAACGATGGCTAGAGATGAGAGCAAAGCTAACCGCAACTGTAAATAGGAAGCACAAAGAAGAAAAGAATGAATTTGTACCACAAAACTGAAGTTTCCATATTGTTATTCGAGATCGTAGATTATACGTACTGTATACAGATAGATAAACATCAACATTAGACTCCAAGCAAATCAAAATGAAGCAAAAGTTCAAATGACCAATCCTAGAACCCAACTCGAGATTCATTTGAACTTATCCTGCTGACTGCTTTCTGATGGAGGAACAAAGAAGGACAAGGTGAAGTTACTACAGTTATTGGAAGACAAAACACAACATGAATAGCTCCTATCGGAAGTGGACAACTACAGGTAAAACCAACTTCACTTACAGAGGTTGCAGAAGGTTCAGTAACTCTCCAGAACATGCAACTCTTACCAGTGGAAACATTCATGATGCAAGTAGTAAAGGTAGAAAGCAATCCGCATCAATTCAAAAACAGAGGATGCCAAAGTTCTGCATCACAATTCAATGTGTTTTGGATCTTAACATGTATCCTTTGGTTTCTTTCAATTGTCTGGAATGTGAATTGTGGAGGAACAAGTATTGAAACACACATTAACTGAAGTTAAATGCAGGGAGTTGAAACTCAATTACTTACCATGGCAGAACAGTGTAAGGTGACAAAATACTTGGTCCCATGGAACAACACCATATTCTACAGAATTTCCAAACAAACCAAAATTACTACCATGACAAATCATATCCCTATATGCATAAGTCATGAATTAAAATTTTCTCAAAAAAATTACATTAAATGTTTGATTTGGATTTTGGATGTTATTGTAAGGGATGGAGATCAGAATCTTGGAAGAAAAAAGAGAGAGAAAAGAAATCGATTGCCGCGACAAGCCGAGCCAAGCCATGGCTTGCCGTCAGCGCATGTTTGTATCCTGCAGCAATTTGGTCGGCGGCGTGTGGTGGTAAACGGTCAAGCAACCTTGCTCGAGGAAAAGAGAGAGAAGGATGTTGGAAGAGAATAAAAGAAAACGTCTCTACTGCCGTAAGTCTTATGGTGGTATGTAAGAAGAAAAGCATATGAACAGTAAAGAGAAAGGAGGGAGAGAGAAAAGGAAGAAAGGAAAGAATAAGAACCAAAAAAAAGGTGCGATTTGCTGTTTTGTGAGAGAAGAAGTGGGAAAAGAAAACAGTTTGCTGCAACACAGAAAAAGATGCGAGGAAGAAGAGAGTGGGGAAGAAGAGGACAGTGGTGGCGCCCGGGCGAGCGTGATGCCGTGCGACACAGAGAACACAAGGAGAAAGGCTTAGAGGGAAAAAGAAAAAGAGAGAGAAAATTTTATTGCAAGATATTTGACGGGTTAATAGGAAGGGGATATAAATGTTATAAAAAGCTTAGTTGTATGTGATGTTAATCATAATAGCATTTTAAAATATTATATTTGTATATGATTATTAATTGGTACTTTTTATATTATTTAGGATTTTTTATTGATATATGAAATACTTTGTTATTTCAAAGTATTGAAATTGAATATGTATATGTCTGTTTTGTAAATACTATTTAAAATAAGTATTGGCTTGAAAATTATTTTATGATTTAAAATACCATGAAATTATTTTACCAAATCAATTCTGAAAAAAAAAATTGATATATGTTTCTGTGAAATATTTTGTAAAGGTCCATTCAAAAATTTTAACATATCATATGTGATATTTTATTTCTGTTTGGTATGGCTATGATTTGAACAGTATCAATATGAGTTAAACATTGATATTTATCTCAAAAATAATTTTTTTACCTTGGCATATTAATATTTTTTTTTTACCTTGGCACCTCATGTGGTCAAACATGATTCCGAATCTTGTCATATGGATATAAAGTAATTATAGCCATTGTTACTAAAATAATATTGATGTTGATATATATATGTATATAATTATAGCTATGTATATATTGCTTTAAAAAAATATATTTAAAATCAGTTATTTTGAAAAGAAAAAAAAGATTATTTAAAAAATATTTTATTATAAGCATATGAATTGCGCGATATATGAAGTTTAGTTTTGTTTAGCTAATGTTATGATTTTTTTTATAAATAAGTTATTTATAAGTTTTGCTAAGAAGTTTATTTTCTTATATCAATTTTACTGGTTTAGCTAATGTTATGATTTTTTTTTATAAATAAGTGATTTATAGGTTTTTCTAAGAAGTTTATTTTCTTATATCAATTTTAATGGTGCTTGAGTTATTAGTATTTTCTGGGCTATCATTTGCTCATCCTCTTGTTGTTTAAAATTTTCAAATGTCAAGGAGCAAATCATAAGTGGATATGCTTGGAATAGATATTAAAGTATTTAAATATTTATTGTCATATGTATTTGGATATTCTGAGTGAATAAGTAAGATCAATGATAAAATTTTACTTGTGTAAATTTGGGATCATAAGTGATTTGTATCGATTTTGACCTTATTTTTCTCATAGAAAAATTATGACTTTCTATTTGGTTGAGAGTATTCCAGTTTTGTCATGACAAGTTCTTTATCCATAAGTTATCATAAAAATAAATGAGACAAGAAAAGATTTGATCTTAAAAATGTGCCACTAAGACAAAAACTTGTTGAACAAAGGAATATGGTGGAGATGGTTGTCAACATCGACTAGCTAATAAATAGTAAATAACATAAGTTTCTTTTAGAAAGATAAAGTTCCACATGGATTATCAGCAAGAATATACATTCATGGTCAAAGTTCTCACATAACAATGTAACTTAGAAAGGTTGTTCTTGTTGAGATTTAAAGTATATTTTTGAAAAACTTTCTTTAATTATTTTTATTTTATTTTTTTAAATAAATTGATTAGATATGTCTTGGAGATAAGGGTCGCTTAATTGAAATTGTTATTTTATAACTATAAATATATAACATATGTAGATCGATCCTCATCTAAATGTTTGGATCCTCATCTAAATGTTTAAGCCTATAAAGCTTAAATAAAAAATAATTCTAGATCTTATAAATATTTTTTTTTGAGAAGTTTAATATATATATATTTTACTTTCACCTTGATTTTTTCTTCTTCTATTTGGTTTCATTTTGGGTTATTAATACCTTATTACTACTGTTTGAGAAAGGATTACACTTTATGTAATCTTTCCATTTTTTTCATATGGTATCTTAGCAAAAGGATAGTAATCTATATTTAAAGATCACGATAAATGTTTTTTGACTATGGATTATAATAGTCGTGAATCTAGTATTGAACTTTTCAATCAATCTAACTACAAGATCTAAAAAAATTATTTATTATCCGATCTCATAGGGAAAATTCTATAGAATATAGTTAGTGGCAATACAATAATAGCATCTAATACAACAAATAAAGACGAAAGAGAGGGAGGATATTAAATGTAAAAACTGAATTACTATTCAAGAGATCTATTTTTATCTTAATGAATACATTATTTATTACAAAATAGCTTTAGACATTTGAATCATTCTTGATGCATTACTCAGCAAAAAAAATATGACTCAAGTTTACTATTTAGAGAATGATTTAACAAATATTGTCCAAGGTGATCTCTTAATTTTTTAGTATTTTTTAAATATCAAAAATTATATTAAAATATATCACTTTTGGATCCAAATGAGTTATTTCTAATTCATAAAAGAAACATTATATTATTCATGATCTTCGAAAAGAATATATTTTTTATATTATATTTACTCAAGGTTGGGTACAATAACCAAGGGTTTGAAAATCTTCTTGCTTCTCAGAAATCTTTAGCTTATCGAATGATGAGAGTTTCTCCCAAAATGGATATGTCAATTTTATAAATAAAAAAAAGATAATGTTAAATATAAAAAAAAGAAAGATGATGTCAATAGTAAGCCACAATCTTCTTTGAACAATAGTATAAATTGAAAAAAGATCAAGTATTATAAGTGTGAAACTAGATCATATCAAAAAAATTATCACATTAAGATTAAAGGAGAAAATATTATAAATAAAGTAAATAATTTCAATGCTATTGATAAAAAACAGGATAAATATTTTATGGTTGTAGCTATTGAGTCCATAACATACATCAACTTCAAAAATGACTAGATAGTTGTTTGATCATCATCTCTAAGTGATAATATCAAATTCATTCATTTTCATCAATACCAAGGCAATGATACAATTATTATGATAAATAATACTATTCACCAAGTGAAAAAAAAAATACTATCAAAATTTTAGATAAAAATAATGATCCTATTACATAGAAGAGGGTGTACCATATTTCAGGCATGAAGAAAAATCTTTTTTTCTATTATCAATACAATTAATATTAAAATTATCTTTCTTTTTTTGTTCTAATAAAGTTAAAACTTATTTACAATATAAAAGAATTAAATACAGATATAGTGCATATTAGTAAAAGGTCAAAGATTTATATAATTTTGTCAACATTTAAATCTTATGTTGATAGGATGATGATGCATCAATCTGACGTGCTGATTCGATAAATTTTTAAATTAAATATTATAATATAAAAAAATCTAGTTAATGATCTTCCCAATCTTATTACTTTAATAATAATGAAGTTTGTAAATGTTATTAATATAGCAAGGCACACAAGCAACCTTTTAATAGATTCTCTGAACGTATAATTTTTTTCTTAGTTCATAGTGATCTAATGACCCTACTCAAATTCTATCTTATTCTTATTTTTATGCTTCTCTTTATTAATACAAGATTCACTTGGGTTTACTTTATGAAGAAAAAATTAAAATTAAAAAAATTAAGAGTTTAATTTAACAATTAAAAGTGTTACTGAAAGAAAATTTAAAAAATTATGCACCAATAATGATGAGGAGTTTACTTTTTGATAGATTCTTGTCTTTTTCAAAGAGTATTATATCAGGAAAGAACTTAGGTGCAAATACACCACAATAAAATAGTGTTGTAGAATGAAAGATTTGATATTTCATAAAGACTTATAAGTGTGGACTTTATGCAATGAAGTTACCCAGCATAAAGCATGACATATGCACTTTATATTATTAATCAAATTTCTCTTAGTCCAAACAATCTGAAATCTTCTTGTTTGATAAAAAACCAAGTGTTAAATATTTCAGAGTATTTGATTTTCTATATTATATTCATATACTAGATTCAAAGAGAAACAAGCAAAGGCCAAGAAATATATTTTTATTGGATATAATTAAAAAAATATTAAAAATATATAGATCCACAAACACATAAGTATGTGATATTGTATTGGATGAAGTTTCTTCTTATTATTCTAATTTGTTTTAAAAATATCAATCACAATAGTGAAAATGATATATGTTCAAAACCTGCTATTAAGTTTTCTTTGTCTTCTAGTGCTCTTATGAATTATGGTTTATATTTTTTTTCTTATTTATATCTATTTATGTTATTTCTTCATCATCAATGGTGGAGAAAAATGATACGAGGAGTAATAATATTCATGGAGAGAAAATGTTAATATTAAGAAGATAAAAATTATCAAATCAGTACATTGTAGCATATGTTACTGTTTTTTTTTTGAACTAATTGATCATTTTAAGCCTATATATTTTGGTAAAGCCAAATGTGTTAAGAAGTAAAAGAAAGCCACAGAGGAAGAAATAAAAGCTCCTTATAAAAATAAAACTTGGGATCTTGTAACAAAGCCTATAAATATAGATCTATTTAATTGTAAATGGATTTATAAGGTGAAATATAAATCAGATGAAAGTATAGATTATTATAAGATAAGATTTATCATAAGAGAGTTAAAAAAATATGAAAAAAATTATAAGGAAAGTTTTAGTCCTACGACCAATATGATGGTGATTATTCTAGCAGTTAATCTTTAAAGAATTTTTTATAAGATAATATCAAGAATATCTTCATGAGATTGATAAGGATATTTATATAAAAAAACCATCGAGGTATACTTCTATTTCTAAATCAAATTATGTTTACAAACTCAAGAAAACCCTTTATAAGTTAAAAATTACTCAATACTTATATTTCTATATTTATTTATTTTATTTAGATATTAGCTTATTTATTAAAGAACAAAGAAGCTTATATATTATTATTCTTCTATACGTGGACAATATAATTAATAATGAAATAGAGATTTCAAAGCTTGGGAGAGCTTATTATTTTTCTTAGTATGGAGGTGATGAATACAAAAGAAGGTATATTTATCTCTCAAACAAGCTAAGCAAAAAAAATTATTAAAAAAAATTAGAATTAACAAAAGTAAAAAAGATTTCTACTCCACGTAATGTAAATATAAAGCTAAGTCATATCGATGATAACGTTCTTTCTGACCCTTAATTTTTTTATACTCTTAATAGTCTCATCTACTTAATAATTACAAGATCGGATATTATATTTTCTAAGTTGTTTTATGCAATAAGAAAGTCAACAAAGAGAATTTTAAGATATGTGAAGCTTACCCTTGGGATTATTCTATAAGAACACATCTTGAATTGCTTGGTTATGTAGATTTTGATTTGGGAGATAATTTGGATAATCATAGATTCACTTACTATGTATTTTCATGTGGTTCTGCTTGTACCTTATGGTGTAATAAGAAACAACAATCAACCTTTTTTTTCTATCACCAAAGCAGCATACAAAACTTTCTTGCTCAACAATATATATGGTTAAGGTGTTTAATCAAGGATGTTTGCTATCAAATTAATAAACTAATTATTTTATAATGTAATAATCAAGATACCTTAAAATTAACTATAAATCTAATTTGTCATATAAGAACCAATTATACTAAAATTGAACATCATTTCATTCCGAAAAAATTACTTTAAGAAATTATTAAAATATTAAAGATCAAGAGCAAAGATAATGTCATATATATCTTTATCAAATCTTCCAAGCAAGCTAAGGAGTGTCAAGTTTTAAAGTATATTTTTAATTTTTTAATTTTTATCTTTTAAATAAGTTGATTATATAAAGTCTAAAAGATAAGGATTTCTTGGTTTAAATTATTATTATATATTTGTAGATAAATATCATATATATATATATATATATATATATATATATATATATATCCTTTCAAATCTAAATGTTTAGACGTATGAAACTCAAGTCAAAAAAAAAAATTAAGATCTTATAAATAAATATATATTTTTTAAGAAGTTTCATACATTCTTTTTTTCGTTTTCTCTTCTTATATTTGGTTTGATGATAAGCTAATAATACCTTATTACTATTATTTAAAAAAAATAATGATCTATCCTTTTTCTTGAGACTTTTAGTTGCTACCCACCACCCCACGGACGCTTTTGGTAGGCAGTTGGATCTCTCTTTCCGTAGTCCATCCAATAAAGGAATATAACAAAGTCATCTATCATCAGCCACCGGTCGATCCATGTACACAGCAAACCAACACACTTCACAGGAGGAGATCCTCTCTCACGTGCTGCATGATGGGACACATCACAGAATAACGCTGTCTCTTTCTCTGTACCCTTCCCCTACGCTGAGGCAAACAACGCCCTTCCCCTCCGCCCGAAGCATGCAAGGCTATCTCCCTTGTGCAGAGCTGGAGCAAAGAAGTATGCATGGCTTCGTAGGTGAGTTTTCTGACACTTTTGGGGGTCTCGCAGAGCTAAGGACACAGTTGCCGTAGGTTCTGAGATGAGTTGGCCGTGGGAGTATGTGTTGGATTGGTTTATATAGTTTCAAAGATATATTATATAAATTATATTTAAAATAATTTTATTTTGAAGAAATTCTTTCAAGAATCAATAATCAATTTGACTTTTCTTCCATAAACATTTAATCTATTTTTTCTTTACAATAAATATTTAAACATTTCAATTCTTACAAACCTGTCACTAACATTCCTCAGTCATTTCCTCTTGGTAGACATTTGCAACTCTCTTAGTTTGATTGACATGAGAAACTATAATTAGTAGGATAAGTGTGCAGCTACCACCACTGAGGCTTCTTATGTAGCTCTTCTTGGAATCTAATTCATGCTCGTCGAGGCTTCCTGAAAGTTGACCAACCTAAAAAATGCAGAAAATAATTTCTATGGAATACATCAAAGTATGATTTTGTTTTGATCAGCAAACAAGTGTAGCATTCATGTTTGACGTTTAACTGCAAGGTAAGTGAATGTGAAAAGCAGTAAATGGGTCATAGATCTATTCAATATCTTTAACTTCAATAGAGATTTCGTAAGATCAAAAACCTCATTGTATTCTGCGACTTCAGATCCATCCGAATTGAACTTATACATTTCGATTTAGATCAGACCAAATTCCATTCTATTTCTGATAGTAATCTGGCAGTATCTCAAGTCCTGGATGAGACCAACTAACCAACCTTCAATGTGGTTGGACTACATAAACTGGTAGCTGAAAATGCAAACCAAAGTTCCTTTCTTCTGCCCTTCTTGTGAAGAATTCAACTCACTTAAAGCATTTGGTAAGAACTCCAAGAGTTTTAAGTTGAATTTATTATCACCACACCAACTTCCAGTCAGACCTAAGCTAACAGTCTCCTTGAAGGAGCAATAAGACTTGCATTGGAACCTGGAATTTCCCAAATGATTCTTCAAAGTAAATGCTATTATGACACATCTTTTCTCTGCCCTCATTTACAAGTTCTGATCTAAAGTTAGTCTTCACATCGTAAGATTAAAACCTGAATAGTTCATCAGAACTTCACCCTTATTAGTTCCTCTATACTCATCTTTCTTACATGCAGCTCGTTGCATCTCTCTAATTCTAACACTCTTCCATAGTGATTCTAATTTGCATTTGGTTCCAGTGCTGAAACTTGCGCCTCGTGGCCTCAAGAACTTTGTAGTTGATTAAAGAGATAAATACTTGTATGCCAAAATTAAGCTAGCTAGCTTAAGAATTATCAGTACTGGTTGATGATAAGAGCATCGTCATTAATTAGTCAATATTGCTGCCAATGAACTTTATATAAACCATTGTATTTCTCCAATATTCTTCGTTCGATACATACTTTAGTGTCTCACCATAGTTTGTATGGGGTCGAAGGTGCAATCTACTAATCAAGCTCAAGGCTCTCAATTCTGCTCCTGATTACCTTCTATGACCTTGATTAGTTCAGTAGTTGTCTGCTTGACGTAGTATATGAATTCATAACTAATGATAGCCTCGGACACAAAACGACCATATTTAAGGAAAGATATTCCAGCCGACTTTACTCTCTTTACACGTGGTTGAGATTCTTGGTCAGATCAGCTTTCCATTGTTCATATCTGACGATATTTCTGATGGCAATCATGCATGACATGCTTCCAAACTATATAAGAAGTTAATTTTCGTTTGTTTCTTTCTATATGTTGTTCATTCTTTTCGAATATGGTGACAACCAATGCTAACCTTACATACGGATTTCCCAAAACCTGCGTGAGATGCTTGGTTTATGTGCTACTTACTTGTTCCAAAATTCCATAAATTGAACTTCAGATTACCCAAATGAATCACACTCCTAATTAATCATATTAGACACAACCATGAGATAAATGTAATACTGAAGTCCAACTACAACAAATTGTGAGATTAGAGAAGTAATAGGTGTAGTGGTATTATTGAGAAGCAGTAATGTCCGAAGATTCATCATCATGAATATAGTTCTAATTGATATATCTGGACATGAAACCATCATCCATCTCCACATGATCTTATGCCATCTAATTTATTAGGTTCCTAGAAAGTTATGATCTTACAAATGCTAGTTACGATAACAAGCAGTATAGCGTGGGATAAAGATTAATTATTTGCGTAGGTTAAGGCACTAGATTTCTTTCATGACATACAATTAATTATCTTTTTGCTAGATGATGGAAGTTTCATCTGGAGAAGCAATTGTGATGACCATCTGGAGCATCAACCCAAGGTTCTCATCTTTTATACTGTACAGATTAAGAATCAGGACAAGGATATACACAATTATTTTCCTGATTCATGAGGCATTTGATCTATTTATAGTGTATGTTTGCTTGGAATTCGTCTTTAACATAAGTCCATAGAATATGGTTTACTTGTGGAGACGAACCGCATACAATGCAATAGATCATATCTGCAGAAAGGATTTATATTGATTCCGTAGATATCAATGGAGCCAACAAATGGAAAGCATACTACCACTTCTGCTAAGAGGCTTACAACTCAACTTTTTTCTTAGTGACAGATAAAGAGACAATATTTGGAGCTCGAATACAATCAGTTGCACACCTTATTTTAGTGCTAAATTTATTGCAATATAACACTTAAATAGTTTCTAGATCCAGAACAAATAATTAGATCTATTTGCCTGCATGATCTACGTACTGCCAGGAAAGCCTTGATTCAGATCAGCCGAAGTAAGGGAAGGCATCTTCCCACAGACCTTCAAGCGCAAAATATGGAACCGACGATGTACCTGTAGGATCAATCATCTCACTGTTCTTATTGTTATCGGTGGTGGTGATGGTAGTGTTATCAGCAATGTTGCTGCCATAGTTGTTATTGATATGCTGTTGCTGCATGAAGATGTCGTCGTTGACGAAAGAATCTAAGAGGTCCGAGAGGACGTCATCCGCTCCTCTTCTCCCCTCCTCCCTGCTGCCGTGAAGTGTTCGGTTTCCCTCCGACGCAAAGGCCTCGCTGGCCTGCCATCCGACACCGTCGTGGTAGTGCAGATTGAACCCATCAAGAACGCCGTTACCCGGTTCTTGAGGAACAGAAGGTATGGTATTAGGGGTTTCGGTAGGATGGCGTGGTGTTGATGGCGCAGCAGGAGCGGGATCGGTGGGGAAGGCGAAGGGCTTGTGGGTGCGTGGATCTATTCCTTGCTTGATGAGCTTTCTGCTGAGGTGGGTGTTCCAGTAGTTCTTGATCTCGTTGTCTGTGCGGCCCGGTATCCTCCCAGCTATCAGCGACCACCTGTTTGTTTTAGAGGGAGAAGAGAGGATGAAACCCTAAGAGAGACGAGAGAGAGAGGTGCAGTTAGGTACCTGTTGCCGAGGAGGCGGTGGAGACGGAGGATGAGATCCTCCTCGTCGGGGGTGATGGGGCCGCGCTTGACGGAGGGGCGGAGGTAGTTCATCCAGCGGAGGCGGCAGCTCTTGCCGCAGCGGAGCAGCCCGGCGCGCTTCGGCAGCGTCCGCCACCGACCCTCCCCCTCCCTCCGCACGAACCTCGCCAGCACCTCGTCCTCCTCCGCCGTCCACGGTCCTCGCTTCATCCCCACCTTGCTGCAGCACGGCGTCGCCGTCCTCGACGGCCCTCCCCGCCGCCGCTGCACCTCCATGGCATCCGATGACTGCGAGGGGCTCCTCATCGCTCTCCCCTTTTCCTTCCTCCTGATCTATACTCTATATGGTCCTATTTGGTCCCATGCTAAGCACTAGATTTGTTGCTGTCATCATGTTGTTGGTTTGCTTCATTTTCTCCTCATCTTTCTTTGCGGCAACGCCTGCCGCGATTGCTGAATCGTCCTTTTGCTTCCGACCGTGGTAGGGACCAGTAACTGGATAGACCTCATCCACAGTGATGCAAGGAAGAAGATGTCATCCGGAAGTCCTTTCTTCCTCCCGTTATTTTCGCTCTACCGAGTCTGTAAACCGACCGATTACGAGTAACGTTGAACGCACTCTTGAATCAGAAGGGAACAGTAGATCACAGTGGACGTGATCTACATCTATCCTACTTTAAGATCCGTGCATGCAGTCGATTAGCAACCGTCTTGATCCGTGCCAAAACTCGTCGACATGAACCGCGCATCCGAACCCGAGTCGAGCTAAACCAAATCCACTATTGGAGGAATTGTAAGCGAAACAAACTTTGCACCACCAACGCCCGTTTCTTCTCGACCCGCAATTTGTCACCCCAACTTCGACCCGTGTACTTTCTCTCATATGGTTACATAGGGGGGGTGACGTCATCCGCGGGAGATACCTAATTTAGGGAAATCGCTCTTTTTTGGGGGGCGGGTGGGCTGTGGTTTGTGTGTGTTAAGGTGCGTGTATGAAGAAGTACCTCCGACTTCAGGCGCCTTCGCCTCTGCGAATCGCTGGGTATTCTTGTCATCCTTCTCTCCGCGTCGTTCGATTCTGGATCTCGAACGCCCTAGTGATCGCCCGAAGCCGTCGAGAAAGCTTTCGATATTGAGATATCGGACGGATCTGACGGCGGCGAGGGTTGGGATTGATCGGATTAGATCTGGTCTCCGAATCTTTGATCGTGATCGCAACGGGATTGAAGCTGCCCTAGTCGGTCCTTTTGGTGAAGATGGCTTAATCGGTATGATTTCTGTTCGATTTGATGCTTTAATCAGATCATACTTTTAAGACCAATTCATTGGTTTATCTTCTTTCCTCCCTCTTGTGATTACTTGTTTTTTCCCATTACTTATCGGGATGTGTTGTACTGTACCTTAGATATCATTTTTCTTTGTTCTCTTTTGTTGTCTGAAGCCACATGCAATTGAATTGTTATATATTGATCGGTATTTTCTTCATTGGAATAAAAGGTTCTCCCTTTTTGTTTCATACCCCTTCGATCATGTGGGATTTTCACCAACAAACGCTTACGTTGTTGTTTGCAGATTAGGGGAATCATATATACGTCTCGCATCAGAAATTGTTTGGTTAAATTCGAGCCTAAATTTACTCCCAGGATTTGCCTAATCGTCTTCTTCCTTGTTCTTATTATCAAATATCTAAAGATAGTTTTTTTTTCCATCAAAACATCAAATTAGGTTTAAACTTGTATTCTACATATTATAGTTACCTCAATATTGTTTTAGTCGCTTGTTCTCAATTGTTGAATTCTTGCTGCCTCCATAATTGGATATTTTTACATCTTGTAATTGTTTCCTGTTGTTACGTGAGAAATTTTTTACCTTTCGTTTTATTTGTTGTTTATTCATTATTTTTTGAGTTCGACTGCTTTCCCTTCTTCTTGTAAGTTATTTGATTGCACCAAGAAATATCCTAGGTAATAAAGAAAGATGTATCCTAAGTGGGATGTTTTTTAATCCAGATTTTGTTCCATATTTTTCAGTCAACAATTGATATCCGCTAATATCATGCTCTTAGTTGTGTTGACTTTGTAAACATCAATACAACTAGATCTTGAAAAGTGGCTATATGTGATATGGATGTACCAGTACCGATTCTTTTTCACAGTAACCACGATAAATTAGTACTGAAAATCAGTGTTTTCTGAATTAAAATAAATATAGAATACGGTATTCTGATGTTTGATTTATGCCCGAGCAAATTTTATTTTATGAATTAGGTCATTGAAGTAAGCATCAAAATGATCTTCATGATTAATTTATTTATTTGTGGATCTAATTCTTTTGCAGATGTATGTGAAATTTCTCTCTTTCAATTCAATGACTAGAGAAATTTATGTCCCATGATGTTCTGGATATGGCAACAGCAATATTCTCTCATTTGCAAAATCTCTGGCCATTTTCAGGATCAAAGACTGATGACCTGAAAATTTCAGCTCAACTAGTTCGCAAGCTCTCAGTCCCAGATAAGACAAAGCAGTTTGTTTTTGCTCTTCGTGAACCTGATTCTGATGCCGTAGTGTATATACTAGCTGCTCAAAACTTATCACTACAATCTGCCTTAGATGCAGAATACCTCATCAAAGAAGTTCAGCCCAAAGCTGTAGTAGCTCAGATTTCCCCATCAGTGTTGGCTGATATTCGATCAGAAGAGAAGTGCTTAAGAAATGATCTAGTAAACCATGTACCAACTTCATCATTTGGGGTGCTTAAAAGATGTCTCATGGAAAAGATCAACAAAGATCACTATGAAAGTTTTGCGGGGTGTCATGTCTTGCGTGAGATTTTTGGGGTTGGATTTTATGGCCATTTCTTGGTAGCAAAGAGAGCTGCAGAAGATGTACATTCACATTTTATGTTACTGGAATCACCATATGAGAAAGGATGCACTGCAACTTCTGTAGAAAATGACAAAGATGGAGGTCAGAGCTTTGCGTTGCACATACAAATGAGTGGTTTGCTTCCTGGAAAAGTTACTTCCGCCATCTACTCAAGTTCTAAAAGAATTTGTCTTGATACTGCACTTCAGTCACAAGCAATTAGGTCAGTGATTCCATCCCTTGATCTAATAATCTCAAAAGAAATTCTGTCCGACCACAATTCAGAAGTGGAATCTGGAAAAGATCAGTCAAATTGTAGTTTCAAGGTGCCCCCATTTGCAGAGTCTTTCTACCCGTTACTTGCAGATCTACATCACATATTCATTGACCTTCCATATATTGCAAAAGCTATGGTTTCTGTACAGAAAATACTTGCTGATATCAATGATGGACAACCGGTTAACACTCAAACCTTATCCAATGTCTATATCTTCAGAATTGCAATTGAAGGTGTAAGGATAGCTTTAAACAATGCTGCACGTTTACCTATGGATAGAGGAGGGAAAAGCAACTCAACAAAATTGGAGTTTTCTGAGCTCCCTTCTGAAGAAAAATCACATGTTCTTTTTGTGCAAGCTCTTAGGAGCCAAGCTAGGAAGTTTGGATCTGTGGTGGCTATAGTTGATGCAGGATGCTTGGCTGGTCTCAGGAGGCACTGGAATACGTCTGTTCCCCTCAAGATTGCAGATTTAACTGATCAATGTTTCACGGAATACTATGCTCATGATCTTGATGCTAATGATGAAAAGGAGGATATGAGAAAAACAGGGTTTCTGGCAGACAAGCCTGTCGTGGCAGTTGGTGCCGGAGCTACAGCAGCCCTTGGTGCATCATCACTATCAAAAGCCATTCCTGCATCAACATTCATTAAGCTTGCAACATATAAGATTCCTGCTACCTTGAAATTTGGCTTGGCAAATCTGCAAAGGGCAGCTACTATCGGACTTGGAAACATTCTTGGGTCATCAAATCCCCTCACACATGGGCTTGCAAGTGTTGGAGCCAAGACCTTGCCCTGGAAGTTCACAGCGTCAGCAGAGAAGATTCGTGCCATGACACACACTATGATAGCATCAGCTGAGAGGACAAGCTTGTTGGCCATGAGGACATCATTTTATGAGATTATGAGGAGAAGGGGTGTCCGACCACTTAGATTTATGCCATTAGCTACTTTTAGTTGTAGCATGGTTGCTTGCACTGGACTTCTGGTTTACGGAGATGGTATTGAATGTGTTGCTGAATCATTGCCTAATGTTCCCATGATTGCTTCTTTGGGTCGCGGGCTAGAGAGCTTAAACCAGGCATCTAAGGAAGTGAGAATGACCGATGGTTCCAAGATACAGGAAGTTTTACAGACCCTCGTGTACAACTTGAAGAAAATGAGAACACAATGAAAAAGATTTGAGATATATCCTGGTTATTTGATTTTTTTTTTTTAATCCATGACCATCAAAGATGCTGCATATCGGATTTTACATGATTCTCTTGTCGTGCATCTCCCTGTATCACGTCGGTACACATCTTCCCTTTCTTTAAACAATGTGATGATTGTGGAATGAAGGTCATCATAGGAAGCAGAAAGTGAAATTGTAGATTGTGTGAGCTCTTAAGGAGGCTAGCTGTTGGCAGAATATAGGAATAACATTTTTTAGTGTCTTATTACTTGTATACTCAATTATTTATCACAATGTTTGCACACAAATGAAGCTCAGAATGTTCAATATCTGTGAATATTTTTCTCTTAAGAAAGCTAGTTTATTTTGTGGGGAGGGGGGGTTAAGCTGAAACACATTTTTGCCTCCATATTCAACACCTTGATCATGCTGTCATCCTGAGCAAACAATTTATATGACAACTTGGTTAAGGAAGCATTTATATTAGATCCTGGAGACCATGCAAAAGCTCTCTTTTGGGTCCCTCGTTTCTGTCCAAAGCTGCTGCTTTGATCTTTCGTTTTACCTATGAAGTTATCTTCTCATTTTCTCCCCATGTGTGAGTTCCTTGGATCTTGAACATGTGCCTAGATTCTCCGGGATCTGTTCCTTGCATAGAATAGTATCCAGGATGGTGAATCACAAAGATTAAACTCCGGACCCTAATAGCATATTCCAGTTCTAAATCTTTATGGATTACAACTGTCATTGACAAGTTGCCTATATCCTGCTGGAGAGATTTTGTTGCCACTATTTTAGCATGCATAGATCCACCAATCAAACAAATCACACAACCTGTTGATACGAGGAAATTTGAACATGCAGATAGAAAACCAAACATGCATTTTGACACTCGGAACATCGTAGCATTTCAAATATGTTGTTTGCAGCCCAAGATTGATAATACATGACCTTTGGACGTGATTGACAAACTAAACTTGAGATATATGGTAACTACAAATAAGAACTTTCTTAGTTTTGTTTAACGGGGGATCAGTGACATCAACATGGACGACAAAGAAGTAACTGCGCCTGCATCTTCTTTTCGTTATTTGGAAAGGGTAGTTAAACGAAGGACCAATTAACAAACATGAAGCATATGCAGTGGGCATTGTCTTCGTTGTCGAGCACTTTCCAAGCAACAGCTCTTTCATAGGACACAGGCCTGCCCATGCTAGAAATGCAGAGGCCAGCTTGAAGACAAATGGAACCCTGCACATAGAAGAAGGAACATGAAATCTAAATGAAAATTCCAAAGATGTTGACTAGGATTAAGTAGATATGTGAATCTTAGATAGAACTAGGGATACTCGTGTTATATAGGCTATTATCATGTGTTGTTATACACCACAGGAAACAAGCTTTCTTTCCCTAAGATCCTTCTATAAAGAAGCATGAGATTTAAGAGTGTGAAGTCTGCAAAAATCAGCTCCTAAAGCAAAGCCTTCGACATATAAATATTTTGTTTAGTGTGTATAATCATATAAATATTTTATGTATATTCTAAACACTGAACAATAGAAAATTTGTTGAGAGGTCATGAACCTGTTGAATTACATGAGGTAGCTCTGCGCAGATCATCTTCCTTCCTTCATCAACAAAAATCTTTTCCAGGGTGATATCCTGTAAGGCAATTAGTGTTGTCTCAAGCATGTCAAGACCAGCCTGGTTGGCAAAGGTGAAGACTGGCATAGCCTGCACAAAAATCAACACATAAAATTATTAGTATTTCTACAATATAAATGTCAAACAAGACACAATAAAAAAGAACTAGTAGGCAATTAGTACATAGCTGTCTTGTAGGTAAGTAGTCAATGGTGGACAGAAGGATCTAAAATTGCAGTGTAGCGGTTACAGGTAAAAACTTCTATGACCATCCAATGTCTTTCTTGAAGACCTCATTTAGTCAACACAGGGTTAATATAATCCCCCAAGACATTAATCCCTTTCAGCTTGAAACTAGTATGAGTTCAATTGTTACCCTTTTTTTCATCCTTGTGCTACCATCCATTCCAGAAGTGGAATCTGCTACACAGCTGCCCTTCACTCCCACCTTAGTTATCCATCATTTCTGTACTCCCGTAGCTTCTGTTTCCTCTCCACCATTTGCTTGTTCCATTGCGCGATTCTGTCCTAGCATCAGAACACTGTGATGCCGACTACTGTAAACCCCAACTGACCACACCCCACTGTCAAACCCATCATGTCACTATCACATAGCACAGGCATCACCTAGCAATATTGGGCATCTAAATGGAACATTTGTGGGGCTTCTGCATGAGATTTGAATGCATATGGAAACTGAACAGATTTGATCGATCTTTTTCCTAAATTATAACCGCTACCTTCCTAGAAATCATTCTGACTGTAATCTTCTGGATTAAATTTCACTAATTGTTTGCTATCTTGATCCGAGATCTTGGTATCTTACTTAAACACCAACTTAGTAACCATGTATATCTGAACAACTGTCATAGACTAATGAATAGTACAGTGTATCATACATTTTCATCTACAATAACTTTACCTCAAGTCAAATTAATTCCTCTCAAAACGCATAAAGTTGACGAGTCATCATTCTGACTATTGTTTTCTGATTATTGTTGGCAAAAAGATTTATGGAACCTAAAACCATTTTATGTTTGTCATGTGAGCATAATTACTTTGGTTTAAAAGATAACCCTTAGTACCTCAACACTCTGTTACGCAATCTCAAGCCAAATTTTCAAGTCAGTTCAGACTGGAGTTTTTTTAACAAAGACTATACTCGTAAAACAGACAGATCATCTGCAACCAGGTAAATCAACTAGCAAAATTATGTAATGCCAAGGTGTCATCAGTATTATTCTTTATATTCAATTATTGCATCAATACAGCTTCAATAGACTAAGTTAACAGTCTAGAAGTCAAATAAATTTTGATGACAGGGCATTTTATTGGATGGCATTGCTCTCTTATTAAATACACTGCACCTGTCTACATTTTCATTTTAAGTTCCTGTTGCTCTTTTAAAGCATCATCTCACTAAATGTAATATCTTTTTTAGCAAATAGGTTTTGGTATCCACATTAATGATATACTATTCATTTATCATGATCTATATATAACCAGACAACCTTTTGAATAGTACAATTACACGCTTTTGCACTTCAAATAAAGATCAAAATTTGTCATCTACTGTACCATACATTTAAATATATTTTTATTACCATATTCATGCCAAGCCATATCCTATTTTCCAAGAATTGACGTATAAGCATATCGTATTGCCTTCTGGTGTCCCATGTTGAAATCCATGATTTATGGGTTAGGGTTCTCTTAACGAAAAAAACATCTGTGTTCTACTTGACTAAAAAATATATATACCATGCTTTATTTACTTGGTCCTCGAAAATTGAGTTGAATGGGACGCACTCATCATCTCTGTCCTTTCTTCCTGCTCTAATTTTCATGTTTGCCTATATGACCCTCTCTTAGCTCCTTTGTTTTGAGTTTAGAGGTTCGGACATGAGCTTTGGAGGAAAGTCAGCAGTCAGTAGTGTTTTTACTTTATTCAATAAGTGAGTCAGGAGTAAGGAGTAAGCACTTATATTAGTTGCATTCAATTCTTTTGCATAGTTGCATTCAATCCTTTAGAGTTCTTTAGAAACGGCTAACACACGCTTTATCACTTCATATTATGGGCTGCTCATGTTCACTGCTCCAGGATAAACTATCTAAAGTTAATCTTGTTGTGGATATCTAACCATCTATTGTAGTGTTGCCCTCTACCTCGTATCTACTGTCATCTTGGACAATTTCATTACTGTTGGTTGCTCACTGTTATAGTGTTACCAATTATGCTGCCCCAACATACACA
This sequence comes from Musa balbisiana, assembly GCA_004837865.1. Classification (NCBI taxonomy): domain Eukaryota; kingdom Viridiplantae; phylum Streptophyta; class Magnoliopsida; order Zingiberales; family Musaceae; genus Musa; species Musa balbisiana. The sequence continues at coordinate 8,527,165 of CM017192.1, read as the reverse complement.
TCTGCTATACATCAATCCACTGTAGCAGATTGGTTCCGGGTTGATCAGAGGAATCTGCCAGCAGGATCTGGTCGGTGTTCTGTGGCCTACCGGTGCATTAGATGGGCTCAAGGAAAACAGTGGTATATAACGGTGAAGCTCAACTTGACCAATATATCTTAATTATTTTCACTGTACATAAAATGGCAGTACCATAAGCAAGCAAATATCAGATGTAATGGTAAAAAGAAGTTTCTGTAGCAACTCAAGTGGCAAGACTAGCATGGTTCAAAATTGTCCAAATACATGTTCTATACAACTAAAGTGAGAAAGATAATCATCTCAGGAGGTGATAATTATAAAACAACAGCAATCAAGAAAATTAATATGAAAACATGACTTATAAATCATGAAGATATTTTGATTCTAGCTATACAAGAACTTGGAAGAAAAGGGCAAATACAAACCTTCAAAGAACAGCAAATGATAGCATCTGAGTGATGCCAAAGCATCTTCAGAAGTGAGTCACTATTATCTGCAGAAGGTTTAAGAAATTCTGCTCCTGAATAAGACCTGTAGAAAGAGGCAAAACACTGGCAGAATTAGATGTCTTAATTTACGATGCTATTAACAAATTAAAAAAAAATATTTGGAAATGCAATTTGAGTAACCATTTACTAAAAAACTGTGGTGGATTGATAGTTTTTAGAGAAATCTGGGAAGCTATAATGCTTGTGCATGGATGGAACTGGGAAAGATTAAGAGTAAAGACATTTTTTATGAGCACTGTTAAGTTTCTGGTGCTAATTTGTTGCAGAACTGTTATTTTCATAGTACAATTTGGTTCAGATAAAGGCATAGTTTATCCTTCTGTGGCTAAAAATTTTGAAGAGAATTGTTTCATCATGTGTGAATTTACAATACATAATTGTCTGCATTCGTGCATATATTAAAAATATGAATATCTTATGCAAACTGCTTTTCTTACTTCATGCAAACAACTTATAGTTGCTCTTCTACTATCACTCACATGCTATCTTGTAAAGTATTAGAACATAAAATTGAATCTAACAGAAAGGCTCCTACTAATGCAGGATCCAGGGAGGATTTTCTTTTTTTTACAGCCTTACCTCCACAAGTAATACTTATAAGATGGATACAGGGAAGTTTATTACTTAAGATGATGACAAACCTGTAGCTGTGACAAATCCAACGAGCAAGCGTTGCAGCTTCTGGACTTCCAGGTGGTATCCGGAGACCACCATGAGATCCAAGATGTGAAGGTGAGAGAGTTAATGATAGCCTTTGCACAGAGGCTATGATGTTACGAATGTATTGTCGGGCCATGGATGCCACATCCTCTTGGAGGTGGCTCTCAAAAGCAAATTGAAATGCTATAGTCATCACAGATCTAATGTTTCCACGATTACCAGAATAATCATTATGTACTCGGCTGCCTGTTGGTCCAACCTCAAGAGCAGAAGCAAGGTCCAAAGTGCGATTAGGACTATTAGTGTCCTGAATAAAGCACCATAAAAATAAATTCATGAAAATCTTATATGTATTCTGTGTGTATAGCTCAGAGATAAAACAATTTATCAACAAATGCTTACAAATCAAGTCATTATTTTGTCTCATATTATCTGTGTCCTTACCATCTTAAATTCAAGAGGAATAATACGAAAACCAGAAGGCAGCAGTGGGGCATCATCAGCAAAAGATGCATCTATTGGGGCAAATATAAGCTCAGAACAGGTACCAACAGCATTCTCATCCACTCCATTGCAGAGCTGCCAAACCAGTTATCATCATGAGTATCACTATAATTATCTAATACCTAAATGGTTTATATCCAGAAATAAAAGATGAGAATGATTTTTAAGAAAGAGGTGATTTATTAAATAAGGATTTCAAGATGTAAAGGAAAATTTAGAATGACAAAAGTGAAATCAACTGACTCTACTTGAAAGAAGTTGGCACTTCAATTAAAGCTAATGAACCTGTCAGAATTGACATCAGTGTTATAGATGAATATTTCAATCTTATATGACTAGTCAGCAATAAAATTATAGCTACTAGTAGTTCATTTTTCAGTAATGTTTTTCTAGATTTTCCTTAAAAGAATAAAAGCTGCAGCCAAATTAATGTCTCTTCTGTGCCAACAATTAAGTTCTGAAGCAAGAAGTGGAGACATACTTGCAACAGGTACAGATCTTGGGGCATAGGCATTTCCTGATTGTGGCCAATGCTTTCAAACTTAATTACCTCCAAGAACTGGCAAGGAAAAGATAGGAATAAGATATTAGTATCAAAGTTACAGAGCTAACTGAGGAGCAGTGATGATGGGTAAAGTGCTAACATTAATCATCCAACATAATAAAATTAAAGAAGTGCGATTGACTACCTCTTCATGCTCGAGTGTGTGAGCCAGAGGTAGTATGACCTGACCACCAGAGCATCCAGTGCGAGATATGGGTAAAGTGTGGGGTATGGCCTTAACAGATGCAGCAGAGTAGCCATCTATGTTGCTGTCTGCCCACTCCGATCGGTGCTCCCGCAGAAACCTCAGGAGTGTTGGTGGAGATATGTTCTAATAAATATAGATAGGTAGGATGATGTCAGAAACAATACTGATTAAATTGAACTAAAAAATTAAAATGACAGATCTTTACAACTCTATCAACTATCCAGAAGATACTAACACCATTGTTAATCAACATAGCAATATTCAACTTTCTATGGCAATGTTATGCAGGTAAGCTATTGTAAGGATTTCAGTTTCGGTACAGTATCAGTCTTAACCCATTAAACTAGCATGATACAGCTATTACCAGATGGTGCATTGACTCACATCACATAATACCAATGAATAATATAATAAAAAAATAAAAATCTTTGATTAACATAGTAAGACATTATTTACGAGCATTATCATTAAGAAATAAATCATCAGGCAAGCAGGTGTCGTGACCAACTTCATTTCAACCAGCTGGCTTTTTTACTTTAATTTTTATTACAATTTATACTAAATTAATACTGTAACAAAGACCATATAGCAGTGAATCTCATACGTGCTGTATAACTTATTGCCGAAGAAGCCTCAAAAATTGAAATCCATCACTTGCAAACTAAAATATAATCAGTCAGATGGCAGTTGCTTATCAAATTTTATCTCATATAGTGCTTAAATGCTTTGCATGCAATATTATCTAAATAGATAACAATCATCTCAAGGAGTTGGTGTTGCGCAAAACCCTCAGTTATGTCTGTTACTGTTCTATGATTTTTTTTTTTGAAATTTTGGACATCTTTAATTGAAAAAAAAAAACACTGAAAACAAAGAAACATTTAAGTTGAACTTACCGACCTGTAAAAGCATGGTAGCCTTGGCACAAAGCACAGAACTGGTTGAGGGGCATCCATTCACAAAACTAAGATTTAAACCCATCAGCTTGCTACAAGATGAGTTGACAAGAACTGTTATGTCTTCCATGCCATCACTACTGACCATAGACCAACCATCATCCACAAATCCATTAACTGCTTCATTAAATCCCCTGCATGTAAATATGCATGAATTTCTTGTTGGAAAAAATCCATAAAAAAAGACGCAGACGGTCAAAAGGCTCAAAAAAATACAAGTTAGCACCTGCTGAGCCTCTGGCTAAGTGCTCTTAGAGCTGCAGGTCGTTTGCCCCATCCGGATACAGAAGAATGAGTAGTTTCATGTGCAATCTGTCTTAGATGTCGTAAAGCCTGTAAAGCAGTATAATTTAGCAAAATAATAATGAAATACAGTTGCTCATGGTAAAGCACAATGTGCGCCAAAGTGTGCACAATAACAATTTTTCTGCAGTAGGAAACTATTGCAGGATTATTTTCTATTGCCAAGATAAAACAAAACCAATCTGGGTAAAATTTCAATGCAACAATTCCACTCTGAATTAATAATAAAAAGTAGGGGGAGGTTACTAACAACCATTGTCGTCTTCTGAGAAAGCACCGTAGATGATTCATATAGTGGCCTTAGAACTTCGGGCACACTCCAAGGCTGTTTCATGACCAAAATAGCCAACATTAGAATTACAGATATGCTTGCAAGCAAAAAAAGATGGACCATATTTGCCTAATCTAGATAAAAACAATCGAATTAACCAAAACTATTTTTACCTCCAAATCCAAATGATCAACAATGTGAATGACAGACCCACCACCTTCACATGGTCTTATCAAGTAACCACTTGGCAGCATTTCTGCCCTGACGAATGGTTGCACGGTGAGCATGCTTGGACCACCTAGCGTGCTATTGAGTGATCTTTCACAAACCTTACACATATTGAGATATATGTAAGATTGTAAGGGGGACACGATCACAAAACAAAGTTGAATCACTGGAGAACAAGCATTGTGCAAGTGACAAGAACATTCTAGCTTACCACAAGACTTCTGTCTTCAAGAATTGATGTATATCTTAGCAACCAGAAGTCCCGAGCAGGTGCCAGTGTTGTCGGTGCATAAACCTACAACTAAGTCATGTTAGTTTGCCAAAATAATTTCATCAGGTGCCAGAAGTAGTGAGACATGAATTTGCATAAATCTTGATAAATTCACCTGCATGTACAGAAGCTCAATGGTTCCATTACTTCCGGTCGGCAGTACATTAATGATCTCCACAGATCGACAGTCTCGAAACCCTGATAGCCGATCTTTTAGGATTTCTGCAACCTAAAACACACTAACAGATTAGACTAAACACAGGCAGCAATCGGTTAACTCCCAGTGTGAACATACCTTTGTAGGTTCAAGGCCTACCAGGCCACAAGCTCGTGCCGCCACACCAGTGCAACCATGTGAGATAGCAACGATTCCAATGGAATCTGGACCAGGCTGCTCAGTAAAAGAGGGGAGATTAATGGAGAAGAATGCTCAACTCATCTCAGATATAAAAGGGAAAGCATTAAAGAACCAAGACTCGTTAAAGAACCAGGATGATCCATATACATGCACATATGTTCATCCTTCTTTCTAGATTTTGCTTTCGGGCCTTCATATTCAGGGAAATCGATCATCAAAAATAACAAACGAGAAATCAAAAAGGGTGCTCACACCTTCATCCCAGGCATTTGGACCCACTCAATAGCAGTCCCAGTAGCCTTAGACAGAAACTCTGTTAAAGTTTCCTCTGCAATGGACATTAGTCTGCAATCACAATGAACTTTGTTGGAGGCAGCCATGAAGTACCTAAAGAAGACAAATTGTACACCAGAGGGAACAGCAATCTTTGGCATACCCAGCAGGACTAGCATCCCTTGGTGGATGCTGAGGTGTCAAATGTTGCTGACCATTTGTCACCACCGACTCACAGCTTGTGTTCGTCGTCGTTAAGGCAGCCTGTTGAATTGAAAGAACCAAACCACAGTTTAGAAGCCAATGTAGGATGACAACATCAACGAGAAACTTCTCATAAAGCACACATTTTGCGTCTGCTGACGGAAGTAACCATTCTCGTAGACCAGCTGAGACACCTGCTTCTGCAACCTATCATTTTCCTCCATCAAAAGCTTATTCATTGCCGTCAGCTTCCTGTTCACAGCCTGAAGTCGTGCTGCTTCCTTTCGCTGTTTCTCACGGCACCTAATAGGAAAAGACAACACAAGAAGTTTGTGAATAAAAGCATATAATCTGTACAACCGTAATGCATAAAATCAGCAGCAAGAAATTGTTAGCTGGAAAACATCGATACCTCCTGTTCTGGAACCAAACCTTGATCTGCTTGGGCTCGATGTTGGACAGGATGGGGCACTCCCTAATGAGCTGCTGCCGCCGCATTGAGCTTGGCTTCGGGCACTCATGGTACAGTCTCTCGAGTGCTTCCACCTGCTCCGGAGTGTACCGGACATACTTTCCTGGGTCGATGATCCCCATCTTCCCTTCCTCGCAAGAAGTTAGAGCTATCATATCTCAAGGAACAGCAGTCGAAGGCTAGGGTTCTCCACCGTTATTAAGCACCCTTTTCAGGGACGATACAAGACGTCGCAGAGAGTCCAAATCTGTGATCTTTTTTTCCCTTTTTACCATTCGCAACAAAAAGGAGCAATCTCTTTCATCAAACCCCCAACAAAATCACCACTTTAATCACCAAAAGCTCGGGAATTCAAGCCGAGACCACAACAACCGCAAGCACAAGAAAGGCCGGGCCTTTTCGAGATTGAAGATCTCCTAAAAGACCTCAACACCAGAGACCAGCGTTGAACAGATACAGTGGCATGCGCAGCAAGTAGAAGAGCGCGAAGCCTCGAATAATTGAAGGCTTTATGAGATGCCTCTGAAGATTCTTCGAACCTTTTCTTTTCCTTTCAATTTTTTTCCTTTCTCTTTCACTTCTTATATTGCCGAATCTTCTTTCTTTCTCGTCCTTTTTAGTTCTTTAAGCCCTGCGGCCATAATTCCCAGCTGCGTCCTCTCGTTCTCCAAAGCTAGCACGCTGCTAAAGAGATTTAAAAATAGGAAGGATTGCGAAACTACCGGTTTCCTCGAGATCCGAGGCGAGGCCTCCCTTAGCGGGACGCGGCCGAGTCGCCGACTCGGATCTGAGTCGTTTCGCCGTTTGGTTGCAAGAATCCCTGGGAAAAGAAAGCAGCTAGGGGCGATTTCTCGGCATCCGGAGCTCGATTAAAGGCGCTGAGGCGAGATATCTCCCAAGATCCGCAGCCTTTCCTCGGATCGGCGCCGAAATCCAGTCTTTCCCAACAGCCAAACCCAATAAATGGCAGCGAAAGCAAAAGACGGACCGGTGGCAGCGACTCGTACCTGCAACCCTCGATCTACACTTCACCCCACAACAGTACCCATCAGTGCGGTCGTACGGCGAGGCACCAAATCCCTTTCTGCGGCTTTATCGGCGGACCGTCCCCGCCCTTGGCGACACCTTATTAGGGTTTCCGACGACGAAACCAAAGGAAAAGGGCGACCACCCAACGGTTTGGAACCATCAAAATCTCGAACTTCAATGAGAAAAAGGAAGGGAAAGGTGCGATCTTTGATCGAAATCCGACCACGGCTGCTCTCCGCGACTCGATTTCTTCGTCGAAGGATGGAAACAAAGGCTAAATTTGGCAGATATCACTCTCTCTCTCTCGCTCGCTCTGCGGTGCTTCGTCTTGGAGACGAGATCACAGTATCTCAGAGTGACGGAGGCGAGCCAGCGCTTATATAAGACGACAATTCTTTGACGGAAATATCCTCGTTTCAGCCGCGAATTTTATGGAGCTGCCACTTCACACAGTTAAATATGTTACAATTACCATAATACCCCTTTTATTAATTTTGACTATTTTATTTTTTCGTGACTAAGATCTAAGAGGGCTGTTCAAATTAATCCCTAAATTCGTAGGAGTAACATAATAATCACAGCATTTTGGGCAATTAAAACTAACTTAATTGTAGATTAAGCTTATACATCATGAACAAGCTAGATCTATGTGAGAACTTATGATTTGTTACATCCTGTCATTTTTGTGATTAGTGCAGCATATGCAGGGGCACGCATGTCAAAATCTCAATAACTCAGTGTTCTAATCTGTTCAGAGACGTGCATCACTGTGTATTAATCAATGAAAAGCCCAAAGAACTGAAAGAAATAGTTCCGAGTCACATCATCTTTTATTTTCCTTCAATTGGAGAGTAATGAAATGAGTAAGAGAACATGAAGAATGACTCGTGCATGTGTATTTGTATTGGAATGTTTCTGACATGAATCATGAGAACAGACAAAGGAGTAGCAGTCACTGGTTGTTCATCGTTACATTTGTTGAGCTCAGATTGCATGAGAATTCCATCGAGATGTACCTTCAGATTAACATTACAAACAAAAATCAGCATGTAAAATTATGTGATTAAATCTTTCAAGTTTATCGAAGCCGCATGTTTTGTAGTTCAGATGAGAAAGTGATGAGACAAGAATTTTCATGGATCTCCATCTGAAAGAAACATGGAAGTCATGAAAGGAGCTGTTGGACATGATTCCCTGCCTGTGGCGAGGACAATTGTTGAGTACCACTCTGTTGATAGAATTCAACATTTAGGATATTATTTTATACAAATCAAAATGCAAATATACTGAGGACTAATTGTAAATATTTTGGCATCAGTGGTATATATGTATGGAAAGAAGGAAAGCAGAAAGCAATGGCTTGGAGGGTTGTGAGGGTGACAGAGGACAGAATTATGAGGGTTTTTGCATGCGCCTCGATTTCCTACTCCCTGCACGCCACGTATACATGTCGAAAAAGACTACGTACGATCGTATGGCGTAGCCGTAACGTATGAGATAACGTAGCCCGTATCACCAAGAAAAGTATATGGTCATCATCATACATGTGAATGCAGAGCAGAGCTCGCAGGCTTAAAAGCCACAAACATGCATGATTTAATGGAGAAGACGTTGTTGTCACTTTAGATGTGATGGCCTGCGTCAACTCGTCATCTGCTGCTACCCATCCCCGGAAGTATGGTTTAGAGGTCTCATGTGTAACAGTTGCAGAGTGGATTAGCGTTTGCAGCATAGAATGATACGTCAGGAAGGCTTCCCTACGAATACTTGCTGATCAACTCACAGGCAAATGACACAAGGTGTGCCGACCAGTTGTAATCTGAAACATGGACCGAGCACTGTATGATCAGGATCATTAAGATGATAAGGATGATGAAAAGGTGGAGGGAGAAAACCCAGGGCTGTGGCTGGGAGTGGCGTGGACAGGGAAATGTGATGGGACTGGGGGATGATGGTGATTGGAGTCTTGTCATGGGGGCTCAGATTGGCAGGTGAGAAGGCCTGAAACCAATGTAATGCCTTGGGTATGTCTCTGATGGGGACTGGGATTGGGAAACTTGGCCTTTAGTCATATCAGTGTGGCATAAAGTTGGCTCAGGGGAGGTCTGGGAGCGCAGGGAGGCCTCCCATCTCCATGATCGCCAACTTGGGTGGCTCTGCTTGCTTGGATAGCAATGTCGGACAGGGCTTTGAGTTGGTACACAACAGCTGAGACCTCATGAAAGCTTTTTGTGGCAGTAGTCGAACACAATTGCTCTTAACTGGAGATTAGCATTCTTCCTCGACTTACCCGCGACTGAGAGAATGAATGGAGAGGCAATGAGATCACAACGGGGAGCCAAAGAAGAGGCCTCATGCTCGTGTTAACATGTTGCCAGTAGGTGGGGACACGCGTGACCTCTGCTTGGTTTCACCATGGCGTGTGCGCCATTCGGGTGCAGGAGCTCGCAGCAGGGCTCTCCTTTTCTGTAACTCTCTTACGTCATCTTCCATTAATCATCTCGGCGTCCGCCAGTAACGTCTGTCTCCCTTTCACGTTTCTCTCACCATGCACTTGTGCGTGCATGTTTTGTGCGAACAGAGCATAAGAAAACGATGAAATTTACAGCCTCACGCTATGGATGCAGGTAAGATATGAGAAGAAAAGCTACACGAAAGCAAGCAGATCATGTGTGATTCTGCACCAGCAGAAGGGATATAGGCTTATTAATCCACCTGTCAGCTTTGTCGTTCATCTTAAATGGTGATCTCGACAAAGTAGATTGAGGTCACACTTCTTTCAAGATGACAAAGATCTACAAACTCCAGATACAAGAAACGTATATCTCCTAATGCTGGAGGAGGAAGAGTTGGCTCAGGACTCAGGCATCACGACCATTCTTTTCCATCCAAAAGGTGAGTATTGGATGAGGAGGAGGAGGAGGAGGAGGAGGAGGAGGGATTCAAGGGAAAGCAGACGACGGAAATCAAGGAATGAAGGGGACAAATGAGATGGTGTCAGTGCAGCAGCAACATTGACTGAGCCCACAGCGCCATATAGAATCCTTCCCTCATCGGCATCACCAGCATCAAAAGCATAGAAGAGCAAGCAGCATGATAAAGAATGTATATAGAAGAGCAGGAAGGGGCCCATCAGCGGCGAGAAAGCAGAAAAAGCTTGCACTCGTCTCATCCGCCCACTTGGATGCACCTCTTATTTTAATCCCCGGATTCGGATCGTCTAAGTATTCTAATTAGTTTGACATTTAAAACGGATGCATGGAAGAGATGGTGGTGGTGGGAGAGGGAGATAGTGGTGGTGGTGCCACCGCACAGGAAAAGGAAGCAAGCCGTGTGCTTTGTTTAGCTTATCCATACTTCTAAACATTCAAGCATAATCCTCCTTAGTGACCTTATTTTATTTTCCTTTAATTTAGTTTATTTTCTCGATCAATATTTCAATCCTTCGTGCCAACCTCGACCTGACTTAATCCAGTTGGAGATTGCAGTTTCAATCGGTCCAGCATTTAGTGAGCCGGTCTTTCGCAATTGGACTGATCCATCTATTGAGCCGTCTATTGGGCCGGCCTTTCGTCTATTGGGCCGTCTCGGAATTGCCGTCTCAGCAACAAGTAGGGTTTTGCTCCCGCAAACTAAGCCGCCTCGCGACGCTCAGCAGCCATGGCGTCTCGCTGTTGCTCGATCTCGAGACCCGCTCTTTCCTTCCTCAAGCACGCGGCCAAGAGACCCGCGCGTACTTTTCTCGCCCCGAATGCTGCCTCTCTTCCTTGTCCTCCGTCACGAAGGCAAATCTCTCTCTCTCTCTCTCTCTCTCTCTCTCTCTCTCTCTCTCTCTCTCTCTCTCTCTCATACCCTACTTCTGCCGGTATTTGCGGAGACGGATTTTGATTGGTTTCGATCTCTCTTTCTTGCAGTGTTTATCGGGAATTGGGGTCGCTTCGGACCCTCCTGCCGCTCCACAGCGCGGTGTCTTCGGCTCGGTTGATCTCGAGGCTTGGGATCGATGCCTGCGGGAGCTCCTCGTCGAGGTCCTTGTCCCAGGGTACGCTCTGCGGCTCCGACCCCGGTGTCTGATCTCCCAAGATGTGTTCTTTTTCGCTTGGTTGAGTAAGCAGCCACTGGTTTCTTGGTTCTTTGTTTTAATTCCCTTTTGAGACGTGTATTGACTGCATAATTGTCATTAGAACATTGTTGATGTTTTTGATGGTAGTGATATTAAGTCGTTGAAATTGAATTACAAGTTGGATTCGAGGCAGTATTGGAATCTATTTAAGCTTCAAAAAAGATCAAGCAAATGCCTCAGCTTTGAAATTTTTTTACCATTTACTAATTTATTCGAATTAAATTAAAAAATTTTGAAGATAGAAACAAGTCACAATTAGGCAATCAGAAATATCTTATAATTCAATTTTAGATCTCTCTGTGAGTCTCTTTTCCTCACCATTGTTTGACTAGCTACAGGGAAAAGATCGGATAAAAATAATGCAACATTATGTTCTTGATGTTTGCTTCTCCTTATACAGTGCTTCCTTCATTGACATTCTTAACGTTGTACTCAGTGTGTTTGATAACCATTTATAGCTATGAGTTGTAATCCGCTGATTGATATTTATCAAATAGGTTTGCTGACTTCTAATTGATATTTGCTTTCGGTCTCTAGGCCTCAGACAGAGTTTATCAATTAGGTTTTGGCTTCAGACAGTTTATCCCTGAATTGGCAAATTCAAGAAAACATTGGATATAATATTTAACTTGGGTTGAGTTGCTGCCAATTCCTTCCTTTTATATTGCATATGCTGAACATACACATATTATTCCTTTTTGCTCTTCAAGAAACTTTGCCATCTCTTTTTCACATGGGATACATCATTTTTTTTTTCTCCTTTAGTTTTGATTTATAGTTGACTAGGTGGTTTCATGGTTGAAAGTCAGGGCAATACTTATGATTGCTCTAGGAATAGGAATATATTGGTGATCTATCAAGTTCCAGCGCAGTAAGGAGAGAGAGAGAGAAGTGGATATATGGCCATTTGTGACCGAGATAAATTGCCTTCCTGATCATAGAGTTGGACATGCTACCGTGTAGATGCTGCTATGTTTAATATGTCTGCATGTTAAATTGCTTAAGAACCTAAAAGCTAGGAAGCACATGCACACGGGTCACGGATATTGCGATACACCATTACATCATTTTTAAAAAAAATTAAGACATGGACACGGCGAGGACACATGTGCACACACACACACACACACACTAGGAAGAAACGTAATCTTGATATATCATTCAAATTATTATATTTTACAGTTTATTCAAATTATTATAGCAATTTAACCAGAAGCAGTAAAAAGAACACAGATTTTAAAAAATAAAAACTAAAATTGGTTAATAATATGTTAACAGTTTAATAAAAACAAAAAATAACAAATTAATGGTGAATTCCTAGAAAAAGCTCTTGAGTTTGAGAATTTTCTTTAGAGTGTGGCCATGTGAAAAGACTGTTTTACTCCTGCCTCAATTGGACCCACTGCTGCCTCCCACTCTGCACTGCACCCTCACCAGACCCAGGGGTGTCGTGGGCATGGGCTTAACTTTTGTCTATTAACATAGCATAACGTGTTTTTCCTGGGCCTTATTTATGGCTGTGCTTATTCTTTTTTTCAGCTGACTATTCAGATGCAGTAACTCGTCTTTCATAATTCATTTTTTCTTGCATTCATTCCTTTAACAAGAAAGAGCTGATACATTCTCTTATTTTTCTACAGAGCTGGGTCTTTCGGTGCCTCGATAAAAGATCTTGCAGCATTAGGTGAAGTTTGCTTCCATCTGTGTCCCTCCAATGGAATCAATTCATTTTTTCTTGCTTTCATTCCTTTAGCAAGAAAGGGCTGATATATTCTCTTATTTTCCTACAGAGCTGAGTCTTTCGGTGCCTCGATAAAAGATCTTGCAGCATTAGGTGAAGTTTGCATCCATCTTTGTCGCTCTGATGGGATCATGGTCATTTATCTTTTATGAACGGTTCACACGCAAGTTCTGATACAATAAGGATTAGTCATTGACACTCTATAGCTTGCCTCCTACTTGTGGCGCACGATACATTTGCTGTAATTTATTTTCTTACTTCACATTTGTTACTTCTTCATCCAGAAGAGCTACTCTCCAGTGATTTTTATGAGCTTTTGCTACTTTATACATTGAAGTAACTCTACAACATCCATATAGCTTTAGGTAGTAGTACCTGTTTATTATACTCTCCCGGTCTATCCAAGAGTTGCAAAGTTATCTATTATCCAATTGTTTCTCTTTTTTTTTCCCTTTTAATATTCTATTTGCTCATGTATCCCAATGTGGGAAAATTTTCTCCCAAATATGATTAACATGACAATAATTAGGTGAAAGTTGTTGCCATCACAACCCATTAGCCCAAGATCCCGTTATAGCATCAACTTCTCAAGCACAAATACTTAACTTGATCAATAGGCCTTTGCCATCAAATTTTGTTTACGAGGCTTGATCGATGACCCATCGAACCAAAGTGTTCCAAGTTAATCATTACTGAATTTGATATACTTAAGTTGTTCTTCTGTGTTTTTATATGTTGTTCTTGTGTTTGGTACATGGAAGTATAATAATTTGAAGTACCAGATGTGAAAATTCTTGTACCTTTTCTAATGAAAAAACCACATCAAGATAAGGTAGGTATTCAATTCTTGCACTCGATACAATTTAGTATGAACTTAGAACTTTAATTGGTGACTGGGGCCACTCTTGTCGCCTACTTGCATTGCACATATAGTTATCCATCAAATCATCATCATCATTTTTTTCTTATTAAAACCCAAGATGGCCAAGGAATCGATGCCATATTGATTTGGCTTTGATTCCTTTTTGAACGACCATTGACCCATGGACTTGTGTGATCTTGAGCAACCTAAAATATGATATCGCAAATAGTTCATAATGTATGATTATATGTATTTCTGCATGCCTATAACAAAGGAATATGCAGCAGTATGTGGCGAAGAACTCCATGCTAGAAGTTTGCATAGAGAGAGAGAGAGAGAGAGAGAGGGAACTGACACAATATGCGTACAAATGTCAAGAACTAGGTAGAAGAACTTTACATATAAATATAGACAGAGGGATGAACTTGATGATGAATAAGAGGTGTCGGGGCTGCGAAGGTGATATGATGGTTTTGGTTTCACTGTCATGAGATCGGGCTGACAACGATGTGGTGTCCTACGTGATATCATGTGACGCTGCAGATGATCACGAATCATTATACTACTTGATGGGTTGTCATTTGGGGAAGTGGGGAGCGTAGCAACCCGCGTTGCTTGATCGGCAAACCTCTCAAGCCAATGATTAAGAATCTTTCTTGCGAAGAAGACAATGCCTGAGCAACCGAAGAAGAAAGACTTTCCTGTTCTAGCTATGCTCCCCGTTATTCTGTATCATCACTGCAAACCCACTACAAAATATAATAGTCAAAATGAGCTCTGCGCTTCAGATCAAGAGCCACGAGGCTTGATGGAAGAAGAGGTCACGACCATCGTGCAGTCTGATGGAAGAGGTCAAATCCCTCCGCCCCCTGTCCTCCACTGTGTGCAGAAAAGTGCGACCCCAATGCAAGGCCTGTTCTAATCAGGTCGCCCAGCTCAGTCTGAATCGATGGATCGTCTTCTCGGAACCGCGACGGCGTGCGAGGACGCGAGACGTCTGTTTCCATTCATGCAGAGGCAGCGTTGGTCGGACAAAATCTTCCTACAGCCGCAAATCTTGAAAAGGTTGACTTTTGCCCGATGGAGCAACGCAATATTGACTGGTGGCCCAGTCAATGCCCCACATGACGATACACGCGTCACGCAGCGGTTGTGCCGACAGTCGCTTTCGAAACTACACCCGTTGTCCCCCGGCGGCTTTCCATCAGACGGCGACGCTCTGGTGATGGCAGAACTATTGGGACGGCATCAACTCGTCACTCGACAGTGGAGTGAGAGGTGGTGTGACACCCACAATCCATGCTTTTGTATTGCTAATGTGAGTCATAACACCATGATCACAAGCTAATCTTCTCTGATCACCAGCCTATTCTTTTCCCGGTCCACAAAACCTGATCTATATGTGGTGCCAATCAGCTAGTATTTTAGAAGATAAAGTGTCTTTTTTTTCTGCATTTTCCGATTGCGAATTTCTATAAGGTGAAGTGTCATTATCCTACTTTGTCCAATCACCCAGGCAAAATCTTGGAGATCTTTGTAGGGTTTCTGTCTCTCTGCGTGGAGAAGGGAGCATGAAGGCTCCACAAAAATGAAGTATAAGCATCACCAGCCACTTTGGTAGCTCTGGTGAGGTGGATGCTGGGTGGAAGATGGATCCTGCTGATGCATGCAGCCGTGGATGGCAATCACACTCAAACAGATGCCTCTATGTTTCCTTCCCCCTTCTTTTCTGCTTGTGGAGCCTGCCATTGTTTAGCCTGTGGGAGTAGAGTTGGCTGTCACCTCTCTCTTCTAGATCTCTCACTCGACTCTTGCCAGACAATCGCCGCATCATCATCATGTCCATCCGATGAACCAAAGATGAATTGCTGTAGTACGTTAACATGTAATGATCAGCAAAGCTTTGCGTCGGATAAAGCCGTTCCGACGCAGTCACTTGAAACCGAGCAACTCTGGAAGCTGCACAGGGACGAAGGAAAGCGTGGTTTCCTGAAGAAAGCAGACAAATGAGAGCCTGTCATGAACTGAGGTTGTAGGGATTCCCTACATCATGGGATGTAGAGCTCTCCTCCACAGATGATGCATACAATGATCACTAGCAGATTCCCAACTACAAGTCATGCCTACGAATTAATGGACGTGTTGTCGAGCTGTGTGACAACGGTATATGTTTGTCCCATCTGCCTTGCAAGTGATATGGAAGCAATCATGATATCAGAAGGTGAAACAAAAATATGGAGCATTTATAAGCAACTCCTTTGACATCCTTTTACTGCTATATGAGTAAAAATGTACCATAACAATGTATTGTAGACGTAGTCAAAGAAATGAAAATGATGCCTAAGAAAGCACTCAAGGAATACACTTTTTTCTTCTTCTCTCTTAACTGAGTGAGCTCCACATTTATTTCATCAAGTGTTATTTATTTTCTATTTTGTGGCAACATCTCACCATTGGATTCCTGCATTATGGTCCTAACAGATGCCAATTTGGCTTGGCATGTTGATAGCTTGTGACATGAGAGCTAAGGTACTAGAAATGGACAATAGGCATGTCTGTGAGAGATTGAAGGATGGCTTTTGAATGTGATATATAGTGTACAAACACAAACACACACATAGTCACATATATCCCATATATCCCTTAGGAATGGTATAATCTATCACTGTAATTAGACTCAATCATTACTAATTTTTTTACTGATTGTTTCTGTAGATTAAACCTCATTCTTCTGCTTGTTGACCAAATCGGCATCGCAATACTATAAGTGGGAATTCCAATCATAAATATAACGGGATATCATTTTATTTTAACGAATAATGATGAGTTACATGATTGATTATTCCCATCATATGAATTATGCATGTCGCGTCTTTTGGTTTCATTAGTGATATTGTGCTAAATAAAATATATAATTAAAAAATCAACAAATCCAATTTCAAATAAAATGGGGACACTATGGCCAACTTGTTATTTTTTTGATTAAATCACCAATATAATATCTCACCATTTGATGTACAAACACATTGCATTTAAGATCTATCTTACTACAAATTTCAAAAAAATTGTTTACAGAAAAATTATTGTTTCTTCTCTTTTAATGAATTTAACATCTCCATTTCTTAAAACAGTTGTATAAATTCATATTAACATGGTTGAATCAATCAGAATAAACTGCTAAATAAACCATTATTAACTCAATTTTTTTGACTTCCTTAGCAAGTCTTTTCTCAAAATATGGATGCACCATCTCAAAGGAAGCATATATGCCCAAAAGGGAACATATTAGTCAAAATTAGTGCTCTCCAAGGAACTATATGTCAATGTAGCATGTTGACATTTGATTCTGATTATTTTTTTCCCTATAGTCAGACATATAGCCCTATCAATATGTGTGTACATGTGTGCAATGTCTTTCCTTCAATAAAAATCATCTTTACATATACTAAAAAAATATAGGAACAAGACAGTAACCCCTCATCATAAATCATGCTCCCAACCACCACATTATCATGTCCAACTCTTCATCATTCTGATGGTAAAGTCAATGGAGAACATTGCACTTATAATTTGTACCCTCCACCCTCAACTTTTATGTGGATGCTACATGTCTCCTTATATTTATTTCTACTAGTAATGATGTAGTTGTATGTAGGTCCTTCTTCACATCTTGAAATATCTCAACCACCATGTGTATAATTCTGCTCTAATACCTCCACAGTTAATTAAGTGCTAATAACATTAGGCTGACAGAATGAGATATCATAAGAACGAAGAAATGTTACTTTGACTTGTTTTATCAAAGCGCACATGACACAACAAGTGTTCTACATATCTTAACCAGGGATAATTAGGCTATTATGATCATGTTTGGTAGTCTAATCACATGTTAATTCCAAAATTAGAAGGCATTATAAATTATCAAGATAAGCTTGTGTTCTTATACATCTTACTATACGAATACGTACATGGACGGATGCTTCAAAAGAAACATATGAATGTTCTCTCTAATATTGATGGCATATGATTACAATATTGGATCTTAGAAGGCATCAAAGTGGACAAGAGGAATTTAGTCTAAGTGCTTCCAATAACAAATTAATGAAAAGAATTAAGTGTGGATTTGATAGGACAATTATATAAGTGTAATTAATAAGTTAATTAGTTGGGTTCCAAAGTACTATACAATACAAAATTAGTTTTATGCCCAAACTTCTCTATGATCAATCTTATAATATTCCATTATTTATATGTGAAGATTCCATGATTTTTGTGGGTATAGAATGATCGGTTCAATATGGTTATTGACCTCGAATTAACTATATTCATTTAGAGTAGTTGAAGGCATGCATGAAACCATTATATATGTATTTTCTCTCCTATCGGTGAAGATATAATAAACATATGATCATATATGATGTTCTCTACCTAACTCATGCGATAATTATCATTACGTAGTTTTGGAGTCAATTCTATTAAGATTAAATGCACATAAAAATTGTTGTAATCATCATGTCCTATGCAATAGACGTGTAGCAAAAAAAATCTTCCATCAATCAATTTTATTTTGACACTTGAACAATGATTTGTAGTGGTTCCATCACAGTACAAGAGATGTGGGGGCCGCAGTCTAATCAGCCATACACAAGATAGATAGATATCTAAATCTACATTTCAAATCTATGGATGTGGCCTTGGTCAATTGGACCCCTCTATTCCTTGCCCCCAATCCCATTGACTGAATAATAATTTCATGAAAAAGGAGCTGAAAAATAATGAGCTAATATATATATATATATATATATATATATATATATATATATATATATTGATGTCTGATTGGACATATGTATGCTATGTATGTATGTATGTATGTATGACCACATTGATAGTGGCTGGGATAGATCTCAACATCACTGCCAAGAGAGGAATGAAGGAGAAGATGCTGCTGACAAGAGGACAAGTCCGCTTACGCGTGCTTCATCTGCACAAAGGATTCCAAGTCCAAGCAGCAAACAGCATTCCTTACACCTTATTCTTCTTCTTCTTCTTGGACAAGGATGTGCCACGGCGTCAGGAGGATGTGCTGTTACGTTGCAGACACCAGGCCGTCTCCTACCCCTGCTCATGTCATTTTACTCCCCATAACCATGGCAAAGTTTTCCATGTCGGACAGCGAGCCGTCGCTGTTCTGATGGCCTACTGTTTGGTTTATTCCCGAGCTCCCAAAAGGTGGCTTTTCATGTCCTTAACGTGTTTAGGCAGGAAGAAGAAGGTCACCTAATAGCGGTTTAATCACAGTTTTGGGATCGCTTCTGGGACGATAAGTTGACTGTTCGAAGGTGGTGGTGGGGGTTTGATCGAACGCTCGACAAGGTGTTTGTGGAAAAGCATTCCTGAGGAACCACATCTCGGGAAGAAATTAAAAGGTTATTGTAAGCTTGGTTTTTGGGATAAAAAAGGATAAAATGGGAGAGGAGGGAGCTAAAAGTTACGATACATTATAAGATCTTGATTTCCTTTGAAGTAATCCGCCAAAGATTTGGTGCTATATATGGACTTCCATTGACAGTACTTGTGGTACCTGAAGGACAAACGGGGTTCCCATCTGCTTACACTCACTGATTGTGATATCAAGTACGAAGGAAGCAACGATTAGTGTATCACAGCACATGGAGTGGCCCAGTGAAGCGTTAAGCCTTCTCCTCTATGCAGATGAAACAGATCTGTTTATGCCATTTCAATGGGTTCTTAGCAGTAAATGAGAGTGAAACCATTCAGTATCTACTGTTATTGAGATATTTTGAACATAAAATTCGCCAAGTAATTGATTATGCTTTGCAGATTGATTCAATCATTCCTAGTGGAATGTTGGATTCTTTGGTCTGTTGACACTTGACAGCAGAGAATAAGGGAAGCAGCAGCAGCAGTAGGAGATAGGTGGTCCAAAAGGATGCAACACCTTGTGCAGGATGTGCCAGTTGACTCATTCTGATGTTTAATCTCCATCACTCTCTTTTCTTTTCCTGGTAGGAAGCTGGCAGCAACGAGCAAGCTGAGGCTGAGCTGAAGGAGTTCAAAAGGAAGAAAGAACAGGAGAATTCCATGCCATGGTCACAAACACAAACAGCACAGAGTTACTATATTCACGCAAATGGAATGCTTCATCCCCTTCTTCACCAACACTTCTCCCAGAATTCCAGACAACATTGGCTGGAATTTGCTAACATTAATGGCGGACAATAAAAGAAGAATATATGTGGAGAGAGAGAGAGAGAGAGAGAGGAAAGACAGCCATGATACAGAAGAAGAGCCATCAAGCCCTGATGAAAATTAATGGGCACAAGAAAGCAGAGAGATCAGTAAGCATTAGAGGACGAAGAAGAAGACGACTTCATTAAGCTTAATGCTTAGTCCCATGGAAGAGCCTCGAAGATGGTGGTGGGAACAACAGTGTCCGACGCGGCCCACAGAGGGTCTGCGTTCTCCACCCACGGCAGCGGGAACGCCCACGCGTCGACCGGGTCTTCGTATAGGAACTCGCCCCCGGAATCGGCCGAGTCGAGGAAGCAGCAACCGTCGTCCAGCCGCGGCAGTTCGACGATCTCCCCGAGCTCGTCGGAGTCGGCCGGGGTCGACGCCGGGTGCTCGGACCGAGCGCCTGGGTCCATCGCGGCGGCCTTGGCGGCGGCCGCCTGCACGTCCCGGGGAGAGAGGGTGGCGGGGCGGGGGAGGGAACTGGCGAGCTCCGGGAAGTTGAGCACCGCGGCGGCGCCCTTGATGCTGAGCGCCGCCACGTCGTGGGCACGCGCCGCCATCTCCGGCGTCGGGAACGTCCCCAGCCAGATGCGCGACTTCTTGCGCGGCTCCCGGATCTCCGACACCCACTTTCCCCAGTTCCGCATCCGGACGCCGCGGTAGACCGGGTGCTTGCTCCGGTCCCGCGGCCGCTTCTCGATGGCGGTGCCGCCGGCACCACCGGCCCCCTTCCTCGATGCTGCCGCGGTCTGCTTTATTCGGTCTTTAAGAGCTTCCGAAATAGAAGGGGAGGAAGAGGAGGACGTCGAGGAGAGGGAAGACATGGAATTGGCGCTGCTTTCCGGCTCAGAAGAGTTCGGAGGATCCGCCATTGACGCCGAAAAAGCTATCCTTTTTGTTTGCTCTCGCACTTTGCCCCACTCTGAGGCTATGCATCCAAAAAACCCAGCTTTTTATGAACTCCTTGCGCTCATCTCCGTGGTATTACAGTGTACAGACACCGGTGTTTCTAAGCGGCGGCACAGAAGAAGCTAAGAACAGAGGAGACGCTCCATCAACAATGGAATAACCATTTACCACAAACAAGAAAACTTAGCTGATCGCCAATCTCGTTAAGCAGCACGTAACATTTCACACGAAGAAGAGAGCAACTGCATACTGACATTGGCGGCTTCGAGACATGATCCCAAAGCTTTCAGGAGAAGAGCAGAAGAGATATATAGATATGCCATCTTCCATCATGATAAAATTGTCGGAGAAAATTCTAATCTCCGGTGAAAAAGAAAGTGGCTTCGAGTATCGAAATCAACTGCAGAAAGAAGAAGACATGAGCCAGCATGAAACTACAGCACTTGAGATCACCAAAACGAAGACTCAGAGAGGAAGAGAGAGATGGGTGGGAGAGATAGAAGAGGGAGGGGGGTTTTAGTAGAGGAAGAGGAGATGGGGAGGGCGCAAACGTGCCAAAGCGACACTCTGCTATCACTACCGAATGAAAGTGACCCACACCTCACCCTGATTGATAAATACTGATGAACCCATCCCAGTAATCCACTCCTCTCGCCCAGCTTCCCCTTCCCTTCCCTTCCCTTCCCTTTACCACTTCATCTCCTTCTTCACCTTCCCTATTGTCCCCACCTATCATTATTCTTTTCATCAACAAAGGTGGGCCAATTTAGATAGCTTGATTTCTCCTTTTCTGCACCTAGGCATTTAGATATGTGCCGCCTAGCTGATACGGAGCTCATTTGGCCTCTCATGACTTTTGTGCACTCAGGAGTTTCTGATTCCTTCCAACGTCATAAGAGTATTGTTAATTGTCATAGCAGTCCTTCAGAGATTGAAAGGGGTGAGAGCCATCCTCCTCGAGAAGGATCCCCTCATGATTCTATAGTGATATATACCCTTTTATCTTAGGTAAGTGTTTTCGCTATTAGATGTTAAGGACTCGTATGTTTGTTTAATGCTTGCGGAGTGGAGGGTATGGCTGTCTTCGTCGGTCGTTTTCTTTGATGGTGATTTGACCTCATGGGGACCGAGAGAAGAAAAAGGTAGCAGCTTCGGTGAATTGAGTAGTATCCCAGTGAAGCCAAGTTACTATAGAACCCAAATCTTTTCCTCGATCCAACTCTTCGTATGACTCATTCCTTTTGTCCATCAAATCTAACAATGGACCATCAGGAAGACAAAAAAAACCGATGACATTGCCACCAGTGCACCTCTCATGATCTCGCTCGCCGGAAGTCCGCGGTGTCCCTGTTCATGCAGCTTGTGGTGGAAACTTGAATCACAAGATTGCAAATGACCTGCACACCTGCTGTTGATGAGCACAGCCAGCTTGAGAATTTGAGGACTGCTTGCTTCGGCATTGGATACACATAGTAAAGCGATGGCAAGAAATCGTCGCCCCAGCCGTGATTGATTCACGTGGAGACGACGATAAAGTTCTGTTAAATGCGGAGGTCGCAGGGATAAGGAAAGGAGAGAATGTGCATTAATGCTGTAGGGGCCAGGGAAGGAGTGCAGGCATGGGCGGTCAGCTTTAGTACTGCAACAAGATCCCTTTGTGCGAGAATAGCTTCCTACCGTAGGAAAACGGCATGTGCATTTGCTCTTCCATTTCCCTTGGATACGGTGAATCTACAGGGGCGTCTTCCATGATACTGTGAATGCGTTTGCTTGCATGACGCCGACAAATTGGATGTTTGTTTCTTGTCAAAACTCTTGTACGAAGCTCCTATTTCATAGATAGATAGCAATGTAAATTAATCTGCAACTTGTCCTCTGTAGCTTGCATTTACCATCACAATTTAGCAATCAAGGAGGAGAAGTAAAAAGAAAATCTCTTTTTGACATTGTATCTGGAAGCACGGAATTGGAGAATGCGTTGGAAGCATCAGAGTACAGAAGCACGAGATGAGCTGAAAAAGATCACAAGATATCGTTTTCGTCTGTTTTCTGGACGCGGTGAGGTAACGCCGTCATTCCCATTCTCCCCTTTCTTCGCATCCGAGAGCACCCAAACTTCGCGTCGTCACCCTTCTGATGGTGGGAGATTAGGTTTCGATCCCTGGTCGGCGTCCGACACCATGATCACGGTGGACACGCCGCGAAGGAGATCGGCCTCGAGTACTCTGCTTACTGCTTCACCTGGATCGAGCCACGCCCTCGCTTCGGTGTGCGATTGTATTCTCTCCTCTTCCTTGTTTCTTTGATTATTCAAGCGCACAAAAGCTTCGGATCGTGGTTTCTGTGTGTTCACTAATGATTGATTTGGTAGAGGCGACATTAATTTCGATATAAATGCACGAATTTTTTTATTGCAATGTGAGAAAGACGGCTCCTTTTTGAGTGTTTTAGTTGGTCCACACCGATGTCGATGCACAAAGGAACGATCTGAAAGACTAGGAGAATGAAACTGAAATCGAGATTGTGCGGATTGCAGAAACGTAACATTGCAAATGAGGTCTTCTTCCATGTTTTGTCTCAACCTCTCTGGCTAGGCGCACAAGGTGCTTGTTAAAATGTTAGAACACCGAGGTGATTTTGATCAGCCACTTTTGAAGGATGATGTTTGGAATGATCATGAAGTTGAACACGGGGGGACAGGAATTTTATTTATTTATGTCAAAATGATGGAACTCATACTGAATAACACCAACCGAAATTAACCTGAGATGATTTTGACTGGAAATTGTAAGAACATGTCAAGGAAACAGTGTCACAGACCTTTTCTCATAAAGGTGTACGAATCTCAGAACAAACAATAAAAAATTGGCTTGTTCTATTTCATCATTATTTAGTGAAAAGAAGTAACAGTGTTTCCTTTTGGTAGGTTGGAGTAGCATATGTCAACTTTTTGAATTGAATTATCCACATCACTTAATAGGTACTGTATATGTATAGTTTGCAATCCCCTATCTGTAGCAGGAGACAAGAATCAGAAGACAGAGGGGCACTGCATGTCCGTAATAAATCTGAAGGAGCAAGCACAAAACGAGAAACTGACCATCTCAATAGTCCTGACTCTGTTAGTTCTGACAAAGAGCCCACTTGGACATGACTATTGTTTGACTTTTTGGTTGGTATGTTAAATCTTTTCAACTCCACTTTAACCATTGTTCAGCTTCTCATTAGCAGAAGCATCACAATTTGGAGTTCCCAATTTGATAGAAAAAGTTTTCATCATTAACATCAAGCATTGTCTTACTGCTATTACTCCAATACATGGACAGGAAAACCTCTTTCTATTCATCTGTTCCTTAATTCACTATCCCTCTCCAAAATGCAACATTAAGGATCTAATGAGAAATGCTACCTTGATGAAATCTCTCACACCCTCCTTTGTCAACGGAGTAATAGATAATTCCGTGGAGAGAGGCTTTGCTGTCATATTTAGCATAATAATTCGACACTTGGTCTTACTTGAACTGAGGAGTGCATAAGCAGTGATCAGAAAGTTAATTGAAGTCATTAGATGAATCGGTTACCTGAGTTTAAAAGTGAAACAGATGTTTTTAATTGCCACAGTAATAAAAATGTGGGGTACTTCATATTATGGGCAGGTGAATATTGCACATTAAAAACTGTACATGATTAGAATGAATACTTGATGAGATTGCGTATCTTATTGATTAGATGCTTTTAGTTACTATTTTATTTGTTTATGCCTTTCTATTTTATTTGCTGATGCCTCTGATTTCATAATTTTGGATTAAAAAAGACCTGTATACTGTAGATGGTTGTTCTGAATGTTGACCGAGTGTAGTGCCGACCTATTGAATATTAGGGACATGCTGGTTGAAGGATTGAAATTTTTGAGGCCCTAAAAAGTTGGCCAAGTTTTCTGTTGTGCAGTCAAATATGAGAAGAGATTTTCTGTAACCTAACTGAAATTTGTTATTGGCATGTTATTGTTTTTTACTCCTTGGAGGTAAAAAATTGAAGATTTACTTTGATCAAACTCAATGGAAAAGGATTGTTGGTGGTTTATGAACTCCAATGGTTGATGGAATTGCCCAGTATGTTGCTCTTTTTCCTGCTCATCCGCCAATGAAGTGGAGTTGGTTTTATTTATTCTGCACTTGTATTTGTTTTCCTCCCAAAACAGCTCAATTTTTACTCAATGCTTTGAGTACCATGCAAGCAAAACTTTACCTTTATGGAAACAACCGAAAATATTTTTAAGCAGGTTTAGTATTTTCCAATGTTCATAATGTTTTTTTTTCTTTTACCTTCACAGCAGGTATCTTTTATAGTCAGCTTTGGCATGTTGGGAACTGATGGTGCCAGTGTCACATTGGAGTTTGGTTTTGTTGAGAGAAAGTTATTAACAGTGATCAAGTTTGTTCCTCTCATTTTTTTGCACCTCACTTTTGCGAAAGATCATTTCATTTCCTGGTATGACTTATTCAATTTTATGGTTTCGTGCATTCTTGTTAAACAGGGATGCTTTTCAATCTTTTTCGATGCTGAAAGATTGAATTATACTAACATGAAAATTTTATTTGATTTTTTAGTACAATCCTGTTATTTGTTCTCAGCACCTAATTAAGATATTTGTTCTAGTAAGTATATGCCTTTGTATATGCTTGTCGCCTTCACTTCATTATGCAATTTACGGTTGTAACTATTAGCTTGTAGCAGCCAATTAACCTGTTTGTTTATTGGAAATTTTACCTAGCCCTAATTTTAGCTCAGTGGTAAATGTTTTATTTGCTTCATGCAATCTTGAATTTGATCAAATTTATGTTCTTTCGGTTCCAAAAAATTATTTATTGTGTTTGTTTATTCATTTTGAGCTCCCCTGGTATGTGACTCCTGAGTTCAACTGCTGAGTAAGATTACCTGTAGAATTACTTTTGAGTTTCACTGGATGTTAAGATAAAGGGATATTCTTATAATAACACCTTTGAGATAATGCATTTGAAGATGGTCAAATTTGGTTAAATGTAATAGTCTGATTTGGTGAATGAAATCTGTCTGAACAATGTTGTTCCAACATGTCTGTGCACTCTGCACCTGAAATTATAGTGATTTATAAGATCAATCATAGGTTTTTAAGTCCTCATTCTGATATTTCATAACTTGTGAGAATTGCAAAAGGAGATTGTAAGATGGTTTTCGGAAGGGCCATTTTTTAAATAGATCTTCCTAATGGACATGCAGTCATGCTTCCTTGTGCAACATGATCTAATCTGTCATCAATTCATTTATGTAATAATACAAAACCTACAAGTTTAAAGAAATACAAACATACCTACAGATGTACATTTACAGGTAAATAACTCTGATTACTTATTTTCTTCTATTAGAATATGATAAAATTCTCCTGGATTCTAAGCAACTCATATATGTTTCTGCAATTCATCCCATTTTCCCAACAAATCTTATTAAGAGGCCTTGTTATTGCATCAATGTCAAAAGTTCAATATTGATTTATGCTAAATTGAAGGATGTCTTCTGCTTCTCATCATGAAAATAAGCTGTTAACTCCAGTTGCTGTTTGGTCATCCTAGCATAAATCATAGGCACCCACATTTTCAACTTGTAATATGCATAAGACTTAGTAAAGATTTGTGGAAGAAATCTTTGCAGGCTACAATGGGAACTTTGTGTCCAAGGCCCAGCAAAAGTAGAGTGTTGTATTAGGATGACATTTACTGGAATGATTAGAACAAGTTGTAAAGTAGAAAAGCAGAGTAGTTAAGACTATGAAGTTTAAAAGCATAGCATTCTGTAATATGGAGTTTCATACTCACATGATCAAGATGTAGTTAACATTCTAGTTAATTTGGTCAACCAAACTAAGTCACACCACCATAACACAGCTTCCTCATTTCCAAGATGATCCCAAGCATCCTTCATGATAAGAATCCTTACCCTCCTTTGTTTAGTGTATAAAGCAGCATGCCTTGTAGCTCAACAAGTTTCCTTCGTGGTTCTGCAGTTGAATGGAGACCTGGTCACCCCTCTTCACCCCCTGCAAGTGGATTCAGCCCCATGAAGTGGCTCCTCACCACGGCGACGTACACCTCCTCATAGGGCAATCGACCCGAGAACGGAGGCAAGCAGTCTTCGGGAAGAGAGGCAGGTGATGACCACCATCCATGATATGTAGATAATTCATGTAGATAGTATCTCGATGCAAAGTGTAGATAGTAATATTTGTTGATAATTCATTGACTTCTAATAGGAATTTCGAGAACTTTCATCTCTTCCTCCACTTCTTATTTTCTCGAATTCAAGCATGGTCTAGAAATCAGTAACTCTCATCACTAACTTGGCTTTCGATAATTTGCACACCACCATATCAAAGTATAAATAAAAGTCTTATATGTAGGACAACATATGTGACAATAACTGGAGTTAATTGTCCAACAGAGTGGAAAACGCATATGTTCAGTATTCTAGCTATATTTTTGGAGAAAAGGCTCAAATCATCATCATATTTTCTCATATACTTCTCAGCTGATCTTGCACTAGATTTTTCTCCATCACCAAAGCTCTACATCTGCAGAAGTATCTTCATAGATTCATCGTATCTCATCTACATGAATGACAAAATGGATATATAGATTATTCCTCCAATACTGACAAGAACTCATTTTACATGATCCCAAAAGTATCAAGGAAAGTAGAAATGTGTAAATGTGGTCATATCCTACCTAGCTGGAGGGCTGTCCTCTGCTGGTGAGTGTAATGTTGATTAGGCTGCATTATATTCACTTGCAGAAAGTTCCTTGAATCATAAGAAGGCATAACCTCGTATTCAGTTGTCGTCGCCGTTGAAGGCAGCATGTCCATCTGTTGTTGCACTCTTTCATTTTCAGCTACCTGTTCCACGTAGGCACCTCTTCAGCCTGTTGAAATCACAATGTAAGAGAGAGACTAGAGAGAGGACCTTGTTCCTCAGATACATATTGTCATTCTGCAGCTCCATCTCCTAAGAACAAGAAAGTGTGTATGAGTAGGATATCAGAAGTGACCAGACAAGAAATACCATCAGTGGAGTAAGAACTGATGCTCAGTACCCTTTTCTGCATGTACTCAATCTCAGCAAACAACAACTCATTCTGAAAAAATCAAATGTGAGGAATAAGCATCTTCTTAAATAATCCATGCAGATAGTAAAAGAACATGATCCTGATGGCAAATAAGTTTGGCACAAAGCTTCAAGAGGTTTGCCTTTTTAGTTCTTATTTTGTTTATGCCCTTCTCCAATCTAGTCTCGAGCTGCTTCAGGTCCCGTAAGCTCATGGAGTCCAAAGATTCACCCATCAAGTTCCTAACAAGCAAGTATATTCCTCTTTACATGCACCAACTGGTAAAGAAATAACATAGGCTTTTGTTAGCAGTGCTACCTGTTTGTGCTCTGTAAGTTATTGATTTGCTGATGTAGTTTTGATGCCTCTTGCTGGTAGTACTGAATATAGAGGATACAGCAGAGATATGAGATCGTTAGCACCAGCATATTAGTAGGTATCTCCAATATATTACAATAATCACATCACTGAGAGCAATAAGAAACATTTCCAATATATTTTGGGTCAGTTCATCTCGTTACAATAGAATCATACATCTTATTGTTCTATTTTTTTATTAGCAAGAAGAGGTTGATGATCAGAGCGTTTGGTCAGGCAAAAAAGGGTGAAGATTAGGAGAAGATAAAAGCCTTTGCATGACTGACAATAAGCTACAGAATGCTTACCAAAAAGATGATTAATCACAGAAGGCAGTGTAGGTTTGGAGGAGAAGCTACTTCAATGTGAGAGGAAGGACAAGATCTGTTTCTTCTTGATGGAGCTATAGAACAGACAAGACAACTAAGAAAGGATTCTTTCCAGTGAAATCTGTCCCTTCCAACCACACAAATCTTTTATTTCTGCATGTTACCTTTCATTTTTTTCACATGTACCAGAGCCAATTATGATTCATGTTTCTTCTCTGCCTCACAATTTTAAGAAATATGCACTCTGACAACCTTTTCTAAGGCATATTGCTAATTGCTACTGACATCTCCACTAGATCACCTTATTTGTTACTGATTTCTCCTTGATCACTGTGGCTGAAGGATATGAATATTTTTAATCAGAAGTGCTATGTGTTCCTGTAGCTGATAAACATTTTCAGCAACAACAAAACTGCAATGCCCAACTTATCTATTGCTAATGATACTTCTAATATATTTACCATGACTATATTTGTTCTTAAAGAAACTTTTGATACTTTCACAAATTTCTTCCTAAAGAAAATTATGAATTTTCATGCTGAAAACCTTTTTTTTTTGTTTCAATTACTATGATGAACACTTGAATATTATGAATCATAAAGCTAGCTAGAGTGAGATTTATTCTTAAGGTGTGGTACTTAGCTAAGAAAAGGTATTGCAAGGAACATAAAGCTCCATGTAGGCAGAATTGAGTGCAAAAAGAACAAAAGTTTTCTGTTGTACCATGTAAAAGAATCCAAAAGTGTGATTCTTGGAGTATGATAATATTACAAAATAAGAAAGAGGATACATACAGTAAGATGATGCCATCACTATATTTCAATTGAAAAGGATTGAGGTGGTATGTAAGAGAGCAATACGTTACCCAAAATGATTCTGTATTGATAATAGACTTTTGTTCTGAAACATTAATCAACATATAAAGGATATTCATATGCATATGGATCTCATCATTAAGAAAGAGTTGAATTTATCTGTTTACCTTCATTTAACATCTGCCCATTATTTGAGTTTGTTTTAAAGGAAGCAATCAACAAAGAACTCAAACGAATTTTTTGATAAAACCAATTCCAGATCTCAAGCTTCATATAATGTTTAATGAGTTTAATGTTGAGATTCCTTAAAACATTCTATGATCCATTATGAAAATTACCAAATTATTCCTAGAAGTAGGCAGCTGAAAAGTCTTCAAGTCTCTTTGACAAAGGGGAACAGCGTTTATCTTTAACCAAAAAATCAGGGTTTTAGGTGCACAGAGTTGTCCATTGGAGCATTAGGCATAAGGTGAAGGGACCATCGGAGGCTATGGTCTCTTCACCTTTTTTTTTTGTTTCAATTACTATGATGAACACTTGAATATTATGAATCATAAAGCTAGCTAGAGTGAGATTTATTCTTAAGGTGTGGTACTTAGCTAAGAAAAGGTATTGCAAGGAACATAAAGCTCCATGTAGGCAGAATTGAGTGCAAAAAGAACAAAAGTTTTCTGTTGTACCATGTAAAAGAATCCAAAAGTGTGATTCTTGGAGTATGATAATATTACAAAATAAGAAAGAGGATACATACAGTAAGATGATGCCATCACTATATTTCAATTGAAAAGGATTGAGGTGGTATGTAAGAGAGCAATACGTTACCCAAAATGATTCTGTATTGATAATAGACTTTTGTTCTGAAACATTAATCAACATATAAAGGATATTCATATGCATATGGATCTCATCATTAAGAAAGAGTTGAATTTATCTGTTTACCTTCATTTAACATCTGCCCATTATTTGAGTTTGTTTTAAAGGAAGCAATCAACAAAGAACTCAAACGAATTTTTTGATAAAACCAATTCCAGATCTCAAGCTTCATATAATGTTTAATGAGTTTAATGTTGAGATTCCTTAAAACATTCTATGATCCATTATGAAAATTACCAAATTATTCCTAGAAGTAGGCAGCTGAAAAGTCTTCAAGTCTCTTTGACAAAGGGGAACAGCGTTTATCTTTAACCAAAAAATCAGGGTTTTAGGTGCACAGAGTTGTCCATTGGAGCATTAGGCATAAGGTGAAGGGACCATCGGAGGCTATGGTCTCTTCACCTTTTTTTTTTTTTTTTTTGAGATTTATCCATCATTAAATCATAAGTAAACAATCAAAACAGTGACTTTTCGTTTATTACTTGGAAGAAATTTACATGCAATGAGACAAATATCTAGGTTTTAATTGTGTATCACTAAGATAATTGTCATTGAACATATTCTGTTATTACTTGCATGAAATATTCTAGACATAGCCATATAGCTCACTCACTAGATGTGTTTGGGGTGTGCCTTGTTTAGTATAGGTGAAGTTTTGAAGTTAAACTTAAGATTTGAGCCTTTTGGGGTCATGAGCCATCTTACAAGCTTAATAATCTCATCAGCTTAGTTACCAGGTGCTTTATGCAGAGTGTATTATTATTAGCTTTAAATGTGATCCATGGCTCCAAACAACTTGTATCGAATAGACTTTGCCAAACTAACACTTGTAGTAAATAACTCATCTTCACCTTATAGGCCTCTTGGGAATTTTAGAGTATGATAATTGGATCCTCGCTAAATTATGAAGTTCTTCATGGGTGATGTAGAATATTTAAAAACCCTAAATTACCTCCTCCTTGAGGGTAATATAAGATTCTAAAAGCATGGTGAAAAATTGTATATAGTTGTTATACCAACAGAGCTTAAAATTGCTTAGTCGCAATTGAAATGTGTTCAACCACACAAGAGTCATAATCAATAGATTATTGTCTCTTTGATTTACTTAATATTTTATTGTTAACTTATTCAGATACTTATAGAGACACTCACCACAAACCCATTATTTTCAATAATCCCTTTCTTAATTAATCTTTTCAAGTCATAAGATTCATTCGATGAACTTTATTTGGTTGAAGTAGATTTATTTACTGATTTGTTAGATAAAATATTAAGAAATCGAGCAAATCGACTATGTTAGTATCATCAAGAGAATGGGAGATAAGAGGACCAAAGGAATTGGCTATACTGACATGATAAATAAGAATTTCCAGAGGAGGTTAATGTTGCTAGTACCATAATGTTAGACTTCTTCAACACTTGTGTGACATGTTCACTATCATGAATGGAAGGGGTTTGTTAAACTTTGCCACAGTTTTCACTAGTCTCTTTGGATTTCCTTCAAAGGCTGTCAAAAGTCTATATGAACAAGGGTTGCTTTTCATATTCAAGAGGATCAAATTATGCAACCACAAAATAGCCACAGCATGTATGCTTGGAATGGTAAATGCAATAAATATAAGCAAACACATGCCAAGCTTCTGTGGGCTAATAATGGAAAACATGATGTCTATTCTTGCCTGCTATCAGACATCAGTAGAATTTTCTGGCTGTGGTGCAGTGTGGAACATAAAATGACAAGGAACATAGCATGACCAACCTCAAAGATAGTATCCTGAATGTGTTAGCATACCACAAGTTGTGAATAGAGTTGGAACAGATGTTACATGGACTGAGGCCTCTGTCAAGAATCAGTGTGCTTAGAAATATGGGACACAAGGACCTTCAGGAAATGGGGCATACACAAGGGTATTGCTTATCATATAGACATGAATGTAGACCTATTTTCTCACAATGAATGTAATCGATTTGCATCTGAATATGTGGACATTCCTAATGATAACATAAACAATTTCTAATAATTGCATGAGACCATGGAGCTTCCGTAAAACTTTATGTGGCAGCAAAATAGGATGTTGAGTTCTTGAGATCATATTTGCTTAAAATTGCTAGTTGGCAATGCAGTGAAAAACACTCTCTCAAAAAAAGGAATTCTTTATGATAAAACACATAATAGAAAGCCTTGGAAGCACCAAGGATGCATGACATATTGCAGTATCCTTTCTCCTTAAATCTTTAAATGAATCTATATGCATTCAAGGCACAGACATTGTGTACTCATCGATAGTCATTTTTAATTCCTTATAATTGCTTCACATATCACTTGCTAGTAGTCGATTGCATGTTTGAATTCAGATTTATGTTGACACACTACTCTAAGATTATGTAGGAATAATACCTGAGCATTGCCTTCTGAAGCAAATCCAGTGTTGGTAGTATCACTACATGCTTTCTTGTACCTCTCGATACTTTCCTTCACACTGCATTCACAATTTTGCTGTTAACAGTTATGACATACACTGAGATGACAATTAGCATAGCAGGTGAACGAACCCAATATTCCAGTAAAATACTTGTTGAGCAACCTCATGTGTAAACTTGTATCAATAATACTTATTAATGATTTCAGAGGCCACCATGCATCAACAGTGACAGCAATGGTGACTGCACTTTTAACTTGTCTTTCAGAATTTCTGATATAATCCATCAAAATTGGTAATTGCAAGTTGATTCAAATCTTGAGAAGTTACAAGTGTTGAGAAGTTGATTCACTATAGCTGCAAAATACATGTATTTGCCTACTTATGAAGATGAACCTTAAAGTAGACAAACCTAAAACAACAATTACGAATGCTCGCCGTCTCCTTTTTAACAAAGAAAAAAACATGCTAATTCACGTAAATCTTTTCGATGCTTCTTTATCACGCAAGAACTGGTACCAAGAAAAACTTGGATTATATTACGACAAAACACAGATAAAATCCGACAAAGATAAATATTTTCAAAATGGCTTACAGCAATTTATGTGGCCTTAATATTACTTTTCTTTGCTTAGAATTTGTGAGTGTGTGTCACTTTAAACATTATGAACTTGAGGCCTACTTATGCATGGTTTCATAGCAAAATATTTGGTTTTGTCACCTGAATATGACACATGCAACATATCCTGGAGTAAACTTAAACAAAATGAGTCAACAATAAATAAAAATTTGAACCATTTGGAAGATTTTTCTTGATGATATAAACATAGTAGCTAGAAAATATAGGAAAAATGATTATCAGGTAAAATAAACTAAAGTTTCTTCTCCTTATCAGATAACTCGTTCATTCTTTAAATTATCAGAAACTCTTAAAACATTTGTATAGCCACTTTCTCAATTAGTTCTCTGCATGTAGAATCTTAAACAAAGTTGCTTAGAGTTTTCGTAACCAATGCAGGTTGTTGATATTTATCTAAGATCACAACCGGTGAAAGGAAAATGGGTTTGAGAGTGTCTGGGTTTTCAGAAAGGAAAGTGAAATCTGATTCATCAATGAGGCACAAGATGAGAGGAAAATCCTGCAACTGGATTAGCAATTTTAGTAGAAAGATATTCTAACAAAAGCATTTGAAGTTGGCAAAAAGGTTCTCCAATGAGAATGTTCTTTATTTGCACAACATTATGCTTCTTGTCTTATCACCTTTTAATATTATTATTGAGGATTATATGACATGATAAAAGTTACATGGGTTAAATGTTGAGTTCTATGAACAAAATCACATTCTGGCACAAAGTTCTTTGATGAACGAGCACTCTGTTTCCACAATGTGTTGCCTCATTCTCATCTATTCATGAATGTTCCCTGGTTGTAGGTCACAACTTGATATTTATGAATAAGCTGATGCTTGTTCTGATCTTTATGCATATAGAAGCCAAAAAGACACATCTTAACATCTTATGTGCAAAAGGAGCAGTCAGTAGATACATACATTACCTACCGTTCAACAGTAACCCTCTTCAGAAGCATTGATGTCTCAATCTCCAAAACATCTTTTCCCGAGTTCTAACTCACACTCCACCATCAAAAGCGGAGGTAACAAAGCAACCCAATAGAACCATGGCAACCAGACAGACAACCACATAAAATACTCCACTGCAGCAGTGTGCCCGCTGGAGAAGGCAGGCAAACCATGGAGAAGATGTCAGCCCAAATGCTGCTGCTGCTGGTGGTCCTATTCCCGAAGTCCCATCTTTTACTCCTTACACCGGCATCGTCTCCAACCTTAGTTTCCTCGAGGATCCCATTGGTCCGTCCCGCCACGTCGGCACGCGATCCCACGATATGATTGGCCACTTGCCTCCCCACATCTGGGTGGGCCCACGTGGTCTGCCTTTCTACCCTCGGTGCAATTTACCTTGTTCGCCTCTTTTACCCACGCCTCGGTCTTCCAAGTCTCTCCCTCCCTGTGGGCTTCTTGTGAGCTCTGAGACCTCTTCTTTCCTTCCCTTGCTTTTTATGCTCCCCATGCAAAGCCAACGCACAGTACATTCACCCCATTGGCTCGTCAGTCTTCTGCAACCTCCCCCGTACTCGCCTTCCCCTCTCTCTCGGCCGCTAAAGTTGTCTTCACGCTGTTCTCTCGTTTGCTGTTCCTTGGAATACAATCTAAATATATTACGAGAGGGTAGAACAGGAAAGGCAATGTTGCAAGAACCCTAACTCACTCGAGAGGAACCGGATGTAAAGAAGAGCTGTGACGTGTGGGAAGGCCTGTGGTCCTTTTGGTTGAGGAAGGGGCTAATGAGAGCATGACAGCTCTTGCAGCAGGCTTTCTTGTACTGACAAGTGACGTGAGGAGAGAGATGAGGTGTGGAGGAAGGAGGTAGAGGAGGAGGAGGAGGAGCAGGAGCAGCAGGTGGAATAAAATAAGGGGAGAGAGAGAGAGAGAGAGAGAGAGAGAGAGAGAGAGAGAGAGAGAGAGGAAAAGAGAGAGGAAATGGCAAAGCTTAGATCTAAAAGGGGGTGGTTGGAGGTGGTCATATACCCCAACTAACACAACACCAATCCAATGCCAAGGCCTCGCCCTTTACTATTCCTACTGCATCTCCTAACTGCTGTGGCTTCCTCAGATCCATGCTTCCACCCAACAAAGCAATGAAAGGGAAGCCACATAGCAGAAAGCTCATACTACACATACAATAGACATCACCCTTAGAGGAAGGAAGAAGCATAAATAGAGAAAGAAGAGGCCCACTGGCCGAGCAAACATAAGCTCAGCTGTCCTAAATCTATCTAAACATCTAACCTGCCCATAACACGGGCTTCCAACTGTTAGATCTACTGCTAACAAATTCAGATCTCGTCTTCACGGACAAGAACCAAAAAAGAAATGGAGATCTAGCTGAGGAGGCTCAGAACTCCTCCCTCTCATGGACCTCCATAGGGAGAAGGCAATATCTAAGACCTGCATGGAAATGTCTGAGCTATGTATGATGTATTGATGAGACCGGCAAGACATAGCATGACATAAGAAAACCAAAGAGTTGATATCACCTGCTGGTTGCGTACTCGTAGAGGCGGCCGCGGCTGGAGAAGACGACGAGCGCCACCTCTGCGTCGCACAGGACGGACAACTCGTAGGCCTTCTTGAGGAGCCCGTTGCGGCGCTTGCAGAACGTCACCTGCCGGTTGGTGGTGTTCTCGATCCGCTTGATCTCGATCTTTCCTCGACCCATCTTCGCCGGCGGCTCCAGTGAGTGTATCGCTTCTTTCCTAGCTTGTCTGAATGGAAGAATTGGGAGCAGATCAGCCGTATGTTTGTTATGTTTCGGACAATGACAACAAATATATATGCCTTATGGCTGTGCTCAGAGGAGGAAAGGAGTGAGATGAAGCAGAGAGTTTGAGGAGAAAGGGAGCAGAAATTGACTGTCCCTCTTGCCTCAGTATTTAGAGAGATGCATATAAGGAAATATATGAACTACACAACCCAACCCTTCCTTCCTTTCTTCCACTTCTGCTTCCTCCTCCTTCCTTCTCTATCACTTCTTTATCTCAATCTATGATCCTATACAGTGGCATCCATTGCCTTCAGTTCCAACTTTCATGATGGGTAGTATGATGGGTGGAGGCCAGAGAGAGAAAGAGGAAAGAGACTTTGGAGAAAAGCGTCTACTTATGGAGTGTGAATAAGACTTTGGCCTTGAGTTGCACTCAAAATATATGCTGTATGACATAGAGAAAGGAGGAAAGGAGTGAGATGAAGCAGAGAGTTTGAGGAGAAAGGGAGCAGAAATTGACTGTCCCTCTTGCCTCAGTATTTAGAGAGATGCATATAAGGAAATATATGAACTACACAACCCAACCCTTCCTTCCTTTCTTCCACTTCTGCTTCCTCCTCCTTCCTTCTCTATCACTTCTTTATCTCAATCTATGATCCTATACAGTGGCATCCATTGCCTTCAGTTCCAACTTTCATGGGTAGTATGATGGGTGGAGGCCAGAGAGAGAAAGAGGAAAGAGACTTTGGAGAAAAGCGTCTACTTATGGAGTGTGAATAAGACTTTGGCCTTGAGTTGCACTCAAAATATATGCTGTAGAAGAGTGAGAGGGGCTCCATTGTCCTTTTAGTTCTTACATTTGGTTTCTTCTTCTTCTTCTTCTTCTTCTTCTCTCTCTCTCTCTCTCTCTAACTCTCTCATTCAAGATATGGGGCAATTCATCTTTGGTGGTGAGGAATTAATTAGGAACATGACATCTAACTTCAAGCACTGGCCTGCCTCCTCCCATCTTCCACCTTTACCTTGGACTCCTTGGGTGTTCTGATACAGGAGAAGGCAACTAGGAAGGTGAGAAATTAATCGAGCACCGGACTGCATGCCTCCTCCCTTCTTCCATCTTGTCTTTTGTCTCATCTTTGTGATTTCTGATACCAGAGATGGCAACCAGGATGTGAGTGCTGCCTTCCATCTCTCCACCAAAAATCTTGCTTTACTTGTGTTGATATTTGGATGGTGAACATTTGGTAGCCTAGTGTTCCACTGGCACCAAGTCATTGACACTGTCACATCAAAAATATTGCTGCTTGATACTCTTGCCTTCTTGCTGATCCTTTCTTGGATCATTCTAATTGGAGTCCATTTTAATGACCTCTAATCCTTCATAGCCACTACATCATACATATTCTAAGAAGCTCTCAGTGGAGTTTGTGCTTTTTGGAGCATTTTGATACTGTGCCATCTTCATGAATTGAAAGGCCCCCATGCATATAACTTTTATATCTTCTCATCTGCTTCCATAACTTCAGAATTCCATTTCATTGCCTAGAGTTTTCAGCATTGCTACCAGGGAAAGACATCTGTTGGCAAAGATCTGCAACATCCTCCAAACAAGTCAAAAAAGGGAAAAGTGCCTGAGGACATCATCAAGAATGAAATTTCTCATAAGACTTCAAATATGATGATCCTATAGTACCCAGTTTGTGATTTGATCATCTCTTTTCCTTCATGATTTGAGTTATTGGACTAGGGATAATACTGAGAACAGGCATATCAACCATGTGATTTTTCTTATTAGCAGGAAACCAATCTTGAGAAGCTTCATATATGGCTGAACAAGGTCATAGTCATAAAAATGCTCTTCTACCATCAACAAGGACAGCAGTGGAAGAAGAAAGTTGCATTGAGGATGAATGTAGGGTTTTCTTGAAAGAAAAACCCGCAAATGGCGCCACTAGTTCTTAAAATTTAGGGCAAACCTTAATTTGATCCTTGTGTTTCCAATTAAAACCTACCATGAACTAATCATTAGAGAATCTTGTTATACCCAATTGAGAACTTTGTGGTAATTAAGGTTGGAATTTGAGGTCCAAATAGTTACTGAGGATCAAGTGGAGAACACAACTATAAAGAAAGGCCTTACACTCCTTCAATTCTCATTGTTCCAAGTCAGGGCATTTCTAATAAAGCTCACGCCTGAATCACATCCTATCTTCTTCATCCTACCACCATCTTTCAAAGACAAAATAGCTGCATGTTCCAGACCTAGTTTGGATCAAAACTAACCAAATCGGCGATGAATTATAATTATCAACCAAATCAGTGGTGAAACCTTCCAGCAGAAGAGAAGGTTTGTCCCAATTAAAAGGGCTGCAAGGCTTCTCGGCTAGAACTTCTGACAGCACCAGATGACACTTTGGGGACAAGTATTGCACTAAATTGTAAGGTAGGTGAAGATTTTGATCTTTTAGGTTTCGATCATTCTATGAGTGGTTTGATGAATCTCACAGGACTACCCTATAGATATTATCTCAACTGGATGACACAAACTTATGCTTGTGTAGATTGTTTTTTCTTTTCTTGGATTTGGGTCTCTCATAGTGTTTAGTTAGCTCAAAGAGAGAGAGAGAGAGAGAGAGAGAGAGAGAGAGAGAGAGAGAGACTTTCAGGGGACAGTAGCCCACCAAGAAGTTGGACTAGTGTCTAATGAGTATCTTCAAGAACTGGGAGCCATTGATGAGGCTGTGAATCTCCTGATCAAGAACTGAAAATAACTTGAATTGATGTGCAAATTAAATACACAGTCACTGGCTACAAGTCATGAGGCAAACTAGAGAAGACTTGAAAGGTTCCAGGAAGATGCATGGCTCATGCAAGCAGCACATGCTCTCCTGCAACTAATCCGCCGAGCTTGTTTGCCAAACAAGAAAGATCTGCTGCCCCTTTTGCGATTCTCGAATTGTTTCTTGGCCATGAAAGCCATGGCCTCACAAGTGCATGTCAAAATGCTGAGGGAGAAGACTCCCACCTGCATCCCCACACCGAAAGAGAAAGGAAACGAACCAGCACTGGAAACACATGCACGGCACCCCCACAAGTCCCTTCACGCCTTGTCTTGCCTGCCTTCTCCTCCCCGGTGCGTGCCGTCCCAATCTTAGCCGCGCCTAACGAGCGAGGCAAGAAGCCGATGAGAGCACACGAGACATAGCTGTCGTAGCAGTACCAGCCTTGAACAAGGGGGTTGCACCGGCAACGACTTCCATTTTGCTGTGTTGCTCACTGTGCTTGTTGCTTTCTTTGTCGAGCTCGTCGATGTGGAGCAGAACTTTGATTTCGCTGATGACACAGTAAGTAAGAAACGCTATTATTGTGGAATTGCCTCGTGGTTAAAGACTTGGTAACTATAAATTCTAGTGTTCCTTCACATCAAAGCATGCATCATGGAAAGCTAAAA
This sequence comes from Musa balbisiana, assembly GCA_004837865.1. Lineage (NCBI taxonomy): Eukaryota > Viridiplantae > Streptophyta > Magnoliopsida > Zingiberales > Musaceae > Musa > Musa balbisiana. The sequence continues at coordinate 8,487,738 of CM017192.1, read as the reverse complement.
CTATTGTTCCTTCACATTGTGGCATCTACTACCAAATCTAAAAGAGACATGTGATGCCAAATGTTATCACAATTCCTGAGCACATCTAATCAGTAAAGCTCCTTTCAAGATGTTCTTCCTCAATGAAGTCTTTAGAAGGAGCAAAAGGATCAAATTATGCAATCAAAATTGGTTCTCCAATAATATTTTGGAGAGTTATTTCAGGTTGCTTACACTAATCCATCGAGGATGTGACTGTTGTTATTGCTGATGGGCCACCTAAAGGTCAAAGGCCTCCAAAGAGTTCTTTGTTGAAAGGCCACATATCCTCTCTTTGTCCTGGAGTTGAAAGATGATTGATCTGTAGCAAATAGATCATCTAATACTTATAGAGAGATCCTAATAAACGTTTCCATAACCTCTCTGCTTGACTTTATGAATCCATCCTCTTTCAGGCTTCGTCTCATAAGACATAAGACCGACAAGCCAAAGGATTTGCTTGTTCACAATAGTAACAGAAAGAAGCATGAACGAGCACTATAAAGGAAAGGAGAGTAAACAATGTGCCTCAAAAAAAAAAGCATCTCCTTTTTCTACAGAGAAAATGCAAATTAAGGTACCAACAATATAAACACTGGATGATGCAGACAAGTATTACCACTTTGCATAAGAATTAAGCTAACCAGTGGCTTGAAGAAAGCTTCACACCTTTTGGAGGGTTCTTGAATTGTTGCTCAGTATCTTCCCTGCGTCTTCATTCTCTTTTCAATAGACTAGATTATTCGTATTATTACAACATCAATTATTATAAACTGCTACTTCCCGAATAAGATCTAATCAGACAAGACATGACCACAGGTGGTTTGGTACGGCGTCACTCCTCATCTCAGCTCTTGACTCTCGTATCTCAGTCGTACAGAGTTGGCAAGATCTACCATCAGCACAATTGAGACATGGCCCCTGTAGAAGATGAAATTTCTATAATTTGATTTTCAAAAGAAGCACCTTTTTTTCTTTTCCATTGTTAATATTAGAATGAGATATCACCGCAAAGGGATGGACAATCCGACCGAAGGAAGAAAACCCTAGGTGATCTTGGGAAACCAAATAACTGGCTTTACAAGATTAGGCTTTCTTCACAAAACTATTGATGGCAAGCTGGTGGTTCATGCATTAGATTACCTAAAAGAAACTAATTCATTGATCAATCTCTCCTTCTCTAAGGTTGGAGCTGAAATTAAATGGCTGCATCACAAATCACAAATGTCGAAATTGCATCGAAATCCTTTATTAACAAGAACAAGCATCCCTCGAACTTCCCAAACAATCTCCGAGTATCCAGGGCAATCTTACAGCAAATGAAGAGGATTGCGGAGAAATTAGAGTGAAAATTGCAAATTTAGGGTTATTTTTTTTACTAGAAGATGAATCCCTAAACCAAAACCAAATAGAAACAATTTCTCCAATTCGCAACAGCAAGAAATTTCGATTTGAAGCAAAATACAATTCAACCCTTGAAAAATGGCTATGAGCAAACGAAAATCCTTTAAAAAAAAAACACAGATCTTGTGCAGGTTAGAGAAAAAGCATTCCCTCTACCTTGAAGAAAAGGAAAGGAATTGACGGAATTAACGCTCATACCTATTGCCACCCAAGATGTTTGGGGGAAGTGGAGCTCGAGACTGGCCGATAGAAATTAGAGAGGAAGGACCTTGAAGCAACGGAATCACATAGGAGAAAACTCTCGAGCAATGGTGTCGTGGTCTCGCTACGAACCGCTAAGGGAGGGAAGGGGACGCGTGGTCCAGATTCAAATACCAACACCTTTTATAGACATAACGGACAGTTACGCTGTTTGGATGTGATCGGGTATGGTTTGATCAGTGTGGTCTCCGAATAGCGGCATTTCCGGATCGAATCCACCTAAAATCCAAATCCGATAATATTGTGAAGATTACGATCACAAAAAATATCTAAAAGATTCCTCATCAACTCTTCCCGTCCAAATTTTTTGCCAATTTTTCCATTAGTTATAGTATTTTTTATATTTATATTATTTTTGTTAAGTTTCTGAAAACATAATAAAACTATTAAAAACCACTATAAGTGATATCATATATGTCTTTTTTATTGTCATTGATCATTAGGTATTATATTTTGAAGCCGTTTAATTAATGTTAGAAGTTTATTTGGATTATTTACAATGTTTTCAAGTAAGTCTTATCATGTTCTTACGGTGATGACCAAAATATTATAACTGATAGAAGATTATGATAGAAGCATAGATAAAATGACATCTGATAAAATATTATGATAAAAACAAATATGAAATAACATTTTTATATTTCTTACATCCACGATCAATTTATGATTTAAGGATCAATCATATATTTGAGTGATTGATTTGATTGAATAATTTCAGTGAATGATTGAGGGATATTCTCCTCATGTATAAATATGCATCATCTCAATAAATAAAATCACTCCTCTTATCAATAAATTCTTCTATTCTACATAGTATAACGGACCTCTTATTTTAAGTAAGAAAGGTTAGTATCTCTTGATCTACTTAGCCTAGTATCTCTTGATCCATCGATGGTTTGGGTCCATATTCGACAAACCTTGTTATTAGTATGGAATTGTAAAGCCATGTTCAGCAGTCAACTCTACTCGGTGGTTTTATCCCCCACCACGATCACCCCACTACCTTTGCCCATACTTATGTGGTGGACGTCCTTTTATTCTACATTTCTTGAATAATAATAAAGATCTATACATTACCATTGCTCTTGTTGATGTCCTCGTCCTATGTGGAACATCTCCCCCACGATCGGAATCCTTCTTCTCTCTTTGATTCTCTTTATCATTTCGATTGCAAATCTCAGCCATTGTCCTAAGATCCCTAAGTGCTTCTCCTTCTTTGTCGCTCATCGATGATCGCTAAGCCCCCACAAATAATGCATCATATAATTCACTACTATTGCTCTCCCTCCGTTGGGCTCTTCTCCTACATGACTCTATTCATTGTAACTCCCTACTGTTGATCTACCAATCGATCTTGCTTCCATGCAAAGATCTCTTGGTACTGCTCATTCCTTATTACCAATCGACGATTGCCAGGCCATCGCAAATATTGCACCACACAATTTGCTACTACTACTCTCCCTCCGTTGGGCTCCTCTCTTGCATGATTTTGTTCACTGCAACTCCCTACTATCGATCTGCTAATTGATCTTACTTCCACACAAAGATCCCTCGGTTCTACTCCTTCCTAATCTCCCGTCGATATTGCTGGGCTCTGCAAATATTGCATCACATGATTGTGGAAAACTTATTTGGTACTATTGCTCTCCCTTTGATGGGCTCCGATCTTATAGCTTAGTGAGTACAATTCTCTAATCTCCTCTTTAGATATGATCTATTAGACAAGATTAATAGCTCCTTTTATTCCAATGTCAAATTCTGATCACAAGTTATGGCTATAATAATATTGTCTTATTCTATAAGCAATTCAAGTCTCAATTGTTGGCTCTATAGCACCACTAATCTTTTTGTGAAATATTACAGTACAAGCATGGTTAATGTTAAAAACTACTCTTGTCAACATTATCTACTTTGATGAAATTAATAAAAGAGAAAAGTATCATTGCTAATTATATGTAAAATTTAAATGTTATTATAGATGACTTAGTTTTAATAAGCCATCTCCTGATTAACGAAGAATTTATTGTTCATACTCTCAATGGCTTAAGCGATGAATATAAGGAATTGACAGCAATAAATTAGGCATATGACTCACCAATATCATTTGAAAAATTATATAACAAGTTGATTGATCATGAAACATATCTAAAATGAGAAGAGGGGATGACAGGACCAACTATCATAACTCAATTCAGTCAAAAATATAAAAGAAAGAGTAATTAAAATAATAAAAACTTCAACAAATGACCGAACAAAATACCTCGTAGATAAATAATTAACATGAAGAGCCATTATCCTCTAATCATTGTGGCAACTTTAATCCAAATAACTCAAAAAATAATTTCAACTATAACTATCAGCAACTCTGGTGTCCCAATAATAACAATTAACATAAAATCATTTGTTGGCTCTGTGATAAAATTAGATATAGTAAAAGTTTGTCAGTCTCAACCTAAGCCTATTTCTACGCCCAACTGGTCTCAAGTAAATATTATGACTACACCAATTACTCATCCAAGTAATTGGATTATTGACTCTAGTACTTTTCATCATATCATTTTTTATTTATAAAACTTATCTATCTAGAACGACTATGGAGATAATAAAGACATCATCATTGGTGACGATAACGGGATCCTTATTACTCACATTGGTTCCACAATTCTTAATTCACATACCAACACTTTTACACTCAACGACATTTTATATGCACCTCACGTTAAAAGAAATCTTATTTATATTTTTCAATTATGCAAACAAAATACTATATTTATTGAGTTCTTTCCTAATTCGTTTCTTATAAATAATTTGAATAAGAGGGCATATTTAGTTCGAGGCCAAAATAAAGACAACATCTATGAGTAACCATTAGCTTCATAAATCACTCAACTAATCACTCTTATCTCAGTTGCTGCTCCAATCGATATGTGACATCGTCACCTTGGCCATCCATTATTCTCCATTCAACAATAGCTATTTTTTGTTACTATTTTTCAACTTTCAAATCAAGTACAATTACAACTTATTATGATATTTACATTAGTAATTATAATCATATACTATCTTTTGGAATGTCTCGCATATCCTGTTTTAAATCACTTGAAATTATTTACGATATTTAGGGCCTTACCCCAATCACCTCCTTTGATAATTTTAGATTTTATATAATTTTTATATATTAATTTACTAAAAATACATAGCTATACTCTCTCAAACATAAATTTGAAGTCACCATGGTTTTTACTCATTTTAGAAAAATGATCGATAATTTCTTATAGTCTACAATTAAAATATTTACTCTAATGGAGGATGTGAATACTAAGCTTTGACAACTAACCTCTCATCTATTTATATATAACATCTCAAGTCACCACCATACACCTTAACTAGTTGATTTTACCGAACGAAAGCATCAACATATAGTTGAAACTAGTCTCACCTTTTTATTCTAACCCTTCATGCTACTAACCTTTTCACCCTAATCTTATAACACCAGTCACTATTTGAAAAACTATTTCATAAAATTTTAAATCTTTAAAAACTTAAAGTATTTGATTGTTTATGTTATCCCTAGCTATACGCTTATACCTCATATAAGTTAACACCAAGATCCAAGCCTTGTATCTTCATTGGGTACTCTCTTGACCATAATACTATTTTTATTATTTATGGGTACACCATTATACCATATTATGTTATTTTTGTTGAGTTCATCTTTTCCTTCCAAAACCATGTACATTCAGTAATGTGAGCCACTACAATAACCATACATAACTAGGTTCATACGAGTACACCTCAATCCCTCAAACACACTTTTCATCACATCAACCAATAACTCTCCTCTAGACCTATACTCCCTTATCACTCAAGTCCAGCAGCATCTCACCCCTCTTCAACTTCTCTATCGACTCATCATGCAATGCCTAATGAAGCAACACCCTCAGCACCATAAATGATATCTTTGTCCTCTGATCGGTTAAGTTACAATGAAGTACATCAGCTTGATTAGGTAACTCTCCATCAATTCTCGTATCTCCAACATAACTCAATAATACCAACGAGCCTAAACATCACATGATAATACATTTTAAAAATGATATCTTCAAACTATGTCAAATCCTTGACCTTCATGCTATCATAATCTCTCCACTTAAATCACTAAACCCATAACCATCATCGAAGCTAAAAATCTCCACATTAACACAAAGTCATATATGAAGAATTTAATATCCTACTTTATAATATTACATGGACCTTTGTACCATTTCATCATACATAAAATATCATCAGATATAAATAGATCTTTCAAATTAAGCGAAACTCTATTGATTCATTGCTATATGTAAACATATCTAGTGGCTAAAGAGTGTCACTAACGATCAGATATTGATTTCAGAGAAAAATTTAATCTAATTATAAAATCAACGATAATCTGATTTATCCTAAGTTTGACTATCACTCAAGATTGGCATATACATCAACTAGATGTTAACAATGTATTTTTACAAGGAACTTTAATTGAAGATGTCTTTATGCAACAACCTCTTGGCTTCATCTACCTTCAATATTGTAAATTATGAAAAGTTATTTGAGGATTTTGCCAAGCTCCAAGAGCTTAGTATATCGAACTTAGCTCATTTTTTATGTTAGTTAACTTTGTCAACTTCAAATCTAATACATTCTTATTTCTACAATAATAAAAGGGAAGTACTATATATCTAAAGTTTATATGGATGACATTATCATCACAGGCAATAATCTATGAAAATTAAGTAGTTTCATAAGTAATTAACAGATTAATTTGATCTAGGAACTTTAAGCTATTTTTTTAGAGTGAAAGTAATGTTCAAATTTTTTGGACTTTTTTTATATCAAAAGAAATATATTTAAGATCTATTATAGAAAACGAATATACAAAATACTAAATAAGTTGTCACCCCACTCTCTACTACTAAATCACTCAAAAATTTTTAATGACAGCTCTACTGTGGATCTTATACAATACCAACAATTACTTGGTTCCTTACAATATTTATCTCTCACACATCCAAACATCTCATTTGTAGTCAACAAATTATCATAATTTACATATCGACCCTCCACTAAGTATTAGTTTCACTAAAATCTACTACTAAATCACTCAAATTTTATAATGATAGCTCTACTATGAATCTTATATAATGCTGATAAATATTTGGTTCCTTACAATATTTATCTCTCACACATCCAAACATCTTATTTCTACCACTAAGCATTGGTTTGCACTCAAATCTACCACCAAATCACTTAAAATTTTATAATAACAACTCTACTATAGATCTTATACAATACCGATAATACTTGGTTTGGTTCATTACAATATTTATCTCTCACACATCTAAACATCTTATTTATAGTCAACAAATTATTATAATTTATATATCGACCCTCCACTAAGCATTGGTTTGCACTAATATATGCTATGCAATATCTAAAAAAAAAACTATTAATTATAGACTTCTTCTTCATTAACACTAATCACTTCATCTCCATGCCTTTGTCAATGTTGATTGGGCATACAACACTGATGATGGAATGTCTATGTCATTTTACATTATTTTCTTTAGAACAAATCTAATTAGTTGGAGTTTCAAAAAACAAAATATAGTCACAAAATCTACTGCTAAAGCTAAATATCGAATCATCACCACCATCACTACAGAACTCAATTGGGTCACCAATCTACTACACAAATTTGATATCACATCTCAATCCACTCCTATAATATATTATGATAATGTCAATCCCACCTACCTATGCATCAATCTGATGTTCCACTCACACATGAAACACATTGCTATCAACTTTCACTTTATTAGTAATCAAATAGTCATACACCATCTACATGTCTCTTATGTTCATACTTTAAAACAACTAGCAAATCTCGTCATAGAGCCATCTGCTTATAGGATATTTCAATTACATTGACATCCTTGATAGAAGCTCAATTTTTCAAGGGCATGATAGATTATCATAACAGAAGTAGATATGGAATAATATCTGATAAAATATTATGATAAAAGTAGACATGGAATCATATCCTTGTATTCCTTTCATCCTCAATCAATCTATGATTTATGTATTAATAAGTGATTGATTTGATTGAGTAATTTGAGTGCATGATTAAGGAAAATCCCTTCCTTAAAATATATATAGATACACAATACCTCAATGATTTGAGGATTAATAAGTGATTGATTTGATTGATTAATTGGAGTATATGATTAAGAAAAATTCCTTCCTCAAAACATGTATAAATACACAATACCTCAACGATTTGAGGCTCTAAGTGATTGATCTGATTGAGTAATTTGAGTGCTTGATTAATAAAAATCTCTTCCTCGATACATGTATAAATACACAACACCCTAATGAATAAAATCACTCCTATTATCACCAGGTTCTTCTATTCTATAGTAACAAGTCAAATTTTGAATTCTATTTGGATGATGTTTAATATGGTACATTTTGGCACCACCCACATGGCAAGACAATGGACCTCCGAGCTGACACAAAGTGACACCTCAAACTCGGACGAGGTGACCATATGACCTTTGCATTGTTCCGCACTGTACAAGTCGATGTCGGACACCCTGGAGCTACTTTGCAAAACTCAAGACAATGCCGCATGGCATCAACCTATACAACACTAGACACTCCAGAGCCGTTTCGCAAAACTCGAGATAATGCTACACGGCATTGACCAGTACGGGTCGATCGACACTCGTTTGCAGAGTACAAACCATCCTCCGATGAGTCGACAGTCATTAAAGGAACACGTATGACCAAACACTCCATCATAGGTATAAAAGCCAGCCCTCTAACCAATGAGAGGGGGTTTCGAACACTCAACTCTCTATCATTCCACTCCATTCTAACTTAAACTTTGAAGGGGTCGAGTCGGAAAACTCCCTCCTGACCTTGTCCTGAGTGCAAGGGCTAGTGACGGAGAAGCGAGCAATAAGGCCTGCAACTCAACCCGACCTAACGTTCGTTTTTTCTGCCCGACCCTCCACGTGAGCAATCTTGTGCATCCGGGATCGGACTGTACCATGCTGACTCTTCGACTACAACGTAAAGATTCACCAACAATGTTGTTCCTGAATTATCATAAATATTTATCAAAATTTTGAATCCTGATATATCAAATAATTTCTAGCATATCTTGATTCTTCCTAGAATATTTATAATATTTTTAAATAGGTTAAAATACCATAACAAATAAGAAAAAAATGCAGTCAACTTTTTTAGGACGGCTCGAATATTAAAAATACTATTTGAAAATAAATAAATAAAATATGGTAGAATATTTTGTAACGAAATCGGCCGTCTGCGAGTGCTGGTAAAGCAACTCAATCATCCCAAAGTTTAGTTTCCTGCGCAACTGAGCCAGCAGGAATAAGGCTCGAACATCCTGAACCCCAAGTTGACGACGTAGTACATTGCCTTTCTATCCCTTTTCAATGATGCAAATTCTTTATCATCGTCGGAAAGGGATCACTTCTTTTGTCGTACCAAAAAGATATGTACCTCCTCTTCTCCTTTGCATTTCTTTCTTGTCGTATCTACCACTTTGCATTTCTTTCTATCTATCAGGATCCACAACTAATCTAGTTTTCCTTTGTTATTACCTAAATACGTGATGATTATTAGTTTATCAAGAGATGGGAAAAAGACTGATCTGCAAGGAAGGAAGGATGAAACTCTCATTGGTTTTTGCGTCTGAATGCTTCTTCTCGCACTCGAAAACTTACTCGAACGCCTGATGATAAATCAAAGCCTTTGATTACAAAAGCGGATTCCTCAACTACAGCGATAGATATCTGGGAATATCGTGGGCGGAATGGGCCTCCTGCGTGCCGTACGCTCTTTATCTGCAGTGAATCCTCTGTAGAAAGGCTTCTCATCAGTTGAGCCAATCATCGATCTCAGCCTTGTTGAATGCAAAGAAGCTTGTGCTCCTTCCTGGTTGCTTCATTCTGTGGAGTGTCTTGCAAAATGTCGAGGGACCCTCTGACTCTGGGTCAGGTCATAGGCGATGTATTGGACCCCTTCTCCAGATCGGTATCGCTCAGCGTCCTGTACAAGAATAAGCTGGTCATCAATGGCAGCGACTTCAAACCATCCGCCGTGGTCGATAAGCCGAAAGTCGAAATTGGAGGAGATGACCTGCGGACGTTCTACACTCTTGTCAGTGCTTTTTCCTTTCTGCATTCAGCATCCTCTCGCTTGCTTCTTACCGTTGGTATGTTTGGCAGGTGATGGTGGATCCAGATGCGCCAAACCCCAGCAATCCGACGCTGAAGGAGTACCTGCACTGGTAAGAGATGTTCTGCTGCTGCATTCAGAATGAGAAAGAGGGTTGCATGGTGTTGATAGATCTGGAACTGATGGTTTTGCAGGCTGTTGACGGACATCCCTGCCACCACCGACGCAAGTTTCGGTGAGTACGTAGGTTTTCTGAAACTTGGGGAAAAGTCGAAGCTACTTTCTTTCAACTTGGGTTTGACTTCCACATAGGCATCTCTAGAATTTCTCGTCCATCGGCGACGCTTATATATTATGTGGTGTGCATGAAAAAGCTGCTGATGATGATGATGGGGTTCCGCGCGCACAGGTCGAGAGTTGGTCTGCTACGAGAGCCCGCGGCCGACGGCAGGTATTCACCGCATGGTCTTCGTGCTGCTCCGCCAGATGGGGAGGGGGACGGTGTTCGCGCCGCAGATGCGCCACAACTTCAGCACCAGAAGGTTCGCGCTGCAGTACTACCTGGCGCCTGTCGCCGCCACCTACTTTAATTGCCAGAGGGAGGCCGGCACCGGCGGCAGAAGGTTTCGGGGAGACGACTGATGCTGAGAGGAGATATAGTATGACCACTTCAGCTATAGTTAGTACTTGAATCCGTAAATAAATGCATGCCACAAGCATGCATGAATCCATAAAGAAATCTATGCTGTCAGGTTCATACTGATGTCAACGCATCCGATACAGCCATGTAATCATTAATAACTTAATATCCAACCATATAATAGATATTCAAACTCCACACTGTGTGCTTGATATTTACAATGCACAATTGCCATACGAGGATTAATGAATGATGTTTCATATGTACACATTCAAGTGTCACTTTCTGTCCACAAAGCCAAAGAATAAATGCATTGATGCAAGAGCAAGATGGAGGCCCTCAACTGGAAGCACGAGTTGCATGATGCAGACTACATTTGGGATATCTTTCCAGCTGAAAGAGTGATTATCAACTGGATGCATGAGTTGCTCCATATTATGTTATGCTACCTTTTGAGCTTGAGAAATAGATCGGAAAGAGCATTATAGAGAACAGCTGCTGCTGGTGGCCTTGGCAATGACCCGAGGAGTATGTCCGATGCCTTGAGCGGAGCACCATAAAATCGGGAGTTTTCTGAAGTGCGAGCGATTACTATGTTACCATTGAGTGCACAACCTACGAACGCACCTGCAGTAGATGTCACAGACAGAACTAAATCAATCCAAATCACTGGATGGCAAGATGATTAACAAATACCAAGTAGGATAATTCTAGTTATAAATGGAAATAACCTTTTCTATTCAGAACATAATTTTTTCCTTCTGATTTCCTACTTCTGGTTCAGGGCATCAAGTTAAATGGAAGGAACATCAACCTAGGAGTTTGCTAATTTCAAGACTGCTATAACCATGTAAGGATGGAGAAGCAAATGAAGGAACAAACATCATTTCTCAAAGAAGTATTGCATTCAACCAGAAATAGTCAATCTCTTGTTGATCTGGAATCTCTAAAGAGAAGAGATTTGCAAAATATACCCTGGTAATCCTACATTGGGCAAGATGTAAATCTTGTGATGTTATGCAAGTAACTAACCAAACAAAGAGCATTTTTTGAGTAATTTTTTAGGAGCATGACCCATATTATTTTCAGATTCGGGATATGACATGTGGTATCATAGTAGACACTTGTGATGTTTGAGCCATATTGAGACTTACTATGCATGCTGGTGAATCTCTGATTAAACAGAGTTCAGCATCATAGACGATGATAGTGACATGATAAGCTATAGCACTTCTGAATTGAATACCTATGGGAGATACAAGTGATTCATGTGATCTGTAGTTGATGTGTGCGAATTTAATGAGTGAATTTGATATTTAGGTGGGAAATATTGTAATGCATTGGTTTGTCCTCGTCAAAATATTGTGTGTAACCAACATAATAATCAAAGATATGTTCATATAGAGAGACCCACATTCTCAAAATACCATCCTGTCTTATCAATAGATTTGAACATAAGCTGTTTAGGAGGATAGTTCGGTGAAGCAAAATTCTAAATTGGATCAGACCTACATCAGGCAATTAGCATGCATCAACTATACTGTCTTACCTTAAAAGAAACAAGTGGGTGTTTGCACGAAACATACCTTTACTACAGCTATAGGTATAACAAGCAGCATAACCACCATCACCTACACGTATATCAGCCTCAGCAGCCCGTCCAACAATGCCAGCAGCTGCACTCAATCCTGCACCAACTGATAAATGTGCATTTCCGCTAAAAGTCCTGATAGCAGCTTTGTTCCTCAGGACAATTATGAAATCAGTTAGCTCACCGCCAGCCTGGGGAAAAATAATGAAATAATCATTTTACACATGCATCTCATGATCTAGAGAACTTTTTTCTAATTTGATAATATTTAGAAATAAGGCCACATGTAAGGAAAGGAATAAACTTTACCTGGGCCCCCCATCCCAAACCAAATGAAGAGATGGCAGAAGGTGGAGACCAGGAACCATCCTCTCTACGAGCAACAACAAGACCAGTCCCAACTTTATAAGTAACCATTAATCCAACATTTACAACAGTCAGTATCGCAAGGCCTTGCGCTTGTTTTAGAATAGCATCAGGGATGGACTTCTCAGGTCTCAGTGAACCCACCTGGCAGTACATTACAGTGAGATCTGACTTTCTATCGAAGAGATTGGCTATTATTTTGCAAAAAAAGCATATACTACGTAATCCTAAATAACTATCACAAAAACATAAAACCTTAGCTTTTGTGGTGGAAGTTCATGTGTAATATGTAATTTTAAGTAGATCTCCCAAAAGTACAAAACCTGATTCCCAAAAACATTAGAACTCTAGAAGCAGACGAAGACGTGTTATCCAAAGTTAATCCACAGGTTAAAAAAATAAGGAATTACTTGGTAAATTGGCAAATCATACGAAGTGAAGCACAACATTGTAATGTGATAACCCCCAAAAGAAATCACCTCTAGCATTAAACCAATAGCAGCTGGCTCTTTCCACCGAAAAGATAAGTGGAAAAAATCCTCTCTCTAAAGCCAAACTGATAAACCAAGGCACATAGATAAGAAACAAAAAAGTTCAGTTGTTAATGGTTGTCATTAAACTGCACTCTATTCAGAACCTGACCAGTTGCATTATTTCTCTCTCCTTCCAAGCTCATTCCAGATTAATTACTAGATTCTTGTAAGGTCGCTATCGAACCAAAACATGCAAACTAGACAAGACAGTACTTCGCATATAAGGAATCCTATGAGGTAAATCATGGTCTATACCATTATGGGATGATTCAGCAATACATCAAAATGTTTTGAGCAAAAGTAACCGGACTTGGATGCACTGCCATTAGCAAATAAGATATACCTTACTGTAACTACGAACTATATTTGCTGCCTTGTAAATTTCATACTCCATAGTTCGACCCCATGGAAAATTCAACCATGACCGCAAGGTGCTGAGATCTGTCAAATCTTGGGTCAGAAGCTGTGAAGCATTACTAACTTGATCCATTAAGTAATGCTGAACAGACTTGAGTCGGACATAACAAACATCACAAACCCGCTGTGGATCTCCAATTCTGAATTTTGGAGGCATCAAGCTTCTTCCTGTAGAGCAATCACCACAAAATATGCCACCACAAAACCGACAATGATGTCGAAAACACATAAAAGGATGAAACCGCACATTGCACAGCATGCAAGCAGCTGCAGCACTGTCAGGCAACCACTTTGGTGGATCTGTTTCAAGAATCTCCATGCTATGCCCATAGTTGGTCTCTGCAAGAGAATTCGCCATCTCTTTCCAAGTTTCTTCTAGGAGTTCTATTGATATCCAAGACATCCCACAACTCTTTAGATCACTTGATGCAAGGCCACTTAATTTGTGTCGGACCACAAGAAGCATCTCAGAAACCACGTCCCACATGGTCATCTCCTTATCAACTCCAAGAGATTGATCCCAACTGAATTCTCCCTCAGGGAAGTACCCACCGTTACAACCAAAGCCCCTGCTCCATTCATCATGATCACTTTCTGACATCGGAGGTACAGACACAGGTATCCAAATGCCAGTTTCTTCATAAAGTGGAGAATCATAATAGAAATATTTGCGTGATTTCCTTTTGGCAGAAACTTGAGGACAGACAATTCCGGGATTAGGAGCCTGAATCAATTCTGAAGAGCAGCAATTTTCATTCTTGGATGAAGAGCTAGTACTGTAGCTGTCCTCCATTTCATCATATACCTAACAAAAAAACAGTAATTTCAAGTTTATAGCCAAAACTATCAGCAAACAACCTTCTGTAAAAATTCAAGTTACTCAGGATCTAATCCTGATATAATAAAGATGCAAGATGCAATGCATACTAAAATCAATACTACAGATAGAATAAAAACTCATGTCCCTTTGAGCATCTTTTGTGAATTCATAGACTTGATACCCCTTGCATATGTAGCTAGTTCTTTTTTCAATGAAAATTTATGGCCAGAACAATGTTTTAGTGTCTAAATTTTTCACGAACTAGGTTTCAAAATTCAACCCATGATATGTGGGTCTCATAAACTCAATGTCATGTACCAATTTTACAGAATACCTATCACATTTAACATTATTGAGCATGCACCACTGATCTAAACTTTTTAAGCCCAAGCGAATGATAGGCTCATCTATCTCTCATAAGCTCATTCAAACCTTCTCTCACCTCCAACGTGAGCCTCCACTTTTAAAAAATCCATTATATACAAATATAACATTCCAGCTATTCTGCTACCTTAATTATCATCATGTTATCTTGAAACCATCTAGAATTTAATTTGTAGTTAATAACAACATGTTGATCCAATATCACACATATAACCAACTTTGCATACCATAAGTGAATCACATATCTACAACAAAGAGTATAGTAGTATATGAATCATCAAAGATCACAAGCTAACCAATAAAAACTCATGCAGCATGAAGTCATGCACTAATATTTATAAATATTGTAAATCATGCATATCCATCTCACTAAGCATTAACACCCGACTAAAGGAGGATAGTCATATACCACTCCCAGCAGCTAATGGAGTTTGACTAACACATTCTCTTATTCAATATAGTTAATAGAAACAAATGATGCATTCACACAGTCAGCAGCAACATATTGAGATAAAATAGGGCAATCTCAATAACATATAAAGAGATTTTACTTCACGGAATGGATTTTTTATTTTTTCAAGTTCCAATAAGGAATAGGGAAAACTCATGTCACGCTCCCAATAACAAATGGAACGATATTCCTCATCTGCCAAATGGGAACACATTCCTCTAAGAGCGCATAGAAAAATTACGTAGCCCGAGTAATTCATAGTACTAGATGGTCCATCAACCCCTAGTACTGATCTATCTGGCTATCCAAGGAACAATATAATCTTATGCATCATCAATCTCATCAGTCAAACAAGTAATTCATATCCAACTATCATAGTGAATTATACTTAGTGAAAGATACATGAGACTAAATTCAATGAGCGCTACTTAATCCATGATGGGCCCATGGCTCATGATGGGCTTATGCTAGTTTGGCTTAAACTTCAGCTGGGTTAGTATTCAGCCCAATCCAACACTTCAAAATGGATACAAGTTTCAAGCTATGTGCTAGGTTGAACCTTGCAGGCCCACAAGCAACAAGCAAACCTGCGAGCGAGGCTACAATAGTCTGTGGGTCTAGTGTCCTACAGATTAGGCTAATAAACCTGTAGCTTCTAAAGGTGGCCATTGTGTCGTTGTTGGACCATAAGGCATACTACGAGTTTGTCTTAGGTCGGCCTCCTTATGGTTGACTCATGCAGGTTTTATTTCTTTTTCTTTTTAATCCTAAGGTTTCCATGATCTAATCTCTTATCTTGATAACGTACAAGCGGTAAAAAGAACAATAAAAAAAAATCGCTTGGACAATCTTGAATCTCAATTGACTTCATGGGTATACCATAAAAGCAGCTCCTCAACGTTCAACACTTTTACTTATTTAATGTAAAATCCAATCACTTCATTATCACAATCCAATATGAGAAACGGCGATTAGAACAAGGTATATCAATAGGATAAAATCAAAGAACAGAATATCGAAAAGGATCTCTACTTTCTTCGTGATGTTGCACTGTCCTCTCTTTCTTCGTTGCTTGATATTCCTCTTCCCTGCAGTGGATCTTGCTCCTCGATGACTTGAAAGGAGCTTCAAGGGGGATTTAACATACAAAAATCTTACCTCTCCCCAAAAGGCATAGTCTTAATTTACTCCACATTAAATTAATCAATAATCACATTCTATCTTTAACCAACATCCTTGCTTTGTTTAACCTAAATTAAATTGGAAACCATATAAACCATGATTAATAATTATAACCAAATCAATTATAATTTCTAATCTAGTTTTAGTAAGTATTCAGGTCTAACATTACCTCCCCTTTAGGAAATTTGGCCCTCCATATTTGAATTCAATATCTAGTCTTACCAAATAATTGGATTTAATATTTCCTCCCCCTTTAGTAAAGGGGTCCTCCAAATTTGGTCATCTGTATCGTGACGATATGACTTAGTGTGATAATTAATTTTATTGAGCCTGAGCCACTAACTCAAAATATTTAAATCTAAGTTAATAATAATATATCAATATAGCATTAGTTCGTTCTCCCCCTTTTTGTGTGGGGCTAAACCGGGGTGTCACTATAAATATATACAGCTGATTCGATGCGCTATAGCAAAGTCTTGTTCTAGATTTGAATACTTACCTAGAAAAGAGTAAAGCTGCTAATAGAATTCCAGAAAGGCAACTGGAATTTTGTGTACACTGCCTGATATAGTTACCTAAATAGTTTATAACATTTCACTCCCTAAACTTAGCAAGGTACCGACAATTTGTTGAGCTGACAATTCACTCCCTAAATTGGGAAGCATTTGCCCTAAATAAATTGTGCTGAGAGAAGAAGTACAAATGCTAGTACGTTCTACTGAGGCAAAATAAAAGAGAACAATCACAGACAAGAAAAAAACCACAAGAAGTCGAGCAAAAGACAAATAACACATAATCGAATAAAAGGCATGATATTTATGTAAATAGCAGATAAATCCCCCTCCCCCCGCAAAAAAAAACCCTAAAAAATCTTTCGCTAACCCGCCGTAACTAGGACCAAGAACTGGAAGACAAATACGCATCCAACGAAAGACATCACCTCTGGGGACGAATGAAAGACTCTGGCATCCGAAACCCTAGAATCAACCGCCGCCACGGACCTAATAACCGCGTCGGGCCGGTGTGGCTCCGGCTCCTCGGGTTCGATTGCAGGGAAGAGCTTGTCGCTCACAGCCATCAAGATACGATTGGGCGATCGAGGGTCACCAGGAATCGGCCATGAATGGAGGAACTGCGAGAGAGGATCACGGAATTGGACGGCGATTTGGGGATCAGAGACGGAGGAGACGTAAGGACCAGCCGAAGAGGAAATCGGAAATACGAGACCACCCGAATGGGATACGTTGCTGTGGTGAACCGACTCGCCACAGGCCTTATAATTGATGGGTCAAAAATTGGACCTGCATGAATCCAACAAATTTCTGGCCCAATAACACAAATACGGCCCATTTGAGGCCGAATATTAAACCTAAATTATATTTTCCGATCACATCTAATTTTTTGGTCCAACACCCAAAAAACTGAACACTAAATCTATAATGCCAAACATAATAAATATGACAGCAAAAAATAGATAAAAAAAATAAAAACACTGCTGAACAATGCCTCTCGTTAGCTTTAAAAACCGTGCAAGAAGTGAAGGCCGAGGATTGCATAGATACATATAATATATGAACCTTAAAGAATCCGAGTAAAAGCAGCAAAAATTTGAACCGGCCAATCCGGTTTCCTCCGATTCCCCTGACGTCATCTCTAATTATGGCCACAAGTAAGAGCACACACAGACTCTACACTCATTCAATAAACAATGAGCTTTAGATGAGCTCTACGATAACCAGAGACTAATTAAGGATTTAATTTTTTGTGGGACTGTTTTAATTTTTAATAATAAATAAATAAATATCCACTTTTATTTTTATATTGCTTTTTAGGCAAGATAAAAACCATATAGGATGATGCAGTTATATTATGTGACTTTATTTAATTATAAAAGATATTTAGTATATATTATTAGATTCTTATTATGATTATTGGTTAATATAAAAAAATTAATTATGGTAAGATTATTTAGAAGATATCTTGATAGCCCTAATTATCTTTTCTAAACCCTATGCTATCATCTATATATAAGCAAAAACTTTCTTCTCCGTTAAATCCCTATTGATTATCGTATTAAAAAAGTATGCATCATCTATTTTAGATCTATGATACCTCTCATACTCTTGCTTCATAGTATTCAAGATAAAATTATAATGACGACAGTGCATTAGTGATAGACAATCATACCCATAAAAGTCATAAACATCACACAAACCTCACAATTGAGAAGAAGAGAAAATAGAGCTTTTTCACACATTAAAAGACTATTTTATCATTCTAAATTCTTTTAATTCTAATCAATATCCACTTGATAGTTTTCTTCTTTGAAATTTATTTTTTTTAATATATGTCCTAACAAAATTATAGTTTTATCAATCAAAAATCAAATATTTTCATCATATATCCTATCAAAATTAATTTTGACAAATAACCTACCACAAATATGATTTTAACCAAACTTGGGCTTTATTCATTTAGGCTGCTAGAAGTTGATTGAGTTAGACTCAAATTTTGATCGAATTTTGAATTTAACTTTGGCCAATTTTGTCTTTGATCTGAATTTTCATTGCAGTTTGATTGGATTATAATCGTAACTTAATTTAGACTTAATTTGGTCAGAATTTATGTTTTTGGCTAATTCTAACCTTCGTTTGATTGAATCCTAAGTTTAACCAATTTTGGCCTTAGTCTAACTCCAATTCTAACTAGCCTAGTTGAGCTGATGTCTGAGTAGTCTAATTTTGGGTATGTATAATTAAATAAGATTGATTAGTCTAATTTAGAATTTCATACTAAATTAAAAAATATAAATTATGAAATTTTTTATAATTTCTCATATGATATATTGATAATTTTTTTACTTATGATAATTAAATTTTGATTATTGTTCTTATATATTTGAATAGTTATTCACATGCATGTATTTGAAATTATAAAATAATATTTATTTTCAGGTATGATTTATGTTTATAACGATTAAGTTTTTTTTATGCTGATTAATATTTAATAATTATTATGATTATTATTTTATTAATATTAAATTATTTTTACATAAATAAAATTATTTTTTAATGAATATTATTTATAACTTATGTCTTTAAGTTTTATTTGACTAGTAGTTATAGTCTAGAATAATAAAATTATGATATATAAATAATAATAATATTTTATTATTTATAAATTTTTTAATTTATATTTTATATTATTATATTAGTCTTATAGCTACTAAAAGAGAATATGCTATAAGACATATATAATAATATATATTCTCTAAGCCCAAAAAAGAATATGCTTCGAATAATTATATGATACGGTAAAATAATATAATTTTATATATTTTTATAGCTTAGGATTGTATATCTAAATATAATAAAGTTATTTCATAATGATGGTATCAATATTTCATAATAGTAATATTTCACCCAAATATTAAATAGAGATGATATCAATAGTTCAATATTTATAAAAAAATTAAAGTATTAATATTATATTATTATGTTATAAAAGTATTAATAATATATAAAATTTATTATTAGAGTATAACTAACGCCCTAAAATATGAAAGAATTGATTTAAAATTATTGATAAATAATTAACTAAGTATTTTAATAAAAAATCTGACAATAGCTTAGTATTATAATATCCAAGAATTCTATGATATATATTGACAAAACTGTAAAACTTAAAGATATTGGGTATAAATATAGATAAATCATCTTAATTTTCATCCTTTTTAGTTTGTGTCATTTAAAATTATTATACGAGTCTTACGAAAAGACTAATAAAAGTATAATAGATAAAAGAAACATGACAATGATAATATACAATAGTCATGTGACTAATATTACTAATAAAGCTTAATATAATATTATTATATTTATTAAACTTATTGACATATTTTTAAATTCATATGCATATAAATAATTTTTAAAATTTCAAAATCTAGTTAAAGAAAATTATTTTTAAATAAAATTTATATTATTTATTTTGATTTTATATCCTTTTAAACCTTATCAATTAATAGATCAAGTAAAAAAAATTAGATTATGTAGCTCTATTTAATTAGACAGAATATATACTAAATTCTGATTATGATTATCGATTATTAAAAAAATTAATTATGATAAAACTTTTTAAAAGATATTGACGAATGATACTCTCCTAATTATCTTTCTAAAACTCTCTACTCTCATCTATATATAAATATGATCTACCTTATTGATTATTATGTTTAAAAAATACACACCTTTTATCTTAAGATATGATATTAATTTCAATCCTAATATTAAATTTTTACATACTAATTTTATTTCTAAAGTATCCTTAAAACCGTGGCAAGAATTAACAAGAAAAGATAACACCAAAGACAACACACTGATTTATGCTTTGGACTAATTACCAACCCACAAGTTCTGGAAGCATGAAGAGACAGAAGGTATGCTAAGAAAACACCACATCAAACATCAAATGCTCCACCAACCCAAAGCCTTCCCAAAAGTCATCAGAACATGCAGTAGTGATGCAGACTGATCCATGATGCCATCACCAACCACTACCAAACTTTTCAATATGCTCCATGCAATATTAATTAACATTTAGTCTATCATTACCTTCTCTAATGCATGAGCTCAACAATTACTTACCCAAAATACAAAAGACTATTACAAGCTGCCATGATAATCTATACACGGGTGTTGAGAGATAGCTTTCCTTGTTTCCATCTGATTACTTCCCCTCATTAAATACCTAAATACCCTCCTTCCATCAGGTGCAGCACATACCAAGCACCTGATGGCCAGCTGACTGCACTCATTACCATTGATTGTCATCCGAAGTTGCTGGTAAGAGGTAGACCTTGCTTTGGATCAGTGTCCACCTTACTCTGAACCCAGGGACAACTGTGAACCCAACTGTGGCCGGCCTGCACTTGGCGGTTGCAACATCCTTGTCCTCCACAATGCTTTCCATGTAGACCTCGGAGAACCGGCTCCCTCGCCGCACTTGAAAAATTGACCGGTTCGACTCTGGTTCTCTGAATGAGAAGAACAAGCAGTGGAGGAGCCACACTCGCCTCGCCATTTCTGCAAATGCAGCAAAGAATGCCGAGTTTGGGAAGCTCTGGTCTGAGCTCACAATGGCCCTCTGATCAAGATTGCCAAAAAAGGATAATTCCATCTTCCGATGCAACAGAGCCAGATACTTCACCCTGAAAAAATTTGCAATCGCAGAGTGCTGGCTTAGCTTCTGAATATGCTCAACATATCTCAGCTGAGTGAATTCATCAAAGAACTGACGCCAACCCCACATCGACCTATCTTCCATGGCAGCAAGGTTGTAACTTTTATGGTGGAAATCAGAGAACATCTTCTGGCAGACATAGGACTGGAAAGCAAACGTCCAATGAGCAGGCTTGTTACAGTGGAGAACATCAGGTTGGATTGCACCTGCGGCGGCACCAAGGTCCCACCCAGCTGACTCCATTTCCTTCACCATAAGCTTGACAAAGGATTGAATAGATTTGAAGGTGAACCGTAGAACAGAAAGGAAATGGGTGGGATTTAAGCCAGAAGGGTGAAGGTCATCCAAGGCTGAGAGGGAGCGACCAGGATGGAGCTTTGACTCCAAAGTTCGGGTATTTTTCTCTGCCTCAAGAAGCTCAAACTGAAGTGAGCAGATCTCCGAATCCTTGAGCTTAAAATCAGCTTTAAGCTTGTTCATGGTGATCCGGTAGGTCTTGATTAGATTGCGCTGCTCCTCAATCTGGGCAGCAAGTGCTGACTGAGACTCAAATGAGGTGTGAGGGATGATGAAGTCGGTCGTGAAGTAGGAGTGCTTGAGCTCTGAGACACGTTTGAGTTCGGACACAATGGCGAGGTCAGAAGACTGTATTGAATCCGGATCATATGGTGACTGTGCCATCTGGAGCTGGGCGTAAGCCGCTTTAATGGCAGAGATGCTTGCAAAGAGATTAGCAAGAAGGGACTCCATGGCTTCTATCTCACTTGAGGAGAGATTCTGTGGCTGCTTCTCGTGTTCAACCTTGTAGAACTCACTGACACCTTCAGAAAGGATGCTGGAATGTTCGCTGAAGTTTTGTGAGAGCTTGAGCTTGGGGATTGAGTAGTCATCTTTTTCAGGGGCAACTCCGGCACCATTGGCAGAGATATTGACAGAACGGTGGAGATGAAGGATCTTGTTAAAAGTCCGAGCTAGTGTTCCAAACTTTGGTGGTGCTGTCACTCTGCTGGACTCCATTTTTACTGTGTCAAGATTGAGAAAAAGAAACACCAAAATTAGAGAAAAGATGACCAGAGAAGGGGAAGAGAACTTTGACTAGCAGAACATGACGCTCTACTTCAGATGTGGTCTCTTGTGGGTGGTTTCTGTTCTTTGGAGAGAACATGCACATATTTAAAGATGGAGGGAAGAAAGAAAAAGTAAACAGCAAAAATCAAGAGCATTAATTTATGAAAGCAGGAAAAACAATGATATCTTTGAATTAAAGAAAAAAAAGATTTTCAAGTCGTGAGTTGAATATGAGAGAAAAGCTTTTGTTTTGAGACATCAGATTCTTGTTTTTGATGGAAACATCAAGAATGTCCCCATGGTGGGGCAAATCTACAACGTACAACAAAAGAAGAAAAAGCAAAAAAATGAGAGAAAAGCTCTTGTTTATACAGGATTAGGTGGAAGAAGAATCTAGAATAGGGTAGCGGTGAGTTATTGATCAAAGATCAAACTAACCTGTAGGGATTATAATATTTGGAGCACAGATTGCAGAAGTCTCGGAACTTTTTTTCCGCTCTGAAGTCTGGTAGCACTGAGCTAATAGCTCAGAAGTTTCTTCCTCTCAATCCGAACTATCGATGATATCAATATGGTCATTAAGGCCCCATTATATACTTGGGTAAGGTTCATATCATGGAGTAGAAAAAGAATCCCCCCTAATGTGTGGTACATCAATCTTTCACATTAATCTTTTCCTTCTTTATATCAGCACTGAAAAAGTTTCGAGCAAGTTGTTAGAATCATTCAGGATAAGTTCATCCACTGCATCTAAATGAAGATAACAAAGAAGTTTCAGTAATAACCCAATTTAGCAGAGGTATTGTGATGTATCAGCTGCCACTATCAAGGAGATTTTGCAAATTATTGAAATTAACATAACACATAGAAAACTCAAGAATAGAACACCTAAAATACTATATGCCCAAATATGCCTTGAAAAATGAGTCCATTTGGCAAGAAATGAGAGAACTGAGCAAGGTTACATGATGCATGAACTGGCACAAGTGGAAAAAGTGGGGGAAAAATCAATTGTGTGAAAAGTGGGTTTTCTATAACCAAAAGAGAAGATGGAAAGAAAGTCATCATGCAACCAATGCTTCATAATCATTCACAAAACATAAAGACAGGAGTAAATCTTAGGTTAGGTCATGTTAGGCTCATTATAGTCTACTCTGGCCCAGCTCAACCAACACAAATAAATTTGAACATACCTACTTGTACTCTCGAAATATTCTCAACACTTAAAGAAAGGGATACAATTGCACATAAAACTCTGTTTACATCCTTGATTGCGTCTGATCTCAACAAGGTCTAACATAGACATTTACCTAATCCTCAGACTTATATAACATTTAATTAGATATTATGATAGCAATGAGTGAGTAATCTGTTGACATCCAATGTCTAGAATTAGCTGAACTCTCAAAGAAATGTAATAAGAGTTCTGTCCTCCGACATCTCAATTACTTTATTCAAGGAATCAACTTGGTGCTACGATTTCAAAGATGCCTCCGTATGAAAACACGGAATAAATATTACCAATTAGGACCCACGACACCGCAGCACTTCATAGGTAAAACCAGTGTCACGTGCCACAGCAGCAGCACTTCCAGATGCTAAGCTTTTGACCCATGGAACAAAATGGAGAACTGTCCTCGGAGGTGAGAATAGACAAACACTCCCCCGCCCCTTCCCTCTTCCCAAAAGAGAGGATAACAAAACCAAATTTGTACTACCAAACAGAAGCAAACTGCATTGTTTATTAAGACATCACACTTCCACTCGCCTTCTCTTTAGTTCACACTGCTTCCTACATCCCTCCTAAACACGCATTTACATGCACAGAAGTAGGTACAAGTCCATAGGTATCCTTAGTGCTAATAACAACTAAAGAAGTCACTGGAGTGTAGCATTGAAATTGGGGATTAAAACATGAAGGTAAAACGATTATGACCCACCTAAATATTCAACATCTAGAGGAAAAAGAAAAAAAAAATTTCTGATTTTTGGAACATAAAATGCGGGGAAAAGACAAGAATAAAGAGAAAATTTGAGGGTTTTACCCTGTTCTTCGCGATAAGAGCAAACTTTATCCGGGATTATGAGAAGAATAGGCCGTCAAAAGGGCCTATTTGAGGCCAAAACATGGAAGAACACCAGGAAAACCTCAGATTGGGGAGGGTCATGGCAACAACCGAAGATGCCGAAGCCAAGCGTGACCTCAAGTACCCCGCCGCCTACTCGATCGACCACGGACGACGACCTTCATGTCGAAAGCAACCCCAAGATGGAATCTTTGAGACGGCCTCCTCCGTTTTCTTCCTCCTCTCTCTCCTATTCCGAGCTCGCAGGCGCGGGAAGACGGACCGGGGAGAGAGAGAGAGAGAGAGAGAGAGAGAGAGAGAGGAGTATAGAGACGCGCAGCTCAGAAGATAAAGAGACCTCTCCCCGGTCGTACCTGTTGTTCCTGTTACCGGAAATACCCTTACATTGAGAGGAAAGTACCAAAGTATCCCTACGTATTTCACCTGTGTCGGTGCTATCTTCCACGTAATTAATCCTTTCTGTTAGGGGTAGACACGGTAATATGGCAGTCTTCCGGGTGACATAGTTTATCACAGCTGGATTCGGGTGGGATTATTGTCTCTCCCCCTCCCCTTATATTTACTTTTTATTATTATTTTTCTGGATTTACCGAGGAGGGTGTTTTCCCGTGACACATCTCTGTCAGTTCGTCGTCAGGGGGTTTGACTCGGTGCTGCGGCATGATTCAGATGGTCCACAAGCTTACAAAATTGACACCGGGATGGAAATGTGAAGCATGAACAAATACACGATGAATTAGGTGAACAGACGATAAATGTAATTAAGTAAACTATAAAAGCCTGTTGATTGATGACCCGCGACTTGAAATGATTTCATTTCTTACGTGTGTTTTTGTGTGTATTCGAAGCATCACCCTTTTTGTGTGTATTCGAAGTATCCTTTGGGATGATGATAATTCGAACTTGGTTCATACTTCTTTATCATCAGAGAAGAGAAAGATGGGAGAAAGAAAAAGATGGAGGATGCACTTCAAACTCTCCACCATCATCATTACTTTCACTCTCTCTTCAGCGATGGCAGCAAAAGCCACGTTGAAGATTTCAGAATCCATCGATGACTTGGAAGAAAAAGCACTCATCATCTTTTCTACCTTTTTCTTCTTCGCTTAGTTACTATCGCTTTGTTAATCTTGTCATTGGGGCATCATCGTCTTGAACAAGTCGACAATTAATAGTTGATGACTTGGAATTTTGCTGCACGCCACGAATTTAGTCTCGACTGTGGTGCTCAGCAGCTGGGCGTTCCGTCGACGGTCGACGTGGCTCGAGTCGTTCGCACGAGAGGGTTCTTCGGGCGCATTAGACGAATTAAATCACGGCCTTGCCTGGCTATGGGGAAACCCGGGTCGTGATCGTAGTCGCGGTCCATGAAAAGTGAATCTCTTTCCCGTGGGAGAGATCTCGAACGAGATCTCGTTCTGCTTTTGGCAGGACTAGGTTGGATTCTCCTCGGATTCACTTGGCCCTCCACTCCACACTCCGCACACCGCACACCGCACGCACGCACTGCTTTTGACGCAAACCCAGCGCCGTTCGCGGTCTCTCCCACACACGAGCACCAACGTCCCATCGACGAGGGGGCACCCGAATCCGAAGCTCGAGAGACACTGCCCGCCCTCCCCCACGAATCCAATGCGCCCCCTTTCTGGTCCCCAAACTACACGCGTGCGCGGCGGGGCCCGCGCTCCGCTGTCGCTCCTCCGGATCTAGCTGGACTCCGTAGGATAGCCGAGGGACGGCACCGCCAGCCACGTCCGACGACAGTCGCCGTCCAACATCCGAGCGCTAGCGAGAGGTGGGCCCCGGCCAGGGATAACACTCGAGCCCGAGGGATATCTACCTGTCTATCAAAATCTCGGCCTGAATCCACCAAAAAAGTCTGCAGACCTGTTCAGATTTAGTCATGAACATATGGGAAAAACTGGATCCATTATCATTGTCATTTGGCAATACATAGGAGAACATTTAGTACAAGAAATCTTTGTTCTTCGAGAGCTTGAAGAGCTGCAGAGAGTAGTCATAGCATACTAAATTGCTCAGTTACTGTTACATGGAATACTAGTTTAGTCATAGCATACTGAACTCCATCTGCCAGTGACCTGAAAATTGAAGCAATTGCTAGTTTAGTCATAGCTCACCTGCAGTAAATTGTAGCAATTGCTTAAAAGATACGAATAGGATTAGCTTTGAGATGCAATCCAAAAGTAAATCCACAACACCAACCACTGGTAGTAGCGTGGAATGCACTTACCATACAAAAAAGGAACTCTTATTCTGCGTTCACAGGATATGGTCATTACTCGAGCAAATATGGAATGCTATAGCAATACAACGATTAGCTAAACAACCCTTTACTATCAAAATACCTACTCAAGCATGGCATAACAGCAAGTAAAGAATTTGCTCACCATCAAACTGTTGCAATTCCATGATTCCCGGTTGAAATTGAAATGTAAATGCTTAACAGAAGAAAGCTGCCTGAGTTCCAAAGTTAAGACCTGATGTTAGGACGACGGCAACAACAATAATAGATAACAGATATCATGTTAAGATGTGTAACACAGACATGACAAAAAATATAGTTAGAAATCTGCTCAACGATCTCAACAATCTCCGGCCAGGATTACACAGTATATAAGACCACTGACTTTACTCTCTGAGGTCATCAGAAATGCTCTAGAACCAAGTAGCTTTCAGTCGTAAAACTTCTTGACATATCTTCCCAGATCCAGGAGCTTTCTTCGGATGACACTTTCATTCCTGTAACGGGGGCGAAGCCATCTGCACAAATAAAGCAATCAGAGAGCTCAGTGATAGAATATTTCATGGATGATTACTGTTAGAGAAATGGTATATCACAATCAAATACAATGGACCGCAAAATATGACCTCTGTTGATCGTAATAAATCGGTAGAACTGAAGGAAGACCTATACCTCGGGTAGATTCTCTGTGATGTTTCCATCATTTGCTTTTGTATTTTGTGTGATGTCCTCAGGAAGGTGTTCCTCATTCTCGATCACATCTTTGCTCTGCACATCATATTACATTCTATGAAAAATTCAAGAGCCGAATAGAATAGTATTTAATTCCAGATAAGATTACCACAGGATAACCACAAAGTACTCTAAATTTGATTACAGTGGTAAAAATGTACATAAGCATATATGTAAAACACATAACAAAGGACACAACTGTATCTCTCTACATCACAAGGCAAATCTTGATAAAGCAAATAATCAAGGGAGATAAAAATGAATTAAGCTAAATAATCATTGTCATTCAAAACAAATTATAAAGAGTTTCAAGACAACACATTAGCATCTCAAGAATAAGCAACGCAAATCACCTGGGTTTTGGCAGCCCCTGCAGAGGACTGGCCACCAGTGTCTCCCAAATCAAGAACAACGCCGGCAGACCTAATGGTGTCCCAACCAAGAACCTGGCACACAGCTCTCGCCAGTGCCCGATGTGCTCCCCTCCTCCTCGTCTTTGATATTGAGTTTGCGTGCTGCACGAGCCCCAAACAGTTCCCGAACTTCCTCACCCTCTTCGTCCCAGTGGCTGCACAGGCAAAGCAAGAGAACTCCCCTTTGTCATGATTCTTCTTATAGTACTCCGTAAGCTCATCGTCCTTCTCATATAGTCCCATAAAGAACTTGAAAGCTTCCAATTGTCTTCCATCCTTCTCCTCCTTATCGTCTTCTCCCTCCTCCTCCTCCCCCTCCTCATGCGCTTCCTCTTCATCATCGGATTCGTCAATTTTGGAGAAGAAGTCCCGGGAGGCCTTCAATCCGTCGTGATGGAGTTGAGCCGCGGCTAGTCGGGCCTGCTCCTCGGCCGAAACGGGAGGCCTCTCGACGACCGGCGGGGGCGCCACATCGGCCCATGCGGTGGGCGGATTTGGATTCGGCGCGGTGAGGGAGGCCAATTTCGCCCAGGCGTCGACGAGCGGCGGATCGGAGGTCCCGGCCTCGTCGGGGCGGCGGGGGGAAGCGGCCTGCTCCGTCGGCATTCCCTCCTTCCGCTGCGAGTCCCTTTTGAATGCGACGGGGGTGGCATGGAGGAGGTCGGGGCCGGAACTAAGTCTAGGGTTTCGGTTGCGGTTGGGAGGGGGGCCGCGCCGCCAAAGGGAGTGGAGGTAGCGGATTTCATCCGCCCAGATGCGATCGACGTCGGGCTGCGGCTGAAGTCGGGGATCCATGGCGGCGGAGGCGGTCGCGGAGCTGCCTCGCGTAGCGAAGCGGTGATGTGACCGACGGCTGGAGCGGCGGAGTGAAGTCGTTGGTTGTTGGGGAACGGGGGAAGCATAAATCAACAAGCGCGCCGGGGAGTACATTCACAGCACGGTGACACGACCGCTTGTGGCCACTTCCAACTCTGTCGGATCGAGGGATTTTGATCGCCCATATCAGGACCGTCGGTTCGTAACCGCTCTCTTAACTATCGAAAAATGGACGATCAAGATTTCACGGACTGGAACGACTGGCGCAATAATATATAATTACAGGTTTAACTGATTATCTATTCATACTACAAACTTCGTAAAAAATGATGGTTCGAAATTTAATTTAATATATTTTAGAATGTATTAATCGATTATCGTTTTCATTTTCGACTTTTATCGTCAAACCATACCAAAAATCAAAGTCAAGAAAAAAAAGAAAGAAAGGGATCGATACAACCTGACCTCTTACATTTGTACTCATATATAATATTTTTATTTTTAAAATAAAAATTCTATAACGAGCATATTACTATATCAAAGTAATTTATGTGAATATGGAAATCATTTTGTAATCATTCAAACTATTTCATGTACTGAATGAATAAATAAGGATCAACATATATAATTAATTAGATATTAAATAAAGAAATTAAAAATTAATTTTTATTACCTTAATTGATAATCCTTCCTCCTCTTCTATTGGAGTCAAGTCAGGTGTACTCTTCCTGTTCAGTACCATTTAAGCACACATCCTAACCCAAATCAAACGCTATGTCACTTAAGTCTAAATCTCGCAAAGTGTAGTAGGCTCGGCTTGGTGTGACTAGACACTTATGGTTGAAGATGATTGCAATTCAAATTGGTGATTAGCATGCCATATAACGCGTTGACTAGATAATTCATTCATAGTTGATTGGAATACATTTCTCCATCTTCATAGGTCAGAGATACCATTCTTGTTGAGAGTCCAATAAAGTTCTCTCAATCTAGAGAATGCACCAATATAACTATGATAATGAATGCTGTATGATTTGGTAGACATGAGGTTTCACGAATGAAATACTATCATAAGATCATAAGACAACAGTAGCACAATAGTAAGCATTACAGTAAGCAACATCTCTTTACAAAGGAATAGCCCCTTTCAGGCCAAAAACCTGCAAATGTGGTATTGGAGAAACCTTTAAGGTTAAGACTTCAAAACCTTTAAAAGTCACTTACTACTCGATGAAAAGAGAATCAATAGCGAAACATCCTGTGAATCGTACAGGCTTGATTTCTCCTGCTAGGTTTTCATAATCAACCTCGTATCAGATTTTGTAAGTCTAAAGATTCACAGAAGGAATGAGAACTCTGGATATGTATACCGCATTATTTTGACCAGCAATTTTGCTGATTAAACTGCTTGAAAAAAAGTTCCTAAACAGGAAGCTTAAGGATCCACCCAAGTTTCCTGCGTTTTCCATGTAGAGTTATAAGGATCATCAACAGCTAGATTCATGCACATATGTACATCAAGAATGTGCACATAGAGAAACCCGTAATGATGCATTACAAAACAACATTAAACGCCGATGTGTGAATAACCTTACTGAGTCTTATTGCTGGTACTCTGGGTTGAACGCGAGGGCCTCCCTGTAGATGAGCTCTTTCATCTGTTCTTCGGAGAGTGCGTGCTGCTCAAAGTCGAAGCTGAAGGGCATCATGCAAACTGGTTCGTCACTCATGTCATGTAAAGATGCCAAATAGGGATGTGCAAGCGCATCTTCAACTGCCAACAAATGGAGGGCAAATTATGAATACTGAGGCAAGATACTCAAGGCATGCCAAGGTAGTAAAGCCACGACATATCTTTCATGAACTAGTCGTTCAGCAAACTAGAATAGCAAGAGAAAATGAAGCAGGTAATACATTATCTCAATTGTCATTGGAGCCTGTCTCCAGGAACATGAACTTGCCATGTATCGAAAACACCACATGAAAGGTTTGACACCAAAACACAAAAAGAATATGTGATTAATCATCACAATCGTCTTGACCATATTATATGCCAAAAAAGAAACAGACAACCGATCTTTATGAAAAATACTATGTCAAAGTTATTATTGTTTTAAGATTACTATATTCTTCATCATGAACACTCATAAACAGACACCCAGAAAAATGATATTTGCTCAAGATCCAGCATTGCTGAATAGAAGCCTAACAGCGAAAAACAATAAAACTGGGCAAACCATCAGCCCATGCTCATGGTCAAGGATATCTAATATTCTTTTGCACAAATCACGTGCCATAATACCAAAAGGAACTGGCTTGGCTTGATATATCCAAGTCCAACTGAAGGATCCCTTACTATCCAATTAGAAGTTACAAAACATAGTGTGCATACATATTTAACCTTGAGTCAAATTCAATTGGTTGGCCACCTTTTAAAAGTAATTTAAAAGCTTCTCAAAATACCATGTTTAGAAGTGCATTTGAATTCTAGAGAGCAATCCTCTAAGTGACTCATAAAAATAGTTGTGACAGCACAACGTAATCAAATATTTCATCATTATGTTCCGAAAATGGTGCAAATATTTTCATCAAATATTAAACTGATGACATTCATGTTATCAGTTTAAAGGGACAAAAAGGCAAAGTGCATCATAAAGCAGTTCTACCAGAATCATATATAAGCAATTTTCCAAATTAATTAAAACCATCAAAATGCTGAAAAATAAAAACACACCAGTTATTCTCTGTCTAGGATCAAATGTTAACATCCTCTCAACAAGATCAATAGCTGTAGGGTGAACATGGGGAAATTTTTCAGGAAACGACTGTCGTGGATGACGTGGAAGCTGGCGAATATATCTTCTTGCATTTTCATTCACAAAATCCAAATCAGCCTCATTTGGAGTGCCAATAAGCTGCAAGAGATGAGGCAAATTACCAAAAACAGAGATTGAATGCACATGAAGTGAATACCAAATACATTAAACATCATGCAAAAATAAGACAACTTCGAAGGTAATGCATGCTAGAGTGAACATAAATGCATGAGATTACATTTGTAGAGCGATTACATATATTCTGGGCATGGAAATAAAGTTGACATGATACAAGGAATAGAACAACAATAAAACTCTATTTAATCAAAGTTTTGGAGAAGGTTTCAGCATGGTAATCATTAAAAGAAGATACATGAAGACAACTATAGACAGCACGTACTGGTGATTTAAGCAAATATTAGAAACTCAAGTAGTGATCAACTAATTTTCAGGTATGTGATACTTAAACAGGACTATATGTCAGCATGACATATGTAAGGTACAACAAAATCGTATGTTCATTTATTAGCTTGTGTTGGATGTTCATAAAGATCCAAAACCAACTGATAAAGAAGTACCATAATATCTATCAAGCAACTTCCATCTAAGAATCATGAGCTAGTATTGTACAAAAGAATTCAATCTCTGAAAGCCTATAATATGGAATTATGGCTCACTGGTTCATAGAGGACCAATGGAAATCCATATACTAGTAACTTCATGCTGAATTAGCAACCAAGGGAAACCCAATGATATAGAAGAATACAATGAACAAAAAAGATATTTTGCAGAAGCTGGAAATGAGTCAAAACTTAAAAAGAGAGGACCATACTTCCATCAATAAACGTAGCTGGTGCACATGATCCCTTCCAGGAAATAGAGGCTTCCGGTCCATCAGTTCCATAAAGATGCAGCCAACAGACCACACATCAATTGCTGCAGTATATTCTGAAGAATTAAGCAAAAGTTCTGGAGCTCGGTACCATCTTGTGACAACATATTCTGTCATAAAATCAGTTTCTGAGGTAGTACGAGCGAGCCCAAAGTCACAGATTTTCAGATCACAGTTGGCATTTAAGAGGAGATTGCTTGGTTTGAGGTCTCTGTGGAGAACATTTGCTGAGTGTATGTATTTTAGCCCCCGAAGAATCTGATAAAGAAAATACTGTACCAGAAGGAAACAAAAGAAACCATGGCTGATCAAGTAAGTTAGGTGGTCAACTATCATCACAAAATATTTACATTAGAATGAAATAAATTGCTACATGATTAACAGTTTTGACCAGACCATGAAGAAAGGAAACGAAGAAGTCCTACTGGAACCATTGACCAGCTCAGCATGGATTATTGAGCCTTTGCAAGGCTGTCATGAGCCAAAGATAGTAAAATAGCTGGATTTTTAGGTTTGCCCTGCTATATAGTTTATATTGACAGTAATACCAAACTTGAACTCAGTTTGGGATAAGCTTATAATAAGCTCGGCTGGTGACAATTTAAAAAATGTTTTAAGCTTTTCCAAACCTTTTTAAAGTAATCAAGCATCATTTATGCTTGAGCAAACTTGTTTAAGTAAAACAAAACTAAAAGAACAAATGACATAGAACTAGTTTTCTCAGTCACATGTCAAACAATTTGGAAACAAACCAAATGAAAATTGGCCACCTTATAGCATCATGATAGGTTCAGTGACAAATCAAAGATGACTAACTTTAAAAATGAAGCAAATATAAATCAATCTATACACTGTAGAGGGTTAAAATACAACCTGACAATGCTCCTCAGAAAGAGCTTGATTTGAACGGATAATTTGATGAAGATCAGTGTCCATTAACTCATAAGCAATATAGACATCATTAAATGTCTCACGTACAGGGGGTGGTATTATGTCTCTGATTGCAACAATCTGTATTCATTATACACAAATCAGAAAAGAAAAAACATGTTTTTTTCTTTTTTCCAATAAACACCGTGTGAACTTCTTTGATCTAAAAAATAGAAATCTAAGGTTTTTAGGAACCTTCATTTTTGCCAAATATGAGTTAAGTAATTTATACATTTTTACACAACAAAATGAGTTGCAATAACAATAATCTCTTTCTCAGAGATAAAGTCAATGGCACTGAGAAATATAGTATAAATTAGCGAGATACTTAAGTTACTTATCTGCAAAACATAATATTTAAAAGGCACAATAGTAAAGCTTTATAGACCTCAAGTAACAATGTCAGTGGTATGAACTACGTTTCAAAACTCAACACAAGTAATACCAGTAGTCATCTATGGATCTGAGAACTAACTGCTTTTATATCTTCACTAAACTAACTAATACCAGTAGTCATTCTCCAGTCGATATATTCACTGAAACCACTCATTTTCCTCATTATGTTGTATCTAGGACATTCAGCTATCATGAATACAGCGAAATTGGTATTTGCATAATTTAAAAAAAATCCACCAACAATTCACTCTCCGCCTTTGCTCAGTTACGGTTACATTGTCCTATTCCATCTCCTTGTTCTTAACAATTAAATGTTACTAAAAGTGTCCATATTAAAATCTGTGGACCAACAATTGTCAAGACTAACATTGACCCTATCATTACTTACATGGCTGTTACAAAAAAACCAACAACAGCTAGTGTTGTGTTTGTTAATCTGCCATATATTAATTGCAGCCCGTTCTCTTTCACAGTAGACTAGTAGAAGTTGTTTTGGCCTAATCAGCTGTGCTAGACTAAGGGAACGGATTTCCATGTGTTTCTTTTTTCCCAGGTGATACTCTCAATTTAAAAAGACACTTCTCTCTACTTCGTTCGGACATTCTCCTATTGACATTTTCAATTCGATGAACAGTTTGTCCTATATGTGAATCCTTGTAAACCAATAAATTTTGCAAAGTTTGCATTTTGCAAGCCTCAAAATTAAGCCTTTTGTTTCGAAACATTTAATTGCTTATGTGATTTGGTATTCATAACACCAACATTAGGAAAAAGCTAACCAAGGATGACGCTTTACTAAAATATCTTGCCCATTCACAGCACTCCCAGCTTAAAAGTTGTGTGCCCAATTGCTGATTCATTCATGCTACTCACTAAACAACAGTGGGTGAATTCAATTGACCATGAAAGATCAAAAGAAACGCCAGACATATACGTATTGCAATAAAATTATCATTTGACACTTCACTAATGGATCTATAAATTGATCATTGGGAACTTTCTTAAATGAGCAAGCAAAGACAAAAAGGAAAAGGAGAAAAAGACACAGGGTAAACAGAGCTGACAAACTCACTGACATTTTCGTGGTCCAGGTGCCTGAGAAGTTTTATCTCACGCAGCGTCCTCTTCGCATCGATCTTATTGTCGAATGCGTTGGCTATCTTCTTGATCGCCACCTGTTCGCCGGTCTCCGAGTTCAAAGCCGAGCTACAAACACCCCACCCAAAATTAGCCCCCAGTAATCCAGTCGAGATCACCAGAAACCAAAAAAAACAGGATCTTTCCCCCGGCTCGAGAACGGAAACCAAAAGGGAGAAATTACCAGACGATGCCGTAGGCGCCCTTCCCGATGGGCATGATGGGTGGCTTGTATTTGGAGGTAACCTCAAAGACGTTCCCGAACATATTGTACTGGATGAATCGCCCGCCGTGGCTGAGCGTCTCCTGGATGTTCTCCAGCCCCTGCGACGGCGGAGCTGCGGCCGGCGGAGGCGGCTGCCCTCCGGCCTCCGCCATCTCGGTATCCGTCGGTTGGGCTCCTCCCTCCATCTCCACCCCAACCCCCCTCTCTCCCCTCTCCCTCTCCCTCTCTCTCTCTCTCTCTCTCTCTCCCCCCTTACCAAACCTATGGAACGATCCAATCTCCTCAGTTTTCTCTGAAGACGCCACAACTTACCCTCCGCTTCGATTTCGTCACCGTTCGTAGGCAAATTTACGCGTCACTTTGCAATAAAGGAATCTCGTTAATAATAATACTAATAATAATAATGTAACAAATTTGTTCCGGTGGCGAAGGCATGGCACATCGCACGGAGGAGATTTGAATCAGGGAGGAACGGACGGCAGTTGATGTTGCGGGGGGGGTGGGAGGGGATGTAGATGTGACCGACAGGAGTGTCGGCACGTGGGACGAGAACGCACGGCCTGCATTACACGTCCGCGACTGTCAGTGGACACGTAGGAGTGACGTGTACGTACACTGGTGGTTGGGTTTCGGTGACCGTTGGATGGAGATCGAATGGACTCGGATTGAGGTGGTGAAGTGGGACCTCCTCCAAGTTGTATAGACCGTATTGCCCCTGCAATCTCCGTTCATATAAGCTCCATTAATTACTCTGCATTAGGAAGGCTTAGTGATGGTGTTTCTTCGAACCCATCAAGTGATTTAGGATTATTATCCTAAAGCTTGGTTAGTACCAGAGAAACTGTTAGATTGGGTAGCATGACATGGCTTCATGTACCGCTACAAAGACATGAGGATTATGGAGGAGGACAAAAAGATAATCCTAAGAGAGGACAACACAGAATGGAATATATGGAGCTTGTACAACGTGTTATTGGACCTTAATGGTTGATTCGGATGCTGTAGAATATTGAGCATGTCTTAAAGTTGATCAAAGTGGGTCGGTAGAACCCACTCAAGATGATGCTTTTGCCTTCCACGAAGACTGGTCTTCGTAGAAGAAGTAGCAGAAACCCAGAACACAACTTGTGGTGCAGGAATGATTCCTTCGTAAGTCTTTGCTAAATGTCAAGTCTCGTTGATGTTGATGCACAAGTAATCTGTAGCATTTGCCATGGGAGAAGCTTCGATCAACCTGGAACACCCATCGAAGGATGGAGATATTAATGGAAGCTTCATCACGGGAGAGAATTCCTTGCCCTTTCACAAGAACATCAGCAGCAGCAGCAGATGCAAGTGGAATCTTTAGTCATAACACATTGGGCAAAGTCGATTGAATTGAAACTAGGTAGATCGACTATCTAGTTGTTGGTCAACTTGAAGGAGACCTGTCACCTAACATATGCAGTGTTTCTGCAACAGATAATGAATGCCTTGCCATCTGACGTCCCATATGCTTTGATTACATTGTTGTTGAATGGAACTTGGAAAAGGAAGGAATTCATGAACATTAATTTTCATTAATGACATGGAATCTGGAACAACATGTGGAGAAAATGAAAAGACAGGGGAAGAAAGAAAAAGATCAGATAATACCAGATAAATTAAAGAAACAGCTAAACAAGGAGTCACCCCCTGTTCTCTACATGCAAGCTTTTTAGTGCAAATCCTGCGGTTTGCCAGCCTAGTTCTGTAGCCACACCATGTGAATTCCCTGTAGAACTTTTGTCTCCTTCTCTCCCAAAGTAAATAATGGAGAATGGACTGCAAACCATCGGCTCCCCCAGATATAAATTAAAGAGACCACAGGAAATCAAACGCCATGAGGAATCTTGTTGTTTCACCTACAGATATGATGTGATACTGATTCATCTGGCATGCAGTGAACAATGGAAATGCATAACCCAAGTCATATCTGTTCTACAAAAAGAAAAGGATGGATGTGCATCTTATTTCCTGTGTAAGAATGACATCTTTGTAAGAGAAGGGGTGTGTCCTCGGAGGGAGGAGGGGCTTGTAGTGCTAGGACTCTCTCTCATTCTGTAAGCCCCATCCTCAGGCAAGTAGGTGAGATAGAAAAGGAAAAGCGTGGTTCATGTGACCACACAGAGGCATAGCGTTTGTATTATATGTAAATACTTCATGCACGAAGATTGGAAGAGCTGCAGGAAGATGACAGTGGTGGATTCCTATAAATATCGGGAGTTGAAGGCAAGTAGGAAGAAAGTAGTGGTCTCTCTCTCTCTCTCTCTCTCTGGAAGTAGATATGGTTTCCAGTCCGCCATTGTTTCAGCACGCGTCCACATGCACTGTCAAGCCTAGGGTTGCGCTTCCCGGAACACCGTGCCACCTGACTCCATGGGACCTCTGCACGTTGTCAATGCACTACATCCAGAACGGCCTCCTGTTCTCCAACCACCGCTCCTCCCTCCCGGCCGACGACGCCGTCCGCCGCCTCAAAACCGCCCTCTCCATCGCACTCCTCCACTTCCCTCCTCTCGCCGGCCGCCTCGTGTCCGAAATTGCTTACGACGATGAGGGCCAGCCGGCCGGCATGCACGCATTCGTCGTCTGTGGTGACCGAGGTGCCGAGTTTACCCGCGTCGTAGCCAAGCACATCACCGTCGCCGACGTGCTGTCGCCGTCGGATGACGAGCCCTCCTTCGTCGAGGCCTTCTTTCCCCTCAATGGAGTTGTCAACTACGACGGCCGGTCTCTGCCTCTCCTTGCGGTGCAGTTCACCGAGCTGGCCGACGGCTTCTTTCTCGCGTGCTCCTTCAATCATGCGGTCGGCGACGGCGCCGCCTATTGGCACTTCTTTAACTCTTGGGCGGAAATAGCAAGGAACGCTGGAGCCGGAGGCCTCTCACGTCCTCCGGCACACGACCGGTGGTTCATCGATGGCCGTGAGAATACTCCCCTTAAGCTTCCTTACACTCACCCCGATGAGTTCATCGAAAGATTTGCAACGACGGTACTGTGTCATGAGAAGGTGTTCCACTTCTCACCGGGATCCATTGCTCATCTGAAAGCCAAAGCCAATCGAGAATGCGGAACCGACTCCATCTCCTCTTTCCAGGCCATCTCCTCGCTGGTGTGGAGGTCCATCACGCGGGCTCGCGACCTGCCGCTCCAAAAGAAGACCAGCTGCAGCCTGGCCATCAATAACCGCCAGCGTCTGCGGCCGCCGCTCTCGCCGGACTACTTCGGCAACTCGGTGGACATCATCGAGGCGACCGCGACGGCGGGAGAGCTGCTGGCCCGCGGGCTGGGTTGGGGCGCACGGCTGATCCACAAGGCCGTGGCAGACCACACCGACAGGGCCGTCAGGGAGGCGATGACGGCATGGATGGCGGGGCCGGCGATGTACAAGCTGAGCGGGCATGACATGTGTGGCGTCAAGATGGGGAGCTCGCCGAGGTTCGACGTCTACAGGTGCGACTTCGGGTGGGGGAAGCCAGCGGC
This sequence comes from Musa balbisiana, assembly GCA_004837865.1. Classification (NCBI taxonomy): domain Eukaryota; kingdom Viridiplantae; phylum Streptophyta; class Magnoliopsida; order Zingiberales; family Musaceae; genus Musa; species Musa balbisiana. Next base: position 8,448,906 of record CM017192.1, on the reverse strand, counting down.
GGTGCGGAGCGGCAGAGCGAACAAGTACGAGGGGAAGGTGACGTTCCATCCGGGGAGGGAGGGGGGAGGGAGCATGGATTTGGAGATCCGCTTGGAGCCGGAGTGCATGAAGGCGCTGCAGTGCGACGAAGAGTTCACGAGTGCCGTTTGCCCACCTCCGGAGCTGGAGATCAACTAGCCCAAGCAAAATCTCGATCGCGTCAGTTCTTCTCTTAGGTATTAATTATGGCTGCACCAGTTAAAGATGGGTCATAATATATCCAATTTGGTTCGAGGAGTTCTTTGCAGATCGCACTCTTGATCGAAATCGTAAGCATTGAATCCACGAAAGCATTCGGACAAACAGGAACTACGCATCGCACAGGCCGTCGTCTCACCAGAGCATGGATCCATAGTATTTGGTGCTCGCAGAAATCTGTCCGTCTCTCTTGGATTCTGCGTGCAGAAACGTAACAGATTTTTTTTCTACTTCATTAGCTTTCTGACTTCGAGAAAATTGTCGGCAGAAACAGCAAAGAGTATCTAAGTTTACTGCACCATTGTCTTTATAGAATTTCGAACAAGGAGCAGGTTGAGCCAGGGAGATAATTGAAATCCTGGGACCATCCCGTCCTCTCCACCGAGAGCCTGCGAACCGTAGACGTAGCAGGTTGAGACACGGACGGAGTTGGGCCTGGACATGACGGCATGCAAACATGGCAACGTTTGGTGCGCACATTTCATCAGCTCCGGTAAAAACCTTGTGGATGAAATGGCTGAGAGAGAGAGAGAGAGAGGGAGAGAGAGATGTCAATCATTAATTGAACCGATCATCAAACTGTGATTACATAATCATGTGAATGAAAAGATGTACTGATAAGTAGTGCACGGGAAGAAGTAATCTCGAATAGTAATGCATATTATGAAATTAAACGAAATAATAACACACCATGGTTACATAATAATGTATTATCGCATACAAATATCATTAATTAATTAATTAATTAATGGCTATCAATTCCGGACGTCCGGGCCAACATCTGACGAAGACATCACATTCCTTGGATGGATACACCTCATAGTGAGTTACACGTGGACAGAACTTGTCTGTCAACCGTAAATTAATATTTTTAAAATAAAATTTTGTTTTGAAAGTTGGATCGTTAAATTTGGATTGAAATTTCATTTAACTTAGAATTAGAATAAAGATACTGAGTAACTAAATTAGTAATAGTAAGAAAAAGTATAAAGAGAAATGTAAATCGATTTATAGTGGTTCGATCGTCCTAATCTACATTCACTCCTAATTCATTTTTTCTTAAGGTCATCGACTATCATTACTGATTTTTTTTTTTTCGGATTGTCACGGACTTAATTGGAATTGCCTAAGTCGTGAGACACCCTTGCTATAAAGTCATGAAATTAGTTTGAGTTACCTAAATTGTAAAGCACCATTGTGCCAACTCCTCGAACTTAACTAAGATTGCCTAAATCATGAGGCGCCCTTACAACATATGCATCGGCAAAGGGTTAGTTTAGTTGTAACCTCATATAAGTCCTAAAGAATTTGTAAAATAGAAAGTTGATTAGATTGAAAACGAGAGATAGACAAGTCTCAGCATCTCGCGAAGAGGGAAGTTTTATAAATAATTCAATAAGCACTTTGAGTGCAAAAGAGAAAAGAGAGGAAGGAGAAAATAAGGACTTTTGAAGGTTGAATGAACAACTGCAAGTCCACAAACAATTACTCGTCATGTGTTGGGCGTGAAGATAAGTTCTCATCAAATTAACGTGCGAACTTATGAAGATTATTCAATGCCTGACATTACCTCAAAGCCCCATCTCCCCTGGTATCACCCGGAAGGTTCTAGGGTGCTAAGATGACTAACGTTTTATGTGAGGCTACAGTTTGCACAAAACAGACCATGACACATAAAAGCGGAGCCATTTTAGGGTAGTTTGGCCCAGCGTAGTGAGTAGTCACACTACAGCATTGTGAACTATCATTGCTTATATTTTTCAAGCAAAAAACACATAAAACTAACGTAAAGCATGTTGTCATATATCTGTATAAGCATGCAAAAACGATGAACGGTTCGTTGAACGAAGTTGTTATGGGTGCACGATAACTGTTTATGACATTCTCCCCCACTTAAACTGTCGATGCCCTCATCGACACTTGTTAGTAGCTTTTGATGACTACTTCTTCATTTTGTAGGGCATCTTCGAGCTCCCAACTCACTTTGGTTCGGGAAAGCTTTCGCCACTTCACCAAGTACTCAGTCTGCTTAGCTCAATTGGATAGTTTTATTTTGTGATCCGCTAAAATGATTTCAACTCGCTTCTCGTAGGAGGCTCTAGTTAGGGGTAGCTGAGTTGAAATACTTTGGAAAACATCTTGCGAATCTAAGTAGTAGACTTTCAAGTTGATAGCATGAAAAACCTTGTGAATTTTGAGCCACGCCGACAGCTGCAACTTGTAGTAGACGTTGCCCACCATACTGATAATTGGGAAGGACCCTTTATACTTGCGCACCAATCTTTTATATGCTTTATGCCTAAAGAATTAAAGTGATGCTAATTAGAGCTTCTCCAATACCAAATCTTCAACTTTGAAATCCGCTAAAATGATTTCAACTCGCTTCTCGTAGGAGGCTCTAGTTAGGGGTAGCTGAGTTGAAATACTTTGGAAAACATCTTGCGAATCTAAGTAGTAGACTTTCAAGTTGATAGCATGAAAAACCTTGTGAATTTTGAGCCACGCCGACAGCTGCAACTTGTAGTAGACGTTGCCCACCATACTGATAATTGGGAAGGACCCTTTATACTTGCGCACCAATCTTTTATATGCTTTGTGCCTAAAGAATTAAAGTGATGCTAATTAGAGCTTCTCCAATACCAAATCTTCAACTTTGAAATCCGCTAAAATGATTTCAACTCGCTTCTCGTAGGAGGCTCTAGTTAGGGGTAGCTGAGTTGAAATACTTTGGAAAACATCTTGCGAATCTAAGTAGTAGACTTTCAAGTTGATAGCATGAAAAACCTTGTGAATTTTGAGCCACGCCGACAACTGCAACTTGTAGTAGACGTTGCCCACCATACTGATAATTGGGAAGGACCCTTTATACTTGCGCACCAATCTTTTATATGCTTTGTGCCTAAAGAATTAAAGTGATGCTAATTAGAGCTTCTCCAATACCAAATCTTCAACTTTGAAATCCGCTAAAATGATTTCAACTCGCTTCTCGTAGGAGGCTCTAGTTAGGGGTAGCTGAGTTGAAATACTTTGGAAAACATCTTGCGAATCTAAGTAGTAGACTTTCAAGTTGATAGCATGAAAAACCTTGTGAATTTTGAGCCACGCCGACAGCTGCAACTTGTAGTAGACGTTGCCCACCATACTGATAATTGGGAAGGACCCTTTATACTTGCGCACCAATCTTTTATATGCTTTGTGCCTAAAGAATTAAAGTGATGCTAATTAGAGCTTCTCCAATACCAAATCTTCAACTTTGAAATCCGCTAAAATGATTTCAACTCGCTTCTCGTAGGAGGCTCTAGTTAGGGGTAGCTGAGTTGAAATACTTTGGAAAACATCTTGCGAATCTAAGTAGTAGACTTTCAAGTTGATAGCATGAAAAACCTTGTGAATTTTGAGCCACGCCGACAGCTGCAACTTGTAGTAGACGTTGCCCACCATACTGATAATTGGGAAGGACCCTTTATACTTGCGCACCAATCTTTTATATGCTTTGTGCCTAAAGAATTAAAGTGATGCTAATTAGAGCTTCTCCAATACCAAATCTTCAACTTTGAAATCCGCTAAAATGATTTCAACTCGCTTCTCGTAGGAGGCTCTAGTTAGGGGTAGCTGAGTTGAAATACTTTGGAAAACATCTTGCGAATCTAAGTAGTAGACTTTCAAGTTGATAGCATGAAAAACCTTGTGAATTTTGAGCCACGCCGACAGCTGCAACTTGTAGTAGACGTTGCCCACCATACTGATAATTGGGAAGGACCCTTTATACTTGCGCACCAATCTTTTATATGCTTTGTGCCTAAAGAATTAAAGTGATGCTAATTAGAGCTTCTCCAATACCAAATCTTCAACTTTGAAATCCGCTAAAATGATTTCAACTCGCTTCTCGTAGGAGGCTCTAGTTAGGGGTAGCTGAGTTGAAATACTTTGGAAAACATCTTGCGAATCTAAGTAGTAGACTTTCAAGTTGATAGCATGAAAAACCTTGTGAATTTTGAGCCACGCCGACAGCTGCAACTTGTAGTAGACGTTGCCCACCATACTGATAATTGGGAAGGACCCTTTATACTTGCGCACCAATCTTTTATATGCTTTGTGCCTAAAGAATTAAAGTGATGCTAATTAGAGCTTCTCCAATACCAAATCTTCAACTTTGAAATCCGCTAAAATGATTTCAACTCGCTTCTCGTAGGAGGCTCTAGTTAGGGGTAGCTGAGTTGAAATACTTTGGAAAACATCTTGCGAATCTAAGTAGTAGACTTTCAAGTTGATAGCATGAAAAACCTTGTGAATTTTGAGCCACGCCGACAGCTGCAACTTGTAGTAGACGTTGCCCACCCTACTGATAATTGGGAAGGACCCTTTATACTTGCGCACCAATCTTTTATATGCTTTGTGCCTAAAGAATTAAAGTGATGCTAATTAGAGCTTCTCCAATACCAAATCTTCAACTTTGAAATCCGCTAAAATGATTTCAACTCGCTTCTCGTAGGAGGCTCTAGTTAGGGGTAGCTGAGTTGAAATACTTTGGAAAACATCTTGCGAATCTAAGTAGTAGACTTTCAAGTTGATAGCATGAAAAACCTTGTGAATTTTGAGCCACGCCGACAACTGCAACTTGTAGTAGACGTTGCCCACCCTACTGATAATTGGGAAGGACCCTTTATACTTGCGCACCAATCTTTTATATGCTTTGTGCCTAAAGAATTAAAGTGATGCTAATTAGAGCTTCTCCAATACCAAATCTTCAACTTTGAACTCCTGTGGTTATCTTCCCAAGTTTGTCTACTTCTTCATCTTTTTTGTCGCATTCTCTAAGTAAGCTCGCATAATATCTGCATTTTGATGTCATTCTTTTATAAAATGATATGTTGACGGACTACTCCTAGTATACCCAATAACTATGGTGTGAGGAGTCTATGGTTATTATCCTATAATGATCTTGAAAGAGCTCTTATTAGATGCAGAGCTTTGCTAAAAGTTGTAGGAGAATTGAGTTATGTCCAACAGCTTCACCTAATCTTGTTTGTTGTCACTCATGTAATGCTGAAATATTGCTCGAGGAGTGAGTTTATCCTTTCAGTTTGGTTATCCATTTGAGGGTGGAGGCTTGTGGAGAAGTATAACTTAGACCCCAACAATTTGAATAGATCGATCCGGAATCATCCTAGGAACCGAGCATCTCGATCATTGATGATATTGTATATGACTACCCAATATTTCACTATATTCTTCATCATCAGCTTGGTTGTCTCCTCTGCTGAACAGTGTAAGGGTGTAGTAATGAAAGTTACATACTTTGAAAATCGATCGACTATCATGATTATCAATCCGAGTCCCCCTACTACCGATAAGCTTGATATAAAATCCAAGAAAATGCTCTCCCACAATCTTTCTAATATGGGCAACAGCTCTAAAAGTCCCACCTGCTTCCGCTTCTCCAACTTATGTTATTGGTAAGTAAGGTATGTTCTAACATATTCCTCTATATTAGTCCCTATCTTCGACCAATAGAAAGCCCTCTCTATAAGAACCAATGTTCAGTAAATGCCCTGATACCCTACCCAAAGAGAATCATAACACTCTCTCAAGAGTTCATGCTTGAAATTATCCACTCGAGAAATATAAACTCTATTTCCTTTTGTGTAGACGAGTCCATCTTAGACCCAAAATTTTTATGTATCACTTTCTTTGATTAGTTGCATCAGAGTTATTACTTGAAGATCACTGTACAATCCATCCCTAATCCTGGAAAGGAAGTTAGAGTACAGTTGACTTACTTGACCTTTGCACTTTAACTGCGTGGCATTCACTTACTCCACTTTCTGGCTCAACGCATCGGTTACGACATTTGCTCTTTTGGGCTTATACTCTATTGCTATATCGAATTCGGCCATGAAGTCTTACCATCGTGCTTGTTTTGGGGAGAGTTTCTTTTGAATTTGGAAGTTACTTAAAATGATGTTGTCTATCCTCAGCACAAATTGCGAATTGAGAAAGTAGTATCGCTAAACTCGTAGATAGTGAATCATCACTGTCATCTTCTTCTCGTGCACCAGATATCGCCACTCGGTCTCGTTGAGCTTGCGACTCTCATAAGCCATCGGGTGACCCTCCTACATGAGTAATCCCCAAATAGTGAAGTCTGAAGCATTTCTATGGACTTCGAATTAATCCTCATAATTTGATAATTTAAGCACCAATTCTTTAATACATCAGCCTTTAGATCTTAGAATGCAGTTTCACATTTGTCAAACCATCTCCAAGATTGCTCCTTCTTCAACAACTCCGTTAGTGGAGCTACGCGCTTCGAGTACCCAACTATGAAGCCCCAACAGTAGTTCACGAAACCAAGGAAGGTTTTTAGCTCTGGTACTTCTTTTGGAGTTCATTATTTCACAACAGCTTGCACCTTTGATTTGTCCATTCGAATGGAACTGTCACTGATTCAATGCCCCAAGAATAAGATATCTATCTAAGCAAAGTAGCACTTCTCTCTTTTACGAACAAAGTGTTCTTCTTGATAACTTTAAAAATTATTTGAAGGTGCTCGATATGCTCCTCGAGTGTTTGGCTGTAGATGACGATATTGTCCAAGTAGACCACAAACTTATCTAAATACTCCTTGAATAGTTGGCTTATAAGAGTGCATAATATGGTCGGAGTGTTAGTTAAACCGAAAGGCATCACCGAGAACTCAAACACTCCGTACCTAGTCACATAGGTAGTCTTCGCTTCGTCGCCTTCAGTAATGTGCACCTGCCAGTACTTTGATTGAAGGTCAGTTTGGAGAAATATTTTGTTTTGTCCAGTTGGTCGAATAAGTTCGTGATAAGTAGGATGTAATACTTGTTCTTCACCATCACCTTGTTGAAGGCTTGATAGTCAACAAATAGTCGGAGGCTCCAATCTTTTGGAAAAGAATTGGAACTCTAAATAGTGCTTTGAAATTACAGATGAGACCACCGCTTAGCAATACATTTAACTGCTTTTTTGAGCTCTGCCAACTCTAGAGGAGACATGTGGTATGGTGGTCTCACTAGAGGCTTCATTCCTAGCTCCAGCTCAATATGATAATCCATGCCTCTCCATGATAGTAGAGTTTTCTGCAACTCGGGTGGCATAATATATGTGAACTCCTTTAGAACATTCGCCACCATAGTAGGTTCATGAATGGCCTCCTTGTCAAGTGGCTCAAGCTTCATAGTAGCCACGAAGGTTAATTCTTCTTTTCGTATCCTTTTTCTCAATTGTAATGTTGATATTTGTTGGGGGTCCTTGGTTCTTCTCCGAGAAATGGGAACCACACAAGGGTCGTCATCTCCCATTAGACATAGGGAGTTCAGGAACAACATTGACATCAACTTCACCGCGTGCTTGAACTCCATCCCGAGAATCACTTGGAAGTCATCTAGTGGCATTAATATCATGTTCGTACTCCCACTCCATGTTTTGATCTTGATGGGGACTCCCTTTACCAACCCGGAGTTCCGCTTGGCCTTCGAGTTTACCTCCTTCATCCAACTTGGATTCTTTTCTAAGATATGTCCAAATCGCTTTGCTTCTCGATCGGTAATAAAGTTATGGGTGGCGCTCGTGTCCACCATTACGTGGGTTGTTTGGCTATTGAGCTTAATGTCCACGTACATCAACTAGTTGCTCCCTACTTTATATGGCTTTCTCTTCATATTCTCCCCCACTTGATCTCACAAAGCATTCAACAAACACATTGCTCTCATCCGGGGTTCTTGCGACTCCTCATCACCACTGTTGGATTCTAAACTACTCAAACTAAGAGTGATGACCTTTCCCTTGTCTGATTTATGGGGTTTTGGATTGAAGTTGTTAAGACATTAAGTACTTGTTTTTATGGGCACTCCCTCACCATGTGTGGTCCTCCACATAAGAAGCGTCCGATAAGTTTTGAGGCCTTACCTTTTAAGATTGGCCTTTTATGGAAACCCTTCTTCCTTTGCTCGCTCCGGGGCTCCTTCACTCGAGAATATTTTGGAGGGCGATTTCCTTAAGATTGTTTTATTTTCCTTAAGTCCTCCGAGGAAACAAAATCAGTAAACCTTTTTGTGATCGTAATTGCCCCAATCGTATTGGTGACATTCCATCAATATAGTTCCTATTGAGCTCATTGATTTAGACCATCGAGGAAGCTGAATAACTTATCTTTCTCGGACATGTCCTAGATGTCCAGCATTGGTATAGAAATTGCTTCACGTAGTCTCGAATGGAAGTACTTTGGTAGATTTGTCTCAGCTTCCTCTTTGCAATAAACTCTATATTCTCGATTAGGAATTGAGTTCTTGACTCTCACTTCAAGTCCTCTCATATGTTCACTCGACACCAATCTTGTTGGATCTCCTCCTAACGGGTTCACCACCAAAGTTTTGTATCCTCATTCAGATACATGGTTACTATTAAAACTTTAATATCTTAAGAATTAGGCCTTGTAGCTCGAAAGTATTGTTCCATGTCAAACAAGAAATTCTCGAGCTCCTTTGCATCTCTAGTACCTCCATAGCAATGAGGCTCATGTGCCCTCAAGTTTTATGGCAGTACAATACAAGTATTGCTTCCTCTTGCATTTAGTGCCCTTGTGATTGTTATCACTTTAGAAGTGAGTTTCACCGTAACTCCATGCAAATGTTATATGAGGTCTTTGGTATCTTTCGTCAATCGATTGACTAGGGCCTCAACCTTATCGATTTGGAATTCAACTTTTTCTTGTGAACTCTCTACCCCAAGAAGCTTTTATTAGCCTTAGTAGAGTTTCTTCAAGCTTGCTTCAAGAACATCCAGATGAGTTTCTACCGTTGTGAGTCTCTCCTTGTGGCTCTTTTCCCGGTTGATACTCTAAATTATGCCTCTTCCGCTCACAGAGAGTAGCCAACTTCTCGCTCATTATGTTCGCTGCCATGCTCCTCCAGAGTAGCTCTAACAATATGAGAATGACTTTACACTTACAGCCCACCTACAACTGCTTAGGGCAATAGTTCAACTTACCCCGTCTTACTTAATTCACCATGATGTTTTGCAATGGCGAGATTATGAAGTTTCTTTACTGCTCGCTCGAATTACTTGCATGCTTTGATACCATAATATCATGGTTTTAGCTGGAATTACCTAAGTCATAAGGCATCCTTGTGGTAAAGTCACAGACTTAGCTGCAGTTGCCTAAGTCATGAAGCACTCTTACGCCAACTCTGCGAACTTAGCTAGGATTGCCTAAGTCGCCCTTACGAGTATCCGTTCGTAAAGGATCAGCTTAGTTGCAACCTCATACATGTCTCGAAGGACCTGTAAAATAGAAAGTTGATTAGATTGAAAATGAGCGATGGACAAGTCCCAACGTCTTGCAAAGAAGGAAGCTTTATAAGCAATTTAACGAACATTTTGAGTATAAGAGAGAAAGGAGAAAATAAGGAATTTAGAAGGTTGAACGAACAGTTGCAAGTCTACAAACAACTGTTCACCGGGTGTCGGACGCAAAGGCAAGTTCCCATCAAGTTAACGTGTGAATTTGTAAAGATTGTTCAACGCCCGACACTACCTTGAAGCCCCCATCCCCCCTGGTGCCACTCGGAGGGTTCTAAGGTGCTAAGATGGCTAACATTTTGCATGAGGCTATGGTCTATAGATAACATGCCGTGACACAAAAACGAAGCCATTTTGGGGCAGTTTGGCCTGACACGGTGAGTGGTCGCATTGTAGCGCTACGAAATGTTATTGCTTATAATTTTCAAGCAAAAACATACAAAACTAAGGCAAAACATAATGTCATATATCTGAACAAGCATGCAAAAGCAACGAACGGTTCATTGAATAAAGTTATTGTGGGTGCGCAACGATCATTTGTGATATGGTAAAGATCAACTACCCTTATTACAACTGTTTCTTCTTTTCACTTGCTTAGAAAAGAACTTTTCCCCCTTTACACAGGCTTAGGAGAGAACTTTTATATGTCTCCTTTACAAAAGATCTCACACCTCTTTAGTATATCTTCTAAACTCAAGGAGGAAGAGACTCAAAAATTTTTTAAGAGAGTTTACAACACTTTTATCCTCAAGAATTCTTGCTCCTTTCTTACTTCATCAAGCAAGCATGAGTGGGGTATTTATAGATCTCAAATGGTATAAAAAATAAAGTAAAAAATTTAAATCCTCTAGTTTTCGAGGTACTGACGGTACTACCGCCTATACTGAGTAGTAATACTACTTGACAGAGCCTAGGCTCTTGCGATACTATCATATGCTTAGGCGATACTATCTTCACCCTGGGTGGTACTACCGTTGACAATAGCAATACTACTGTTGGGATTCTCGGAAAAGCATAATCCGTGTTTTTCAGCTCATAAGTGATACCATCACTTGGGCCTGGCGGTACCATCATCCAACCCAACCTCAAATCACTGAATTAGCCTTCCAACATACCTAATTCAACCTTGGTTCAAGCCCAGTGGACTCTTAATCAAGTTGGTATGGTTACGCCCTATAACTAAAGTAGACTCTAAATGATTTTATTCAAGACTTAACAACTTTAATTATAATCATGAAGACTTTAGTACGTTGTCCAACATGTTATTTATTCATCCGATACTTTCTTCGAACCTCCATCATATCGTCTTTTCCTTTGACGTATTTCTCGATCTATCAGTATGTTGACCTCTCACAGTATCCGATCTTCTTGGCACAATACCTAATCCTTCTAACCCGATATCCGAACTCATGGCATAAAGTCTATTATTTGGCTCGACGACCAATCTCTGACATGATGCTCTCCGACTCAATATTTGATTATCCTATTTCAACAATTTATCTTTCGATGGTTTAAGTCTATAATCGAAGTTTCTCTTACGTCACCTATCTCAAACACTTATTAGTCCATAAACTCATCAATTGATTTCATCATCAAAACTTGGGATTCAACAGAATCCCACTCATGATTTCTAACTTTATGCAAGCACTTGGTGGACGGCTAAAGGAGTGATCTTCAGCCTCCACCTAGGAGAACGAGACCTATACCCCCTCAACAAGACCTCAGGTTAACATGCTCTAGCTCAAAGGCCATGCTGGTGATCTTACGCACTCGCCCACGGCATAAAGGTACAAAACATTTTTAGCATCGGAGGGGTCTGGTTGGGAATCCCTCTCCTGATTCTGATATGTGTTTAAGCACCCGACGGACGACTACAGAAGTGATCTTCAGCCATCACATGGGAAAATAAGGCCTACGCCCTCTCAGCCAAACCTCGAGCTAATATGCTCTAGCTCAGAGGTCGTGCTGATGATCTTATGCACTCGAGATGGGTCAAGCCATGTTGATACCTCGACCACGACATAAAGGTGCAAAACAAGAACCATCACATTTAGGAACGTTAATCCTTTCAGCATAGGGAAATTATCCAACCTACGGAGGTAACTATTCGTATAAATCACAACGGTATCATCCATGATATCAAATCTCATGTATCACCATGCAGCAACTCCTCATAACATAACTGATACGTTAATATGACATCAGAGATGTTCATTCGTAATAGTCGTATGGTATAAGGAATAAACTATTGTCTAACAATTAGAAGATGCAGGAGATGTGATCAGACTTGAGGTAAGATTGCTGAAGGCTAAAACTTAATAATGACTTCGATCTTGATCATGATTACCATCAACCTCATCATCATCCGGTCATCCCATCATCGCCATCACTATCAAGATTAAGACTGTCATTACCATGATCATATGATTTCTTAACAGTGTTCGACTATTAACCGAGAAAGCAAGGGTGGAGTTTGCTGCCAAATTCCTTCAGCCCATTATGATGGGCAAGATCAAGTCATTAAATAGCAGCAGATTGAGTTGGCCTATTGAGCTAATGTACTCCATTGCACTCCTTTTAATTCAAGTCCCTACTAGATTACAAAGCTTACTTTTGTCCACATCAATTGTCTGCCCTAAATTTATTGATCCAACAAGATTGGACTCGCATAACCCAACACCATAACTCCTGTCTCACTCAGATGCAGAAGATTCAATTCATCAAACACCTACCTTTTCCCCTCTCTTTCTGGTTCGTTCCTCTCTGATAGCCGTGGTCAAGATGAACTGTACTTTCCAGTGCAGTAAAATTCCAAGGAGTGATGCTTGAGACATTGAATGTATATATATATATATATATATATATATATATATATATATATATATATATATATATATATATATATATATATATATATATATATATATATATACACATATCATTGTCACATGCATCACGAAGAAGCAATCTCACAGCACTGCGAAGCATTCACTGCCCTTCTTAGACTTGAACGAGAGGCTACTGCCAAACAGCCGAAGGAGGAATGAAAGTGAAGCTGAGTCTGCTTTCATGTGAAGCAACAGTGGGTGGGCCTTTGTCCGTCCTTGCTATGATCTCACGTCAGGATGGGAATGGTCTGGGTGACTGTGAAAGGACACGCAAATGAGTTGGCCATGGATGACTCGGATCGGAGAACATTGCCTTGTGCAGTTGCGTTCATCCATCGTAGGTAGCACCACCCTCTGCTGCTTCTGCTCCTTCTCCTGCTGTCTCCGGGGGCAGTAGCGATGCCATGGACATAACGAACTTTACAAGGATGTTTTCACTTGTGATCACTCTCATGGTCCAAAGTCGAGGACAGTCCTGTGGTGTGATTGACGCTTGAGAGCAAGATGGAGACATGGTTTCACGATGAAGTGGGAATAAAAACACTTGGGAAAGAAAAAGGAAGAGAGAAAAAAGATTGCCTCTCAGCCAAGCAGGCTTTTATGCACCTTCTCTGAGTGCTTCGGATGAGCTGGGAACAACTCACTGCCAGCTCGACTGCCATGGAAGTAGGGCTGGGTTGGGACCAAGCTAGCGATGGTGGGGAAGAACTTATAATGCTCCTGGAGTACCTGTTTGGCTTTTTAGAGGTCATCGGAATCAGCCCGTCCCATCCCCCAACGGTGTTGTCATCTATCTAGTAAAACCGGTTTTGGTATCACGGTAAGATTATTATTCCTTTGCGATGATCTGTCTGTCTGGCTAGTAAATTATGTCGAGTGCTATCCGGAAAAGCTTATGTTGATGCTTTAGGAAGCAGATGATGCCCACCATGTGAGGAGCCACGGAAAGTAAGCAACCTCACAGCAAGACTCCAAGAGCGAGGCAGGCGACAAAGGTACTTCTTGGCTAAACCAGAATCATCAGGTTATATATATATATATCAGCATCACAATGTGAGGATTAAGGCTATCCTACGGAAATCATTCAAGTCTCATCAACTAAACTGTTCGTGCTGTTATTTGTGTTATTGTCTGTGCTAATATGGCAAGGGGTGGCCTTTGACTTTACTCGAAAGAGCTGCCACAACAAGGGCCAGAGTTGCTTTCGATCACTTCCTCCGACAGCCAACACACAACAGGTAATGGAGTGAGTGATTAGGCACACAAGTTTCACCTAAAACGTCTCTCGTTTTGTCTGTCCGTCTGTCTGTCTGTCTGTCACTCGAATTTCTATTTTGAAGTTTGATCAAAGGAAAATCTCCATTTCCAGTGGAAAGAGAGAAAGAAAAGGCATTTGAGCACAGGTTTGCAAAGCAGAATAGTACAAGAGAAGAGAACCGGTGATGCAGATGGAGGGCATCTCTATCTGATCTGACTCGACAGTCGTGAAATCATAAAGGAGACCTTTGCACGCAAGCAACAGTACTGGAGAGAACATGGCGGATGCTTCTAATCTTCCTGCTCTTCTAATTCTTTTATGTTCTTTGGCCACTTAAACAAACTCGCTGGAACAGAGAGCAGCATCTGTTCAGAGACAGAGACCTTCAACTCGGATTGGGAGGGCATCTGATGTGCAATCATTGAAGTGCTTATTAAATCCATCTCCTTGGTTTGTTTGAGGATGTTGAAGCATCATCTAATCCCACTGCTGCACCTCTTTCACACAATACAAAACATAATATATCCAAGAAAGTGGGAGAGGAAAGACCAGCGATGATTTCCAATCAGAGTAGCCATCCACCTGCTGCTTCTCAGCATGAAAACAACATGTTGCCTTCATGGCTCAATCCAAGCAGATGATTACTTATTTTATTCCTTAAATCTGAAGCAGAACAAATCTCCATAGACATTTCCAGAGTACAACAGTTCACTTGCGTTCACTTTCGGCTGAAGGCCACAAGGAAACATGAGACCACCGAGAAGAGCGAACAATAAGCGACCTCGGCAATGACGACTTCAACTACTACCGCTACTACAATAGCAAACTGAGACTTACCATGATAGAAGATCACACGAGAAGGCTTCGGAAGCCCATCGAAAAGAGAGCCAAATGACAGAGAAGAGAGGCACCGACCAACCAAAGAATCCAAGGAGATGTCTTTTCCATGTATATATGGCAATGCAGCTGCTTCCCATCACCTTCCTCCTCAGCAGACCAGGCAATCCTAAGAAAACAACAGATGCTACGTCGGTTTCCGAGGAAGACGAGTCGACAAGACCATGAAATGGGTTGGAGTGAGAATTACCAGGGGAGGTATCCGATTGGTGGTCATCGCTCCTCCACAAACTCCATCAGTGGCGAGAAGCAGAGGCAGCAGAGGGCGGCTTGTCGTTGTGGCCGTCGTGCTCCTCTTCGCCCTGGATCCGTGCCGGGATGCGGAACCCTGAGAAACTGGCACCGGATGCGAAGCCGATGGACGGCATGGATGGATAAAGCGCAGGTTGCATCCGGTGGTCGGCTGCGGCGTCGACAGGGTCGGCCCAAGCACGAACCGCGGGCGAGTTACTGGACTGAAGGGGTCCCCTCTGAGAAAAGAACAGGCTTTGTCCGAGCAAGGAGTGCAGCGGCGCCGCCTGAGGCGGTGGGAAACTGAACACGTATCCCCCACCGCCGCCACTCGAGTCCACCATATTCCACGGAGCAATCCGGTGGCTCTGCTCGGCCCAGCCGGCCGCATCGGAGGCCAGCTGGGCGGAGCTCGGGAAATGTGCATCGTGCCTAGAAGGAGTTGGGCTCTGGTGGTACTGGCTGTGGTGGTGGTGGTGATGGTGGCCGGATTCTGGGTTGTGAAAGATCGGGTCTTGGAAGGATTGGAGGGAGAGGCGGAGGTCTTGAGCTTGGCCACTGGTTCGTGACGGAAGTTCCGGCGAGTAGGACAGGAAACCGATGGAAGGGCTAGAAGACGGCGGAGTTGCAGCAGCAGCCATTGGGAAAAAGGACTTGATAGTGTCGGCAATGGAGTCGGTGTCCAAGGAAGGAGGAAGAAAGGTATTACCTTCGTTGCCGCCATCGCCCTCGCCGGCGCCGAAGCTAAAAGCAGTAGAAAGAGCTGGATCGGCTACGGCAACCGGTTTGCTGCTGGATTCCCCGATGGTCTGCTCGGCGGAGGGGAGCTGACTGGACGGCGGAGGGTGGCGGCGGGAGGCGGCGGCCTGGGCGGCTGCGACTGTGGCGGAGGGGCTCCAAGGCGGAAGCTCGGCGAGCTCGTCGATGGCGGACTTGGCGTTCTTCATGAGCCAGTCGACGGCCTTGCTGGGGCGGTCGTAGCCAAGGCGGTCCTGGACGTCGTAGAACTGGATGGCGGTGTGGGCGGAGAGGCGGACGCGGCGGTCCCGGGGGCCCTTCGCGGTGCACACCTTGCTGTGACGGTCCTTGCGGCCGGTGGACCGCACAATGTGGCCGCCCTGGACCTCCACGATCTCCCCGACGGCGCCGCCCCTCGCCCCGCCGTGCCTCGAGCGGGGCTGCGGCCGCTGCAACTGCTGCTGGTGGTGGTGGTGGAGGAGAGCGAGCTGGTCGTACCCGGCGCTGTTGTGGCTGTGACCCTCCCCAATCCTTTCGGGAAGGCAAGCATACTCGGAGGAGGAAGCCGTGGCAGCTGAAGAAGAAGAAGACGAGAAGTAAGAGCTCCTGTTGTGGTGGATTTGGTGAAGCTGGAAGCCTCGCAGGGATTGCTCTTCTCGCTGTTGTTCTTGGAGCCCCTGCGGCGCTACTTCGCCCTCTTTTTCGCTTTCGTTTGCGTCTGCCTGAATTGGAAGGTACAGACTCCTCCGCGGATCCAGATCCTGCTCCTTCTTCTTGCGCCCCTGTTCCAGCTTTGGATCTTACGAGCTGACGCGTGCTACTAGATCTCGTTTCTCTCAGCTTCCTCCTGCCTCTCCTGCTGCTGAACTGGAAGCATTTCCTGGTGGCGCTGCTGATGTTTGGCCTCCTGCTGCTTGCTTTGGCCATCCAAGTCCCAAATTCCCATCACCAAACACCACCAGCTCAGCTCTTAAACAACCACCACAAGACCTCACAATAAAAATCTGAAAAGAAACCAAAGATCATAGACAGACTAAGAGCTGCTTACACTTGGATCTCGCCAGGCGATTAAGAACACAGCTGAAGTAGATTGGGGGCCAAGAGCCCAGGGACAGAGGGTTTAGATGTCAAGCCATCACATTGTCTCAAGAGGAGGAGAGGCACAACCCGTGGAAAAGCAGCAAGGACATGGACGACAGGGATGGGAAAAGAGGGTTTGGGTTTCACTCGGAGGAGAGGTAAGAGGAGATGGACAGAGTTAGTGCTCCTGCCCTTCGGCCGCTGGTGGGCCAGCGACTATTATTCGAAAGAAGAACGCAACCTGTCCATGCCAGTGTCAGGCAGCAGAGAGAGAGAGAGAGAGAGAGAGAGAGAGGAGCCGAGAAGGCAGAGGCAGACATGCACCAGAGATTTAAAGATCCTGCTTATCTCACTCGACCCATTTCCCAAGACACAACCCCAACAACATCGACAGCCTTGTGTTACTCAGTGCGCCGTTGAAGAGATGAGAAGAGCAAAACCTTCCTCAATATTGCAAACCTTACACGCGCACACACACACTCTCTCTCTCCCTCCTTTTGAGCGCAGACTGTGACAGTTCCGCACCTTTAAACGCTTGGCCAAAAGAGCCATCACCTTTTCGCACCCTCCGCCATGTTGTTGCCTGCCAGATTACTTGCTCTCCGTTCATCCATCCATCCCCCACCTTCTTTTTCTTCTCGCCCCCTCTCTACAAAGTCACCGCGACCAAACGTAACCGTGACGATTGCCGTTTTGCTGACTTCTTATATATCTGTCCCGACAGCAACATCTCTTCAAGATCTACCGCATCCAAATGTTAGATCTTCCTTCGCTTGTGCTGGGACATTAGATCGTCGGCCATGTTTAGAACGCCATTGCAGGCGAACCTGCTGATGATGAGGATTCTGGAAGCAGGAGGCAGTGGGGTCTCCCTCATGCCTCTTCGGGCCAGTAATTGCAGGGACAGTGACAGCACACCGTTGGAGGGGATGATAGTATGATGACTGCCCTTAAGATTACCATCGTACCCTTCTTTCCACATCTTACACGTAATCTTTGATTCCTGACATGTAGTGATCAGTAGGACGCCCTGTCGCATCCGAGACACCGGTCAGCCGAGGCGATCTTTCCCCTTGGTTGGTACAGCGCGCCTCATGGATGGAGATGTCAGGACGAAGGATGCCTTCGTCTGCAACGCGAAAGCCTTGTGTTCGCTCGTGACTTCGTCTTCATCTTTCGAACCACGACGACATCCCCCAACTTCTGATAACGACTGAGATTTCAAGCTCTATACGTGGTGGCTCAGTGGATTGGCAGATGTGCTCTTCCAAGGGAAGTAATTTTACTGATCATTTCTTCGTTATGGTGCAGCAGATTGCAGGAAGAATTCGAGCTGCAAGAGTGTGGTTCACCACCTCGTCCATGGAGCAGAACACCAGAAGCTATCGTAACTGTTGCACACTTACCTGATGAGGATTTCAAGCTATAGTCGCTGGTGATCACGAATCGATCGAAGTGTCCTTCAGAACATATGTAGCCCGCTTTCTCCCTTTCAAGTTGATGTCATGTACTTGGAGAAAATTGCCGAAATCCAACACCTAAAGGAGGCCATCGTCGATCCATCAAATCCTTCGTTCACTTCGGCTAGAATATGAAATCTTCATTGCTTGTCCAGAATCAATTAAATTCTTCGTTTATCCTCTCTCTCTCAATCCTCGTTTGCAGCGACTGCTTAATGGACTTCGTACTGATGGGGCTTCTCGTTCGCCATACAACCTCTGTCCCTTCGTGTTCCTCTAAACGCAAGAACCGGGTAAAGATGGATGGATCACAGCGAGAGAGGAAAGATTGATCGCAACGTCACACGCCATGGAGTACACCCGGCATGTGTTCGCGGCAGAGAATAAAGTCATGCAGCAGAAAGAACACACAACGCATCCATGTCCATGCCTTTACATTAGCTATATGTGCAGTCATCCTCCGTTGCCATGATGGCAATTCAATACCAAATCAGAGAAGACAAAGTGAGAATGACGTGAGTTCATACAGGGATGCAAGTGCGTTCCACGTCGCAGAGCTGCTCTTTCCTGCAACAGTGGATCAAGGCAACGCAAAAGGTCACAAGTTCTCTGACCACAGCGCAAAAGATGTTCGACCCTCTTCAAACTTGTTGCCATACTTTCCCTCGATGTTTGGGTGAAATGGAGTGTGTGGAGAAGAGAGCTCGATAAGATTGGAGGACAGCATGGGAATACCTTCTCTTCTTCGAGCTTGGAGACTTCCCAAGGCCCCCTTGCAAAAGAGAACCATGCATGCATGTGGATTGGGTGCAGGGCGGAAGGAGGAGGTCAATTACGGGAGCAGTCGACCGACGACTTCTGTGCGTGTGGGTCAACTTCGACGAAGTCATAATTCTCAGATTCTTCACCTAAAGCTGAGATTCTAATCTTTATTTAATGATGGGAAAATAAGGAGATGGATCTTCCCGGAGCAATTCTAGATTTATATGACGTTTTGTGTTTAAAAGATTAAAGTTTCTTCCTTTCATACCACTGATTGGTTGCTCGTGAAGGAACGTAAGAGAGAGAGAGAGAGAGAGAGAGAGAGAGAGATGAACAGTAAACGCAAGAAAGTGAAATACATGAGAGAGAATTCAAGGCATGCCTTTGGACAGAGAAAGGTGAAAGCTGCTGCTTGCTTCTTGTCAACGATCAAGTGGTCATCAACTGCTATCTTTCTCACAATTATATGTGCAATATAAATCAAAGGAAAACACGAAATATTATGAGGCTGTCATGTTCTTTCCTTCCCAAGTATTCGCTCATTTCTGTATAGAGAATTATTGACCACGCAAAATCATTGCGAATTGGAATGCTTGGGATCTAAGACACTAAGTCGGGTTGCCATCCATTGGAGGGAGCAGTGTCATACACGCCTCCACCAAGATCAAAAATGGCCTGATGCAATCCACTGTTACTTGAAGTATAACAGATATGACTTAGATAGAATATGGTAGTTGACTCTTGAAGAATAAGTGAGTAACTATATGACTCAAATACGGTAGTTGACTTTTGTTGTCAAGATACTACCTAATAGGATTACAAAATTACATCAACGGCTACACTCACAATAAGACCCAATATGGCACCAACCAGAACCTGAACCTCTGTATGACCAACCGATTCATTCAATAGAGGGTAATTGCTATACTTCTTCAGTAATGGCACTTTAATGTTAACTTTTGGGCTTGGCATGTCTACTTTGGTGGATGTAATCCCTGGTCCGCGAAATGAATAAGATTCTGAATTTTGTCCGTACGACTCCGCCTTCTCTGAAATGGAGGCAAACGGAGACATCTTCTCACAATTCACCGAGGAACTTCGAGGACTAGGACTTTGCACATCATCCTCTTCTTGGGAACTTAGTATCTTATTAAGAATCTTAGCATGAGAGCCCACCTCCCTTCTGACACCCTGAATTTGACAAACCAAGGAAACGGAAACATCATACTTTGAGAATAATCAACTGCATAAAGATTTTTTGCTTCGACAAATAACTTGAAGAGGAAGCGAGCCAATGAATAGCTGATCATACATCACAGCTAGTGTAATCACTCAATTTTAGTATGACATCATCGAGTCACCAAATATTTTGAAGGACAAAAACATAGTCAACAGTTTCTAGTAATTTTAATTTGGAGACAGACCACTTGAGTACATATCTTTTATTTTTTGAGGAAGTGATCATCATTTTAAGTGGTGTTCATTTGGGCAAATCACTTTTCCCTTTACATATTCCATATCTTTGTCAAGACCTTTGTGATATAAATTTCATTGTTTTGATCATCTAAATGCAACAAAGACTATCACATGCATATGCTCTCAACAAATTCAGTACCATATTTTGCCTCTTCATTTTACATGTAAAGTTTGGTGAAGCTAATCTTTTGCCAGAAGCAGCTAAAAAAGATCAAGAAATAGAGATGAAGAAGAAAGCTAGAAAAGATTGAAGCAAAGAAAAGAACAAAGAAAGCATGAAAAGACTAAAAAATTATTGGAAGGGAAAAAGACTAAGGACATGATGATGCATATACTCCCCAAGCATAACTCTAGAAACTCTGTAGTAATGTTTACATGTTATTGTATGGTGACATAAGTTAATCCCACTAGTAGCTTTGCGTTTGTCACAACTCGATCTGATGGATCTACAAATTTCGATGAACCGGAAATACTACTCCAAAATTCTAAAGCCCAAGTTAATAGTATCACATTAGATCCATTGCCGACTCCCGACGTGGGACTCAATTGAGGTGTTTCAACATTTGTTAGAATTTATAAATTAGAATAGATAGCAAGTTCAAAATTTTGTATCAAACACTTAAACATATGATTGAAACCCAAAATTTCATAATTCAACAAAATGTTGTTATATTCATCCAGTAATATAACATCTCTTAATGCAGCTGGCTAAATACGTAATTGCCATGTATATCATAGCCCGATGAAAATTTAGTAACACTTCATTAAAGAAAAACACAGAGAATCCCTTCAAAAAAGTGTTCAAGAACATATGGAAATAACTAATAAAACAATTCATTATACTAACATATCCCCACTGCTAATGCTTATGTTTCACTAGTTCCAAAAGCAGCACATACTTAATAACTATATAAATAATACAGATTGATGCAGAAAAGACAAGGAGCTTTGCATAAAACAGGAGTTACATCCCTGAACCATGAAATATGAAACATAAAATAATATGGATGGCAGGAGATCGAAACAAAAGAATTGACGAATTATGACAGACACTAAACCAAATAACATACTGAAATGACACTGATTTACCTGCGCATCATACATGACGAGAAAAGCAAAGACCACAGACATGCCAAAAATTGAGTCCGAGAATCCCCTGCATTCTAAAAACTACCATAGTTACACAAGACCAATACAAAGAGACCAATTCCTTGCATCAAAGATTTCCCTGATGTCCGGCTAAAATTTGAAGACAGTGATAACAATTAACCGCTGGGGAATTAAACCAAACAGTTTCCGAGCTTACCTCTCTAAGCCAAGCGAAGTTGCCGCAGCAGCAACAGCCTAGATGTCGAACACATTTCATCAAAATACCCTCAGAATTCAACGCCATCAATACAGAGGAACCATAAAGAAGAAACAGAAGAAACATGTCTCACCGCGGAATGTGTGGACGGCATGCCACCCGCACTCACTGCCGCCCAGAGGTCGATGCCCTTCCCAGTTCGGATCGCCGACGTCAGCGGCTTCGAGAGCTGCCCAACAGCGCCGGAAATAGCAGCCGCCACCAGCACCTACCAGATGGGAAAGAACCGCAACGCACTGAGGCAAAAAGCTCACTGTCCTCTCTCCGGGAGAATCGGACTCGCGCGTACCTTGTTGTGGGCCAGCTCAGCGAGGTCTTCCACTCCGAGGCGTAGAGAGGAAGTGATGGCAGCTCTGGCTCGTCGACGTGGGAGAATTAGCTTCTTGGAATGGTGGGGAAGAAGGAGAGGAGCTACGAGTAGGGACGCAGAGGAACACGACATGGTTGGAATCGCTAGATGGTTTCCACGGAAAGGAACGGAGATAAACAAGCACCCGCGCTTCGTAGTTCGGCAGCTGCGTTCGCCGTCGCCTGCGACGGTCGGGCGACTTCATCCCCACCACATGCTCGAGCTATTGTGGGATTTGACGCACCATGTCGGGTTGGAATGGATTTAAAAAGCTAACGGGTCCATGTTCGGGACCCGTTTCACGAAATCGGGTTCCGGGTTTTGCTCACCTTGCCCAATTAACACTCGACCGGAAAGCATTGACGGGTTCGGATACGAGATCCGCGCTAGGGATTTGGATTCGGGTTTCAGCCAGATCCATACTTGGCCCAGAAACAAGATGAGTTCCAACACAGAGAGACCGCTGTTTAGGCTGCATCTTCCATAACACTTTTAGAAGAAATGCCAGTGTAAAAAATCAAGAGCAAACATTACGAAGTCACCATCACAAGAATAAGCTTCAACTGAGCATCTCAAGGGCTTGTTTAGAAAGAAAATAACATCTTACAGTTTGTGAAATTTGAACACATTCAGCTTGGTAATGTTGCATCAATCTTGGAAGAAATGCAGGAATGTAACAATATTCAGGTTTAAACCTCATGTTCTGGAGAAAAATAAGGATGGTCCAAAGACAGACCATTAATGTACTTGGAGATGTCATCACAAAACTCCAGTGTAGTATTATTCAGGAGGGTGAGGAACAGCTCTACCCCCATCACAGTAGCATTAAAAGCAACCACCCAACTGCAAAAAAAATGTGTTAGAATTTCTTCTTTCAACACAGGTACAACAAAAAGGATCTTTCCTAGATGATCGATCTGGATTCTTAAATGATCAATCAACCTCTACCGGTAAACCTACGAAGTTATAAGTCAGATGATCTGACTTCTAACAAATATGCATGCAAAGATTTACCGGAGCTAGTGAATCGCGAAGAAACATAAAAGTATATGGTCCAGTATCCCATGTAATGCAGATTTGAGAAAGCTTGAAAAAGGAAAAAAAAAAGAAATGACATCACATAGGGAAAAAACAGATTATGATTGTATAAAGGGGAATCAACCAAATGAATATTCCTTTTTAACGGTTGAAAATGTAGAAGAGGAGACGAAAGAAAAGGAACTCAGACTTGAAAAAAGAGTGAGGTTAAATTTCAGCAGAAGTACATAAGCTATCCCTCAGAAAAGAAAGAGACATTCCTCCCCCTGCAGTGTAAACTGGTCAGGACAAATGTTCTAAACTGTGACTGCAGGTCAGAATTAATAGCACATGGAGACTAGTTATCCAGCAAATGCTCCCTACTAGTCAAATACATATAGTACACCTCACAGAAGAACAATACACATGTCGTAAATTAGATGAATTATATACTCGATGAAATATTCTTGGTAGGATATGAGACTCCTAGATTCAGCGCAAACAAACACTTTCTGAGACTATATTAGCACCATTATTTAGACAGGTAACCTCATTGCATTAAATAAACAAGTAAGATAGTGAAGAAAATTTTCATCAAGAACAAACAACCAGAGAAAAAAGGAAACAGAAAATGCTTGACTGCTCTATTATAAAGTCTTGATAGATACAAACATATGAAGCAAAACTCAAGGAAAGAAATTTCACATACCAAAATAGACTCGATCTCTTTATCTGAGACTGGTGTGCGCTTTGGCAAGAGTGAAGCCTTTCCACCTAAGGCAGTGTTAGAAGGTGGAGCAGGAACATCTGATCGGAATCTATAACTTGGGGTGTCACCAGATGATGTGGCAACCTTGGGTTGGGACGTCACATCTAAACATGGAATACATATAATTACCACAGTAGAGTAAAACTTGCTCCATTATGTAAAATACACTGAATCTAGGCTACTTACAAATACAAATAAATTACCAGATAATTACAAATACAAACATAGGAGAAAACGAATATAAATAACACTGAATCTAGGGCTCTGTGATGTAAAATCATGGGATTCAAAAAAGCACAACCATTGTTTCATTTTAGAGGGTTCAAGTGAACGGTTCTTGTTTCAAGGGGTTGGCATTGAAGATGTAACTATCATTACTATGATAAACTTGGTGCTACAGTTTGGCATTGAAGATGTAATTATATCCATAGTCTGTGGGTCAAGATGGATTTCTCTTGTTGAAATCAAGATTCTTCAACAACAAACATTAACCTATTTTTGTTGTCAAAAAAACAATAGATAGATGTCAGACAAAATAAGAAAATCTTGAGGAGGCTTCTTTGGTTCAAGGAAGGACAATAAAGAAAGGGGCTAGAGATTTACAATGAGAGTTGAGGCTGAAGGAAAAGAGGAAGATGACAATGAGGAGTTGGAAGCTAAATGAAGAGTGGTCAACATGATGACCAATTTGGGTTGTATTTGAGGCTTATAATTAACAACCTTTGCACCCATCAGCTCTAAGTACATACAAATTCATAATGAAGGTGCTTCTTTCTGCCCATGAGATATTTCGAAATGTGATATTTCAAGTGGATAAAGTAGTAGGAACCAAGACATAATTAGCTTAAGTGCAAAAACACTAAGTCTCAAGCAGAAATTTTGTAATTGTTTCCAGAATTAATTATGTTCGAGGGAGAAAATCATACTGTGCATAGAAATGTTAATTACGAAATGATCTGCATAGCATTTTGTGGATATTGAGAACCTGCTATGCATTTTGAGTTCTGAAATCAGCAAAATTACGTATTATTATTCATAGTTAATAGATTTTTTTTCCATGGTAAATAAAATGTAATTAAGAATATGTCAGCCTTTGGGAGACAAAAAGTTAACTAAGTCCATTATATTCCTCGATAATTATATTTCTACACAACAACAATATAAAATTCCTTCTTCTCCTTAAATTTTGTGAGCATTATATTCATGAACTACAATTCATGTCGTCCTACAACCATATTTTAATAAGCATTCAATTAACTCAATAAGCTCGTGATTATCTTAAGCGAGATAACCGTTGTCAATTACAAGAACCGAAATCTCAAATTCAAACAAAGAACCAATTTTTCAGGTCAAAATAACCCCGTTACCAATGATGACATCCGATAACCGCGACCATTACATTCTTCCATGCGAATCAGAACATGAAATCTAACCCAAAATCGAAAGGAAATATTCGTCTTCAGAGGGAGAGAAGGGAGGGGGTGGGGAGGAAAGAGAACATACTTGATTTGAGGAACGTAATCTCGTCAGCAGGTGGCGATGATCCTACAAGAAAGAAGCAAAGAGACCACAGGAAAGAGCGATTAGCGAACCCTAGAAGGAGATCTCCGAGGAAGAAAACGGGAAGAGGACGGAAGGACCTGTGGGCTTGGGCGGGTGCCTTTGCGGGAACTTAATTCGCGGAATCCGCTTCATCCCTTGGCTGGTGCGGCGGTCGTCTCTCGATCTCGATACGAAGCTAGTCGAGGTTTCTTCCGAGGCAGGCGGCAGAAAGCAAGGGGAGGGCGGCGTTTTGGGACAAGTCCTCGACACGTGCATCGCACATGGGATGGTGTGTCGTGCAACACCTCCTTTAAGATTCGTGCAACATATCGATATTATACAGTATAATACACATCCGTCACCCTCGCCCTGACATTCTCATCATCGTATTAGGACCGTAAGATTCGATCATATCTTGCACGTTTCCCTCGCCATTATTCTCATGCTTAAAGCGAATTAAACCCCATAGAACCCCGGCAGTAACTCGGTCAGACAAAACAGCGTTCTTCTTCCAGCATTAAATCAGTTGCTTGTGGGATTTGTTCACCCCGTAGCACAGCCCTTGGCGAGCTGCGGCTGCTGTATCCCGGTCCTTTCGTGCTCTCCTTGTTGACTGTCGATCGGCACCCATCTTTCCTGTGAACATTCTTCTATATAAGTGTGTTGCTTCCTATGTTCTTTTTCTCGCCGTCTCTCTAGCCTCCTCACTTTCTCTCCTTCCCTCTCCTCCCCGTGACGAAGCTCTTGGGTTGCTTGGCAGCGAAGGAGGAGGCCGATGGCTTCAAGGATCAACAAGCAAAAGCTCCATGCTTTCGGCACCCTATTAACTGGGCTTCTCAAGTGGAGGAAACTGAAGAACCGAGGTCATAGGAAGGAGGACGCCTCGAGACATGGGGAGCAGACGAATGAGTGCAAGAAGAAGGGAGCCATTAGGTTGAAACTGGTACTCACCAAGGAGGAGGCAGCTCAGTTGCTGGCTATGTACGTCCGAGGCAAAGAGGAGGCGGTGGAGGAGTTTGTAGGTGAGCTCGAAAGCGCGCAGGCTCGACGAGGGGGTGCATGGCGACCGACGCTTGAGAGCATCCCCGAAGATTGATGTTTCATGCTCATGTAGAGCCATGCAAGCTCGATGTCTTTGCCTCTGTATATGTTCTCATCTGTAAGATGGATAGAGATCTACACTCGGTGACTCTTTCACCAGAGATGTTTCATCACTTCTCTTCTGCAATAAATGTTTGTTTTCGAGAGCTAAAACAACTGTCTCGACTTGAAGTTTCCACACCATGAGCTTTCGTAATAATCATTGCAACGTCTCTGACATAATCACCAGAGAGTTTTGGATGTGATCTAAAGGTGTTCCATCAGTTGGAATACAGTAATTCCTGTTAGTTAGTTCTTCAAGTAGCATGATCTGAAGGGTTTGGTGGCAGAGGAAGATTATGTACTAGGAAGTACTAAAGCTGAAGATGGAGAAAAACTCTTAGGGTAACCAACCTTGGGTTGCCCATAAACTAAAAAGTTCACCAACCATCCCTTGTTCCTGGTGTTCAACACCTGCATAATAGACCTTCTCGATCCAACTCAAGTTTGGAGAAACTCGAGTTTGACTTGCACAGCTAAACGATGTCGTCTATCGCAGTTTATTCTGGCACATTTCCTTCTCATGTTTCGTGAATGAGAACAGCAGGACTTTGCATTCTTCCCTACTCCAAACAAAGAAAGGATCTCAAGGAAGAGACAATAAGAAGTCATCTTTTGTGAGACACGAGTACTGTTTCCAGCCAAATCACAAGCTGAGACCCATCGGATTTGAAACAGCAGGGTGAGAAGTCTTATGATATGCTTGTGTCTATATCATGTTTGGCGATGGTAACGACTGGTTTCACCTACCAGCTTCAGAACATGACAGAACAAGCTTCGTCTCCATGCTGTGACTTTTCCTTGATCTATAATTATGTGACTGATATCTACCATTGCGGACTCTTCCTGTGAGACAAAAGCCCACCAAGGAAGACTCGGGCTGAGAACGGCAGCTGAGGTGGTGTGCATCAACGAGAGACTTGGTGGCGCAGCGAAGAACACTCCTTTGCATGGCTGATGTGGTTCAAAATGCTTGCCATGGAGTCGGTGTCCCAACTCCCACCACTCACCTGCAAATGCCTCGATCAACATTAAATGGTCATGAGGCGTGAGTTAGTTTCTTTCTGCCAAGAGCCAGATGCACAATTTGATACTTCCAAGTCATAAGTATGATTAGACCATGCCTTAGTGAACAAAGATAAATAAAGATTTAAGCCTCCAGCAATACACAATCTTGGATTTTTATTTTTAGCTTCATCAGTACAGAAGGAATAACGAATCGATTAAACCCTATTATTAGACTCAACAACTGAGGCATCATTGTTTATGTTTATGATCAAAATCATGTCTCCAGCAATGATGCACCATATATCACTACTATGGACCCCATGGCACTCCATTATAAACTCAAGATGGAGCTTATTTTCTTCTCTCCCTCATCATCTATCTGTTTTTATCAATCAACACAAGTATTAGTGTCAAAGGAGCAGAGGCATCATTGTCTTTTGACCTTAAATTAAGAGAGCAAATTTCTCGACACCAAGCATGAGAACTCAATTGTACCATACCTCTAATTTCTAAGCATGATTCTGAATGCAAAAATTAAAAAAAAACAACAACAACAACAACAAAAAGATTATGTTACTGTAAATGCCAGAACAGTATTGCTAATCAAGGCAACTGATCATTAGATCATATAATATACTTGAAAGTATCAAAGAGTAGCTAAAAGATGCCCAGCATGTATCCATTAGAAGTACATCATAGACCTCTTCAGTAGAACTTCTGAAAGACTTAAAATGATACAAGGGTAGACAAGCCCAGCATGTCATAGCTCAAGGCAAAACCTCCAGGCTAACTGTAAATGATGCCCTTAGACGTAAAAAGACACTTACGATAACCTCTGTTTCTTTTTCTTGGCAAGATTTTCAAAAACTCCTTTTATATCCTCTGATGTAACAGGCTTTGACTGATCAAAAGATTCCTGCAAGAACAAAACCATAAGATTCATGAAGCTACTGAAAAATGAAATTCATAGATTAATGTTTCATTTGATTAATGAGGGAAAAAAGTATAGAACACAAGAACTTTAACCTTGCAAATTGCATGCCAACTGAACATGCAACCATGAAATGCAACATGAAAGCAGAAGTAACCAACTTTGGACTTTACATACGGGCAATAAAGATGAGCTTATCTGATTTAGTTGGATTACAGCAGATGCGCAAAATTAATTGGAGAAAACAAACTTCAGAAGTTCAAATAAAACTTGCACTATCATTGTGAACAATGCAACTCTTTTGCAGAATTCTGTGGCTTCCATGGACCATATTGCATATAAGATTACTATTTTTTACCAGAAAATCAATAGTTCAAATAGAATGGGCAGGTAAAAAGAATTCAAACATCAAATATGGAGCACATAATCTTTACCAGAAAAGTGCGAAATTCATTCTTCATGTCAGCAATGCCACTCAAGATTTCTATTTTTTGGACATGATTCAAAGTATTGAGAAAGTTCAATTCAGCTCCTTCCTGTTGCTTCAACTTTTCCTCCCTCTTTGACTTAGCCATCTTTTCATATGCCTCAATTGTGTCCTCCTTGTCAGTTAAATATTCTATACCATTACGTGTATAGAACTCATAACAAGTTCCACATTTGCAAAGAAGCTCTCTCCATTTCTTTGAAAGAAACATGGGTTCCATCTTTTCCAAAAGAACAGAAGATACGTTAATGTCCACACCAATAATGCATTTGGCACTTAATTCTTGATTTTCATGGCATGGTTTGGTATCCTCTGAACTGACATTTATTTCTGTACCTTTGTCACAAACAGATTCCTCCTTGGTAGACACAGATTCTGGCTTGGAGCCAGAGCTTGACGAGTTTCCCAGAATCTCAGCAACAGGCACATTATCTTCATTTTTATCAGGATACCTAGAAGCCAAGGATCCATTATCCACCACATTCTCAGCATTGCTTACTGAAGGAGCATTATTTTGCTTTGACATGGTCCAAATATAAGCAGGATAAAGTTTCAGGAAAGAACAAGTGATGGCACACTGTTGACAGATAAAATCCTCATACAAAGGTTCTCCATCCTCATCTCTTGGAATCTGTTATGCAATAAGTATTTTGCACAAAAAAGTGTTAAGGCATTGTAGACAAACCAAAATAATTCTTCAAATGCAGTAAATGTGGCAAAAGCACGAAAAAAAGTTATTCACCACTGTTTCCTAAAGAGATAGGATGCTGGATCTAGCTTGTTTTTTATGATATGAATGATTTCGGGATTTTATTTAACCAGCTTGACATGAACTTACTAAATTTTGACAGAAAAGAGTGTACTATAGACAACCTCATCAGAAGAGTTGAGACCTAGGTGATTCTCATGAAACCAGTCTTCACATATACAACACTGTATCATTTCAATTTGCTCTTTCACATCTGGATCAGGATAAGGGCGACCACATGTGCAGTAAGAACCTCTGAAGTTATGGTTGTAAGAATTCTCGGAGTTTTCAGTCTCTTTATCAGGACAAAGCTTGCATAAAACCCCTCCAAACTTTGAGTTGCCACAATCACAGCAAAACTTCCTTTTAGTCCACAGTTCCACAACCTTTCGAAGAAAATCAATCACGGAGAAAATCAGTGACAAAATTTTAAAGTAATCATAAGAGAAAAATGCATAAATAAAAATAAGTGAATCATAAGACTAGCACCCATAGCAGAGGCTATAACTTTTATATTTCATTGAACTCTCAAAGCTGCTACCTATGCACTTTTTCTATAGATCACAAAATGATGCAAGGCAGAACAGAGTCTAGGTCATCACCAATAAATGCACTGATAGGTACAGACCTTATCATGTGCAAATATGTAAATTATGGTATATTTAAGTTTAGCATCACAAAATCAAATACACTCAAATGGAAAAGCACTTGATCAACAGTACAACTTACCAGTTCCATAACAAGATTACCGATACAGATTATAAGAACAAGGTGAATTGGAGAAACAACAAACTGTGATGTCCCAACTACTTGGAGCCAGCTACATGAATGTCTACCGATCATAAGGATTATTTAGGACACTGGCACTAATCAAACTGAGAACAATCATATCTGTTTCAATTGTTTCTAATAAAATCTCAAATTTCTCCACCTACCTCTCCTCACACCAATAGGCTTACCTCACAGAATTTTGTTTCATAGATGGAATGGTTTCACCTCATAACGATGTTCATGCAATGGAATCCAACTTCTTCTGGTTTATAGAAAAATCATGTTAGATGAATCCATAATAGCTGATTTGTCAATGGAGATGCTGGCATGCCTTTGCCTGGAAGCTCCAAGCACTGGACATGGCTCATACTTGATTCAAGTTGGAATGGATTTCCTAGGAAGTGCATATCTGACGTAACTACAAGACTTCTGGCTTGGTTACTTTTGCTAATTGTTTGCTAAATTCTCTAAATTCTTTTTATTGATATAGTAGTTGTTTAGGGTTGGTCTTATAATTGATGTTTTATGAATACAATTGTACAGTTTGTAAAAATTTGATAAATAATAAAGTCTTACTTATTCGGTGAAAATGATCTTTATGGTATATTTCTCATGGTTCTCATATGGACTACAATAGAATAAGGTCTATTGAAGCAAATACATCAGGTTTAGAAAGAATGAAAAAAAGAAACTTACAGATATTTGACACCACAAAATCAATAACTTTAGGTATAAGATAAGCAGACAATATGAATTGAATTCAAGATATCCTATAAATAGTGAAATCTTAGGATGCTATGGTCCAAGACAGGTCCCTAGCAGCAAAGATAAAAAAATGAAACCTAAAAGATTATCAAGCAAAACTAACAACACATTGGATGGAGCTTTTGCAGTAAGTGATTGCAAATGATTTTGTCCATGACAAGGTTAACCAGCACATAAACAGATTAGATTATCCACCATTCAACCTACACACACTATAAACGAGGAGAAATCCACAATCAAAAAGTTCTTCAGAATTAAACTGCAAGAGACTACAACACCTAATTTCTACTATTTCTAGTGTGTATTAATGTATATACTTTCTTGTTAGTTGAAATCAGATAAATCATATAATTTACAGCAGCAGTCTTCATGTAAGAGCTTCAAGCACATCTATAATTCACAGAATGTTCTCGTTGGATATTCATGAAACAAATGTAGAAGAAGAACCTGATGAAAATGTAATCTTTAGACATACTTCCATAAAATCAACCCATTGATGAAGCAAATCGGTTATAAATGAACAGAATCGACCACTGATCACCACCAGAAGAGGCGACGTCGCCTACCTCATGGCCGTCATGGCAGGAGAGACTGCACGCCGTGCAGACACCAGCGGTCCCACCGGGAACGCACGTCAAGCACGAGAATATGGCCTGCCTCTTCATGTACCCACGCGGATACGTGCACTCCTTGCCCTCATCGCCTCCCAGAACCAGATCGGCTTCCTAGGGTTTCAAATCAAACCAGGAACGTCATCAATTTCTTCAAGAAAGCCCCAAATTCCACTCACGAAGGAAAATAGAACGGGGTTTTTAAGAGCGAAGCGTACCAGCTCCTCCGCCTCGAGCTCCTCGATGTACTCGTCGATCGTCACCGTCTGCTCCGCCTCATCCTCGAAAGCGTCCGCCATTCCGAGCCCGGATCGATGAACCCTAGATTCGGGTGGGCTTGAGTTAGGGTTAGGGCTTCTTGTGAGTGGACGGGCACCGAAAGGATCGAGATCGAGACACGGAGAGGAGAGGACGGGAGAGCGCGAGGGTTCTTTTCGTAACAGTGCGAGGAGACGCATAATATGCAGAGGAGTGGCGGCGGTCCGAAAGCTTTATTTGCTTCCCGCCCAATGAATTTTCATTTTTTTTATTGTTTTTTAAGCAAGAGGAAGACTTCTGCACGAGAGTGGAGAGAATGGATGAGATTTAGTGCAAAGGATTAATTTGGCAATTGGATCATTCAACCCATGAAGAATTTTAGAAAGGGAATAGTAAGAGAAGAAATAACATAAAAGATAATAATAATAATAATAATTAATCTAAGAATATTCTGAAATACATGGTATGAAATTTTTTTAAGAAAGCAATATTTATAATTTGATTTGAAAACTCACTTCGGCGGGCGCTCATCGTCTGTCAAGATTTACAATCTTCAATAAAAAGTGAATCTAATTGTTTATTTATTTTCTTTTTCTACTCATTGAATAGATATTATCATGTTATAATATTATTATACAATGCAAAATATTCTAAACTAATCAAATTTATTTTGTTAATAACTAACTAAATTACTCTTCAAGTATATTTCACAATGAAAACACACATTATTATATTTGAATTCATTTATCCATCCATTAACTCATCTAACAAATTTAAGCAATGTATTTGACATATAATGATATAACTAATTAAGCATGATTTGTTCAATTTAATAAAAGTATGAGACCAAAGATAATTAAATTAAAAAAAAAGTGGGATGAAGAATAAAATCTCAACCCCTTAATGATGACTAAGAATATCTGAATGCAGTAGAGCAGCAGCTTTACGTTCCAATACTTTCTTAAAGCAAATGTCATTGTAGTAGTAGTAGTAGTAGTAAAGGAGAGGGATAAGTCAAAAGAACCTTTTTCTTCTTCCTTTTTTACCTGTCATAACATAGAATTCAAGTCTATTGGATCAATCGAAGGAGGAAATTAATTAAAGATCCAATGATGACCTCAAGCACAACGTCCTCTTGCAGCAACTGGTAGCTTAGAGTCGCTCATTCATGCAGACCCAAGTTGCATGATGATCTAAAAAAGATGGCTGTAGAGTCCTTCAAGTCCTGGAATTCTGCCAGTGGGAAGGAACAACTTGTGACCTTTGTGATCTTAGTCAGAGAGAGAGAGAAAGAGGGAGAGAGACTCACTTGTTGCAATCAATGGAGGAGGAGAAGGTGGAAGTTGAGATGCACCCCACCACCAGTATGGGAGATTTGAGACAGGGAGGTAGTTGATCCGTGGGAGTGACTTGATTGCTTAAGTTTTAGAACCTGAAAAGCAATTATTAAGCAGCTCCACTTGACCAAACAAAAACAAAAATACAAAATAAAACCAAGTTCAGAATAAAGAAAGACCATAAGCAACTTAGTTCCCCTTCAGAGATGTTGATGTTTAAAGAGTAGAAAGTTCCATGAACATATGGAAACAGAATTGCTATTTTTGCATGATGAATAAGACATTTCGAGAAATCCCAGCGACAACCAACCAGTTGATAGAACTCCATATAAGCTGTAGCATTCAGTGATGTAAATTCTGATGATATGCCAGTTTGGCTGCATCAACTACTCATGTAGCCTGCCATATAAATAGCAAATGCTGCTAGACTGAAGTTAGCAGTAAGGCTACTCTTAAGACTTTATGAGGTGGTTTTGCCCTTTGTCTTTGGAGCACAAACAATCTACCAGATCTGTGGGTTATAAATGAGATCAACCATCTCCAACTATCGACCTATATATGTGGTATATTGAGCAACAGCTGATATCACCAATGTAACCAAAAAGGTGAAAATGGAAAAACAGATGTTTGTTTCTCTAAGATTTCTTTTCACCAGACTAAAGAGAGCATAATCCAACAGCAACATCAGCCAAGTATTCTTCAACAGAAACGATACATGTAAGCACCGACGAATTTTCTCCCTTAACATAAATTAAATTACCATAAATAATTTGTTACTTTATTTAAATTATTAACTTCTTTATTTGTATAGTATGATTAAGAATAGTTAAAATTAATTTTTGATCATATGGATAAATTAAAAATTTTATCAATCAATTAAATTATATGAATGATCTAATGAGTGATATGATATTTAGAAAGTAAATATATGAATAATACAAAATAAATATTATAATTCTATCTTTGTGTGTGAAAGTAAAATAAAAATAAACTAAAAATAAAAATTAAATCACTGTTTATCTTTCGAGGAGAGCTCATCTTCTCTTATATAAAGAGGGTTCTCCCCTTCCTTATTCCTTATCGAGTTTGGCAGTGAGAGGATTTCTAAAAACAAGGATACTCGAGAAGAGGAATGATCATCTATTCTTTTCTTATCAGTTTTTATTCATATTTTAAAATATTTTATATTAGAATTGTTATAATTTATTTGATACATAATAATATTTTAATTTTAAATTTTATGATCAATAAATAATTATCATTGAATTGTGATGTTAAAATAATTAGTTAATTTAATAATAGTTCTAATTCATTTAATTAAGCATATGTACACTTCAAGAAATTATGTGTGAATTTTTACAATTTAATTAGTTTTAAATTTGGAATCATGAATCCAAATTAGTTAATTCATGAAAAAAAATAGATATGAGGTTAATTGTATTTTATAATATTTTAAAGTGCTTCTGAAAATAATACAATCTAATTTAAAAAGAGGGGTCAAATTAGGGTTTGACTTAAATTAAGTTTATTAACCAAATCAACCTATATGGCCAAGCATAACCCATCTCATATGGTTAGACATGGTCCAGCCCATGTGGTCAGATACAGCCCAACTCATGTGGCGAGACATGACCTAGCTTATGTGGCTAGGTACAACCTAACACATATGGTCAGGCATAGCCCAACTCATGTGGCGAGACATGACCTAGCTTATGTGGCTAGGTACAACCTAACACATATGGTCAGGCATAGCCCAACTCATGTGGCGAGACATGACCTAGCTTATGTGGCTAGGTACAACCTAACACATATGGTCAGGCATAGCCCAACTCATGTGGCGAGACATGACCTAGCTTATGTGGCTAGGTACAACCTAACACATATGGTCAGGCATAGCCCAACTCATGTGGCGAGACATGACCTAGCTTATGTGGCTAGGTACAACCTAACACATATGGTCAGGCATAGCCCAACTCATGTGGCGAGACATGACCTAGCTTATGTGGCTAGGTACAACCTAACACATCACCTAACACATGGTCAGGCATAGCCCAACTCATGTGGCCAGGTATGGTCCAACCTATGTGGTTAGATATTACTCAGCCTATGTGGCTAAATACGATCCAGCCCATGTGACTAGGTACAGTTGAGCTCATGTGGCCAAGCATGACTCAACCCATGTGGCCAAGTATAGTCCAACTCATGTGGCCACACATGACCAAACCCATGTAGCCATGTACGATGCAACCTATGTGGCAAAACACGACCCAGCTCACATGTCTAACTATGGTCCAGCTCATGTGGCTTGGCACGACCCAACCCATGTGGTAAGACATAGCTCAACCCATGTGGCTAGGCACGACTTAACCCGCCAGTTAAGCGTGGCCCAATTCAGTGGTAAGGCTCAGCCTTAACCCATGAAACTAAGCCCGCCCAACTATACAACTAGCATTATACACATTATCATCCCTCCATTCAACCTGTTGTACCTTAACTCAACTTGCTACTTAGGATAGGCATGTGTGGTGCATGTGACCCATCTAATGCTAGGGTGGGTCGGATTGATCAGGGCTAGCACTATGCGGTATAGTCTAATTTTCTCTCCCTTTAGTAGTTTGAGCTCATTAGTTGACTGAATATATGTTTGATCGGTTCAAGCCGGTTTATGGGTGTTCCATACCAACTTGATTGGTTCAAACCCACTCGACCTAGTTGAAACCAATCAAATCCAAATTAGACCAGTCTATGGTGATTTAAGACCAGTTCTATAAGGATTTGAGCTTAATTCTGTTAGTTTCTAATTGAATTGAGTTTGATTTAAATTAATTGGGTCATTCCAACTAGGGTACCAATTGATTGAGGACTATTGAGAGTCTAATCGCTCATATCTTTATGATTTAATGAACTTAAAAGTTTTATTTGAAGGTGTCACTAGAAAATGATTAGTGATTTTCTCTTATTTTTGAGATTAAATTGATGTGATTGTTACCATGTAATATATGTGACTATACTGAGTAATCAACATTTGAAGTGCAACTTGTGAAAGGAGCTACGGATCCATCACGGTATAAAGCCATTAATGAACATATCTAGCAGGTCATACATCAAATATGGTTTATTATAATATTTTATCATACTACTTCTTGGATGCATGCATGACTATGTATCTCTATTGAGGGTAAGTAAGGTGATTCCCTTCGGGGATTAGCGAGCCATCAAATATAACGATTAGATAGTTCCTCCATCCGCTATTTGGAGTAATGTTTTCCTACTTGGGTAAGTGAGGGATATAACTTCATCCATTATTGGGAGTGCGATATGAGTTTTCTATATCCGCTATTGGGAAGAATCCATCATGTAAAGTATGTCTCTCCATCCACTATTGGGTTAGTATACCATCGGGTGTAATGTACGTATTTGTTATATGATTGTTATGTATGTCATCGAGATGTATTGCGTGTGACTGATGCATGATTTTGTTTATTTCATAAGAATTATCATTATTTTTATGATACATGAGTTTCATAATAAATTGGTATGCTATCATTTTATATTAAATTATTGATATTTGTATATGGATTATGAATATTGAAGATTATTTTTATGATTTTTGGGAGTTTCCTACCAGCATGTATAGCTACTGATGTGTTTTTGTCATATATTTCTTTTAAGAGTATCTTGCTACCTTATGATAGATCTGAAGCTTCAGCGGAGGAGATTTTTTCGTCACTTGTGGCCCTACTAAGATGATGTGATTTTTGTATTTAAAAAATATTTAGTATTGTAAAGAAAGAGATTTAAATTCAAAGATTAAAAAAATTATGAATAATAAAATGATGGTTTATTTATTTTTATAAATATGAGATGTGACAATGTGTACCAAACGGGGACTAAGTATTTTTTAATATGAAATGTGATGACATAACTATCTGTGTTGCATGAGAGGAGAAACAAATTTGAAGGATCCCATCACCTTATATCATCCTGTTGTGAAGAGGCAAGCAAAATATCCGAGTATGATGACAATAAAGGAGAGCCCTTGTAGTCTCCCAGAACTCCAAGATATTCTATAAACCAAATAGCATCAAGATATCAATAGAAGCAAAGACATAATGGGATACAAATCAAGTGAATAGGATGATCATATTACTCACTAGTCCATATCCAATAATCACCACATCGTGCTGTAAGGTACAGAGTAATAAATGTGAGAACTTCCTGAATTTTGAATAGGTAAATATATAGTCTGCAGATCACCCTATAAGTCAAATTTCTAACTCTTTTATAAAATTAACCAAAATATTCCAAAACCTAAATTATCAATCCCACTGGCCAATCATTGGCTTTGTGGAACTAGTGATTTTCTGACCTCAAAAACTAAAAAAGGTTGTCTTAGGAACTTACAGATATAGGCAGACGTACATAAAAGCTACAGGCTCCATCGCTCAGGTGAGACCTACAGAAGCAAAAATGCCAGAATCATGAGAAAGAGCTCGTAGGGAGTGCCTCAACATAAGATAATATCATGTCATAAGAATACAGTTATACATTGAAATGTCTGTAAATTACAGAATAAATATCCATAAACATACATGCTATGCCACTTGAAAAGAAGTGTGATTTGTCAAACTCTAACAGAAATGTGACAGAAAGTGTACATGTTAATTTACCTTCTTTTCATTATGAGTAACATTCATGAAGAATGCAAATTGTATCACAGAACTAAAGAACATAGAAAGTGTTGAGTTCCATTATTAACAATGAGTTGGATAATTGACAAAAAGGCGAAACCGCATATATACCTTGGCATAAGTCTAAATCATGAAATCCTCTTTCATATCAAAATATTATACACATACCTTCAGAATCTAGAAATCATCAAATATGTTATTTCAATTTATTGAGCTAAAAGTGTAATTTACAACCTCTGCGGGACTACAGATATGCATCAGCCCCTTCACAAACTAGGTGCAGGAGCTTGCAAGCAGCGAATACACAGAGGTGAAATTTTATTCCTACTTCATGCCTTGAGAATCAATTTCCTGATAGCAGGTTAGAAGACCCATGTTAGTTTAACCATTTTAAACATATTGGAAGGGTATACCAGACTAAAAGGTTGTTTATCCACCTAAGAATCTCTGCTAGTTCATGCAAGCTCGGCAATGATCATTAATGGTTAAGGATGCAAAGCAACACCAGTTACAATATTGTAAAAGATAAAAAAGGAAAGAAAATGCTTCTGAATATATCTGTACTAGAAGTCGTCCAAGGAGAATATCTACTGTATTAGGTTGGCTATGATGGCAATAATCTTCGAGTAAATCCGAGTTACTAGAAGCAAATTATAAAGCAACTTGACAAAACCTTTGCAGAGTAGAAAATTCTCATAGAAGATAAATTGCCAAAACTTGAATACTGTTCTAATATTCTCCTTCACCAGATGCAGCAGAACTTGCGGCCGCAAGTCATGACAAAGTAAAACCAAACAGACGCCAGACGCCATCTCGGGCAGCCACTGAAGCCACTAAGAGTTAAATGTTCCGTGCATCAACGATAACATTTCACGGCCCTAATTTCGTTGAATCCCTTCAAATTTCACGAAGCCGATGAAACCAAAATGTCAAATAAAAATAAAACACCAAATTGTATGAGCTTCTAAAGGCGATAAATTTACGATTTACCGTCCGTTTTAAACAACATAGAACCCTAGGATTCGAAGAGATTAACAAAAACAAAAGAAACAAAGAAGTCATCAACTGCAATCAGCAGTGCGTCGCACATTGAAATTCCATTCGTCGTCAGCGATTTCTACACTGAAATAAACCCCCAAAAAAGATATATTTTCAATTCCAAAAAGATTTCCACGAACGCGAGGCTTGCGAGCTTACCATTAGGCAAGGGAGCAAAGGCGGTGGGGGATGGAGAAGGGAGGCTTTTAGTGTTTCCTAAGATCAATTCTCCGCCTCCGAACGCAGAGGAAGACTGGGAAAGAGACGAAAGGGAACGAGAGAGGGAGGGAGCCGTGAGCAAGATGAGGAGGAGCCATAAAGGTCCCATAGATATCGCTTATGGGGAAATCCACACTCGGTGTCCACCATCAAACATCGTGGATTCCCTCACACAGACGTGGCTACGCAGCAGGACCGAACAACCCCTGGAAGTTGTCAGGGGTGATGTCGCCTCTAACATCTAACGCAATTTCGATGTTAGAGTACGAATTCTTTCAATAGATTAATCGTAGGAGACCACAATATCTTTCCCGCAAAATAAAAGAATTACCAATTAGATTACATTTTTCCCTATTAATTCATGCAAATAAGATGACCCAGAATTTTTAGGCGAAATTATAGAATGAATTTTTGTACTTATAGTTACTTATAGACAAATATTTAACCCATTTTCTATATTTGAAGTCATTTAGGCCTCAATTTTCCTAATTAATACATCTTTTAAAAATATATGTTTTCAACAAGTAGTAAATATGCCACATTTATTAGGCTTCAAAGTTCACCAAAACTGAGAGATGTTAAGCTGCATTACTTGCAATGTGTTAGAGAAGTGTTGAAGGAAATGGGACAGACTTTGCAGCACCTGCAGCCAACACCACAGTCTTCTTGCAGCAATGTGGTAATGAAGTACATGATTGTCTTGGCTCCATCTCTCTCTCTCTCTCTCTTAACAGTATTCTTGAAGCCTTTGGTTTTCATTGTCTTCAGCAGCTTTTTATGTTGTACTTGAAGAAAAAACTTGGTTGTTTTCTTATCTTATCTGATTAAGTTTCAAATTCAAATATGATGTGGACTCCAGATAGATGTCACACTGTTCTGACCTTCCTGTACAGCCTTTTTCTTTACTGAGGTTTTCTCTCTCATGCACATTATAATGAATAAATAATACACTGGTAAACAGATCTCCTCAGCTTTCTGCATAAGAACTCAAGAAAATGTCTACAAATTTCAATCTGTAAGCCAAACTAGTAGATGAATGATGTTCATGCAATAAGAATGGATCATTCAAGAACATGGAATCCACAGGCAGAATAAGATCACTAATTGTCATACCATATGACATAGCAAACACGTTCAAACACAAACTACATAGCTGCAACTATACATTCCACAGCATGGAATCATAGAAGCATAGTAAGCGGAAGAAAACATATGATACAAGCAAGCATACCCAATGTTCATAAATACGAGTCATAGCAGCAAACGTAGCAGCAGATCACTACTCACTTCGTAATTAGTCCCACATGGCCCTGAACCAATTCATCCATCCACGCTGCTCCTTCCTCCCCATCCTCCTCCTCCCAAATTTGAGCTCCTTCTTGCCCATCTCCATCTCCTCCTCATCATCGGAGTCCGAATCCGAGTCCTCCTCCTCGGCCCTCTTCTTCTTGTGCTCCTTGTTCTTCCTCGTCCTCCTCCTCTCCCCTTCCCACTCCGTCGCCAAAGGCCACTCCATCCGGCCCTCCCTGCCCTCGGCCTCAGATCCGGCGTCCACTTCGCCGCCCTTGGGGAGCGGGATCATGTCGTTTCCGTAGGGGACGACCCTGACGCCGTGGAACCGGTGGCCGTGGCGGTCGTCGTGGTGGTGGTGGTGGCAGCGGTGGCGGCGGAAGTGGCGGTTCACGGGGCGGCGAAGGGAGAGGTCAACGTGGTCGAATCCCTCGACGAACGCGGGGATGGGATGCTCCGACGTTATCTTC
Source organism: Musa balbisiana (assembly GCA_004837865.1). NCBI lineage: Eukaryota > Viridiplantae > Streptophyta > Magnoliopsida > Zingiberales > Musaceae > Musa > Musa balbisiana. Next base: position 8,407,744 of record CM017192.1, on the reverse strand, counting down.
TCGATCGAGGCGGTTAGGGCCGTCGGGTCCGCATCCTCGACCGGGACCAGTTCGGCGGTCGTCGGATCGAAGTCCTCCGGCACCTCACGGAAGGCGACGGCCGTGTCCGCGTCGGGGAGGAGGGGGACGCGGGTGGCGTGGGAGAGAAGGAAGAGGACGGAGAAGACGACGGAGAGGAGGACGGCGATCTTGACGGAAGCCATGGATTCGGGTAACGGCGGTCAATTCTAAGAAATGTGCGTTTGTGGGACGCTCTGCATCCGTCATTTATAGATGAAGGCAACGGAGTGAACGGTCAACCTCGATGGTGAGAATAAAACCACTCATTTTTAATACTTTATTTTTTTTCTTAAATATTGTTTAAGTTTGATTTATAGACATATTCTACGGATGATAATTATCATATAAACAGTTATAGTTTTATAAAATAAATCATCTTAAATAGTATCTTAAATTAAACAATTAATTTTCTTAAATAGTATCTTTAATTTAAAAATATATAAACTATCCTTCAAAAATTTTCTCGTCTGTTATAGTGTTTTAACCTGTTATAATATTTTGATCATCAAAATAAAAACACTATAAGACTTACACAGTAAAAGTATTATAAGATCAATTCAAAAATATTATAAATAATCTATGTGAACGTTTAACCTTAATCAAATTAATTATAAATCTGAAAATATAATATTATAATAATCTTTGAGCAATAACAATCAAAGATATGATATCACTTATAGTATTTTTAATATCTTAATAAATCACTATAACGTCATTGGAAAACATGGTAAAGAAGTCAAATGAAAATATTCTAATAGTTAAAAACTGATAAAAATATACAAAAATATTTGATAAATTTTTTTTAAGGATATTTTAGGTTTTTTCAAATTAGAGATACTGTTTGAAAAAAAAAAGAGAAAATATCTTTTAAAAATATATAAAATATGAATATTTTTTAGAAAAATTGCTCTCTTTATTTTCTTTTTATTTTCTCGATGATTAAGTATTTAGATATCTTTTTCCCCGACATCAACTGAATTAAACTAGCAAAAAGAATATAATAATATATCAGAGAGCATATAAATGCATTGCTTGTTTCCTATTTTAAATTTTACAGCCTGCACCACACAACTATTGTAGTATTAGAATTTACTTGTATTCGGTGCAGGTTATACGTGGAAAGTCGTCTGAATCAATTAGTTTAATTACGTCCTGCTTCACTTTCTGTGGACTGCACAACACGCGGGCGATTTAGTCAAACGATTACGCACACACTGCTGTCATTGATTGCAACAACACACCAATCTATGTTCCTTCCTTCAATCATATTGCATTGCTTAACAACGAAGGAGCCTCATTCAATTGTATCTCCAAGTTGACCACTGCAGCTGTTCGTGGACTTCGTCCCTAAAGGACAACACGTGGGAAAGATCGAGAAGACAAGAAGGTCGGAAGAGGAGATGGAGAGGAAGAGGTCGGTCACGGGTAGGATTCCAGAAGATAGAAAGAAAAATATTAACAGGAAATGGATAAAAAGGGCAAGAAGAAGAAGAAGGGAAAAGATATAAATAAAAATAATTATATTATATGTGGGTTAACAATTGTGATTTATATAAGTTATGATTGAATAAATTGGTACTTTTTAGGATTTGGATTTGGATGATATAAGATAGGAAAATTATAATTACCAGAAGTCATTCTTAGGAGAGAGCATAGAAAAGGAAAAAATCGTAAATTATCGCTTATCCCTAAATATTTCTTTTTCATGCTTTTTCTATTTTCACATAAAATTTCTGGCACCTCCACTTTCCATTGATGCCATACTACAAAGGCCGGATGGGCTTTCCCTTTAGCCCAATGCACGTCCCTAACTCGACTTCCGCCCGCTCACCCTTCACTCGATTCTCTGCCCTCGCTTTCGCCTAATCCCTAATCGAGTCACCCTTCGGCTCCGACATGGTCGATGGCGCCAATGCCCTCCTCGCTGATTCCTTCGCGGAAACCTCCACTTTCCCCACGGATCCGTTTCTTCGGTCTCCTCCTCTCTCTCCCCTGTCAAATCCGATTATTCTTTGCCGCCGTATCCTTTCGCTACTCCATTCGGTGACCTTCGGAATTCTGATGAATTGCCACTGCAAGTCGGGCCGCTTGGACGTCGCACACCAAGTGTTCGATCATACGATTTATGGTTATGTGAACTCGACGTGATCCCTTGCAATGCATTAATCCAATTCTTCAGGAGGAAAGGACGGATCTTTGATGCATTCAACGTTCTACGTGAGACGCAGAAGAGTAGGCCGAATCGGCGGGCATACGCAATTGCAGACGATGCGGAAGACGGCGGAAGACGGTTCTTTTAACGTGACTCGTTTGCGAATTGGGTTGGTTCCGAGTGCGATCGCTTGTAATTATGGTTTCGATGGGCTTGATAAAGAAGGAAAGGTGCAAGCTTCGAGGGTTCAAGTTGGAAAACAGGGGAAATGTGGTACATAAGCTGGTGTTACCAGTAAAAGAAAGATTGAAGATGCAAAGTATGGTTTTTGTCGAGATGTCTGACAAGGGGTTATGTCCGGATGCTACGACATACACAGGGCAAATTTAATAATTTATTCTATTATCTCGCAGGTGTTTTGCATAGAGTTGAGATTGAGAAATAATTTTTGTGCTTCACGATTTTTTTCTAACTGCTGTTGTGCATCTACTGGCAATTCCTCTTATTCTCAAATATGTTTGTCAGTTTGTTCAACTTGACATTCTCAGAACACAAGAAACAACCAAAACAAATTAGAAAAGGTTTCATCATGAGAAATGCTGAAGCAATGTGGATCTTAAGCTACAGTTTTGTGGAGACATTAGTTCATCCAGTTAGAAAATATGAAGTTGTGCTACCTAAGACTTAAAAGCTGATGACACTGGTAATAAACTTCATGGTGCTATCAAGGATATAGTTGCTTGGTCTAGTGAACTTTGAAACTCTGATTATTTGATCTAAACTTTGGTGTAAGTGCTTTTTTACATTCACATTGTTTGTTAAAATTTTTGTTGCATTCATGTATCTAGTTAGGCTTTATTAGTTTGCATTTTCTTTTCTTGTATGCATTTTGGGGAAAATGAGTTATGAGGGTCACCTCACATACATGGGAGGCAGAAGGTTCTAAAAAATCTGAGAATTAGTTTCTGGATTTTTTTATGGATATCATAAAGGCACAATAAAATAAATGGCATTAGTGCATGAGTATCTTTTATCGGGTTCCTACTTTTGTATCTGCAGACTATGAGAGTGTGTTTTCCTTTTTCTCATTATCAGTTTAATGGTTATTCTGGGAGATTGTGTCCTAAGTGATTGATTTATATGTTTTTATTCTCAGATATACATGTTCCTCCTTATTATCGGTACCAATCGTCTTTTCCTTCTGTTGTTGTCGTTACTGTCGGATGTGAGTTTCTTTTAGTTTGTTTCAGTATTCTTGTGTAATTTTTCCATGCTGATAGATATATAATGATGGTATGTCTCATCAGTGATGACTGTGGTACTAAGGAAGCAGAACTTGTATGTCTGTTGTAGCAATTCACCTTTATCCTGTGATGCCATGAAGGTTTCATACATCATGTTGAACTTTTTGACCACATCTGTTTTTGTAAATGTTTCGTTCTGCTTGTTTTACATATTTGGGAATCTAGGTAAAAAGGATATTTATGTACTTGCCATAATACTTGTAAATTGCATTTGCTTTGATTTTGTCGAACATCTTCTGTGCATTCATGTGGTGACTATTTATTTGTCTGAAAGCTATCCTTCCACCCAGTTGTGCTGGACAAGATTTCTTTATGAGCAAACCCACTGCTTTCGTGCAGGGCACTAGGTTCTAACTTTGACCTTGCAGAGTATAGCTTCTGACAATGGCTTTATCATGACGGAGCTGCATGTTGAGATTAGTAATGTGTCCACCATAGTTGTTGCTACATTGACTGCATTTCCACATTCCAGACAGTAGAATTTGCTACTGGAGATTGTGGTGACACTCTCTGCACAATAATAAAGTATAAGCTTTTGATGTATTTATGCCAGTATATTCTAGTGTGCATGTACATTTGAAGCACGTCTGTTTGTACAATGCAAATATATGCATATGCTACTTGTGTAAATTCACTAGCTTTAGGTTTTATATATGTAGCACAATCATGATCAATGTTTTATTTTAGTCTGACAATATGCAGAACTGAGACTTGTAGTTACATGAGATAATATCAAAGGTGTGGTTGTTTATCCTCCTCAACATAACTCATTGCTAAATAGCCCCTCTTGTTTTCTCTTGCACTAATAATAACTTACATGATGTAAATTGCAAACTCATGAGTACTTTCACATTTTCTCGCTGGCATATTCTTATTATTGTGATATATATTGATCCTCAACAAGTATAGCAATATTGGTCTTTAATTTTGAACTTATTTCTGATTGTCTTGCAGTTCTTTGTTCACCTGAGTGGTATTGTGAAATAATAGGATTGGTTCTTGCCATGTTCCTCTGCATACAACCATATATTTGATCACTTCATATCTGTCTGAACTAATTTGCTTCTCTAAATAAGCTGCAATTCAAATGTAAATTTAATTTTGACTCAGAACCACCATAACTACCTGGTTCTCATTAGAGAGACTAACACAATCAAACTTGTAGAAGCATAAGGACAAGGCATCTCTACAGTCTTTTAGATAAGAAAGCTTGCATATAAGTACTTGAACTAATCTAAGTCAAATCAAATCTAACTTAGAAAAGCACAAGGAAATAACATCTCTAGAGATTTTTGTAGATGATAAAAGCTTGTCTCTAGTTACTTGAAATTAAGTATTCAAAAATCTATTAGTCAGCCGTATGATGAAAACAAAGAGATGCTACTAACTTTATTCCAGTTGTTTGCTTCATTTTCTTGTGTCTTCTTATCCTTGGTGTTTTGTATTTTCTTAACAAACCCAATGAGTTTTCTTTCGAAGAATTTTTTCAATGTAGTATCATGATTTTCTCAACTTTCATGCCCAGTAAAAATCTGACACATCCTATGTGCATGCTACAGATATGACTATGTTTCATCTAACACGTCTAGAGATCTACATATTTGTATAGCCCCACACGCTTATTCAACTCTTGGCTCCTAGTGGTCTCTGATACAGATCCATTCCTGTTTCTAGACTGCTGGTTTCTGTAGCTATATTCATAATGATTGTGATACCAATGTAGCAGGGTTTGCTTCCCACTGTCTTGGCAATAACCAGTTAACCACTAGTCTTTTTTTCACTTTATTTTGCCACATATTTCTTTCATCATCTTATATGAGAAATTTACTGTTATCAACTGTAGTCAGAGAACCAACATATTTTCATTGGTGAAAAACTTGTACTGAAGAATGTGCTAGAACAAAAACCTGGAATCTTACATGTAAGATCATGTCATCCAGATCAATAGTATCTCCATTGTGTTTCACAGTCTACAAGGGACTCTTTAACTTGTGTCTCCCTTCAGGGCAGTGGGGACTCTCAAACACCAGGAGACCCCAGCTTATTGGTGACGACTGTTTACTTGACATGCATAGCAGTAAAGTGACTGTAATGCATGGACAAACTGGGCAAACAATAAAAGTATCTGATCTTCCCAAGTTATTTAGTAGTAGAACTACTCAATACTTGGTCCAGTGTCATCAGCTCATTGCTAGTGGTTGACTTTCTTCTCTCTGGGTTGCAAGTGGATGAATGATGAAACTGGCAAGGCTGTTTGCACTTCCACTCTTTAGGTTTGGTTTATTCCAGAGAATCGCATCCGGGGATGAGATTATTAAACTTGCTTTATCTTGCTAACTCTGCTTGAACTTATGGAAAGTGTACTCATGGCATCTTTGCATTGCCTGCATTGTTGGTTTACAATTAGCAACTACTGCATGATGCATTTTATGGTCAACCATATGGATCATCTTATGTGTGTGCACTGCAGATACTTCTATCTGGATATCTGACCACTGAGCATTTGCTGCTGTTTCTGAGACTAATGCACCACTACAAATGCATCACCATCTGTAGTCGTACACCTTCTTGTGCAATTCATATATCACCTATTCAAACACTCGAGTGATGGACAAGTTATCTACTCTCTCAAGTGATGGAATAAGCTAATTTGATGGCCAGTTCAGTACAAGTAAACTGGACATCAGCTTCTGACATTTGCTTATTAATGGTCACTGAGTTTAAGGGCCGAGTACATGACTTCCCTTGTTCCCTGAGGATTGTACAAAGGACAGATACTACTAGTAAACTGCCTTGAGTCAACTGTATGTATTACAGTATTGCTGCTTAGGTAATGTGCAGTTTTTGTTATTAGTAAACTGCTAGTGGTCAAAGCATCTCTCATATTCCCAATAGCTTTGCTCCAAAAGATAATCTGATCTGAGTCTCAAAAACATTAGCCACAAGATGAGTTTTTTTATTTTATTTAAATCATGTTAGACTTTTTGGGCTTCCATACAAAATAAAAGCTTTCCAAAGTCAAGCTATGAAAACCACATAGAGCCTGACTTCAAAACAGAGAGTCATGAAATTTCCTGGCAGCTCTGGACTGAGTTTACTACACTAGTATTTGGTACGGTCAACTGTATTATTCATTCCAAGCTTGAAGACACATCTCCTGCAGTCAAGCAAGCTCTTGGTTCTTCTCAACCACCCTCACCTCCTTTGCAGATCTGAGAATCGCTGCCTGAAGGGAGGAGGACATCAAAAGACAACATGGCATTTCCATCAGGGGTGACACAAAACATCTTGAATCCAAGAAGGAATACCTGCTCTTTGGTTATCTCCACTGAGAAGCCATCAACAATTGCCAGAGAGCACTTCTTCCTGTAGGAGTTTGGTGGGAGAAGCTTTGCCAGTAGCTGGTCATGCTTGTGACTCAGGTAAGTGTCGAGCTCCTCCACGCCTTCCTTTGACCTGAGCCATCCCCACAGAGAGACCTTGAGAGAACAGAGGAGGGAGAAAGGAAGAAGGAAGGCAAATGCCACTGCTGAAAAGAAATGAGGGGTTGGGAAGATGCAACATGACACACCGATCTGCACGCAGACTCTCGTACTCTGGATCAAAGTTCATGAAGACAAAGTAGAGCTCAGTGTTCTGATCTCCCATTGCCACCAGATACTCTCTGCTTCCCTGGTACCTTCTTGTGGCGGTCACCCAACACATGAAGTGAGGGTGCTGGTATCCTTGCATGGTCTATTTATACTGACATGGAGCAGCAAGACTATTCACAAACTTGAACAAGTCTTCTTCCTCCACTGCTCTGCACTCTTCTATAATATTATTTCCTATTGTACTGCCGACGACTAATTAATTAAAAGCTGCATAAACTCCATTATTGATCATTTTTTGCAGGGAGAAATTTAGTAATCATGGCACTTCATGAGGTCATGTAGTTTTATTTAGTGTATGTATGTTGTCTTGTGGTGCAGGATACTTGACCATCAAAGAGATATGGGATTGGATTGGATTGGATTTGATTTGATTTGTTGCAGGCGAAAAAAGCCCATAGGAATTTTGAGTATTGAGATTTAGTTCAGTGAGTTGGATCTAAACATATACAAGGATCCATGTATTCAATCATAATGAGAAAAATATTTATTCATTTTTTCTCTCAGTATATTTTGAAGTGAGGGTGAGTTTATTCGAGCTCAATAATTATTGCATTCACATCACATATGTAAAAGATGTATTCATTTGGTAAGACATATCAACATTTCAAATATTTCTTTTTACACATGGGAGATGTTTTAGGTCATATGAATGCATTGTGTCTTTTCACGTATGGGAGATGTTTTAGATCATATGAATGCATTATGTGTAAAGGGATGGTACTTTGGCTATGTCAATTGTGAGTGTTTCATATGTTTTTTTTTCTATACAAATGTATGACATAAAATGAATATGATGTCGAAAGATACTTAATATGTTTCTTTGTCTCATGTAAGATACTTATTATGTTTCTTTGTCTTGAGTGGACGCATCCCCATACAAAGGATATTTTGACTTTGTCAATTACATTATGTACTTTTAGATTTTTTTTATACAAAGGATATTTTGACTTTGTCAATTACATTATGTACTTTTAGATTTTTTTTATATTGGGTGGATATACCATATGCAAAGATGATGTTTTTTTGGGCATCAAATATCGTGATTTTTTTTTCATTAAAATGAATTTCATAGCCATAATGTGCTACTTTGCTTTCTAAAATAGGTCGGAGAAATTTATTGAAAGCTTTTATGTGACTAATAAGAGAAATTCAAATAACTTAAGATCGTTAAAGAGGTTAGATATGGGGTAGCCATTTATCATGTTTTATTGTTGTTGAATCTCGTGATGTAGTCAACTAAAGGTTTGTTATTGTCTTATTGAATAATCAACAAGATTATTGTAAGCTTCTTCTAATATTAATTGCAGACAAAGTAAAGCTCAAACTCTTTCGAGACGAAAGAAAACTAAAGTATTATTTTTTATATTTTCTTATAAAATAGTTAAAATGTCTATACAAATAAAATATCAGATAATTTATTCTATGGGGTTAATGCTTTCACCAAGTCCTAAGAGTGAACAAACAAAAATCGAAGGAAATAAATTTACTATATCCTCTGGTTTAGATAGTTTAGATAGGTGTAAGGAGATTGATTTTGGAGATTCACTTGGTCGGTGTCCTTATAAGTCGAATCTCGTGCATTATGTCATCGAGATGCTTATTCAATTCTTATAGTCGATCCATTAGGGAGCATTTAATCCGGTTTTAACGGATTTGGGAACCTATACTCGACTTCCTTAAACCATATTCGGATATTCTTTAACTTGATGACAGATGCCAAATTGGGTGTGCGAAGTTTTGTCCATTTTGGGGTTGAAAATTCGAATGGGGAAGCTGACAAATTTGACATAACGTTCATTTGGACTGCGTAAATCCCCTACGCGGCTCCCTGTGATTGGCCCGCGTGATCTAACATAGATACGGTGTGCCGTTCTTGTACTCGGAGGACTCCTCTGGTGCAGCGTTTCTAATGGGTACAAAATTGCTGCATGGCTCCTTCCAAGCTTCGACCACGTACTCGCCAATGATGGATGGAGGTGGTGTGGAAGTAACTCATGAATCACGTGACTACATACAAGTATCAGAATCCTCTGATCAGCATTATGAGATCTCCCCGGCTTCGTCTGTCAGAAAACTACAGGCTGCTTGTGAACCCTTCTTCTGAGGTGGTGGAATCAGCCACTTGGATAGTGATAGATGATAGAATTATGCTCAGTTATCTTTCTGAGAAGATCTGCAATCACTTGGACTGTTCATTGTTTCAAATGATTTTAGAATGACTTCTTGCTGAAAGCAGATCCATACGGTTGACAGCTTAATCATCAAGCTGAAGGTTTTCTGCAGCCTGCAGTAAAAGTCTATTCACCAAACTCCACTGAGCACCATGCTTTCCTCACTGTGTCAATAGATCTTGGTCTACAAAGAGAGATTTGGCAAGCAAGTCAAAGCTAAGGGAACGGATGGTGTTCTTGCAGTCCAAATTCCAAAGCTAGCATATTGACCAATCAACACCTCAAAGTCCACTGACCTCTCGATCTTTAACTTGTGATTCTTAACCTAATGACCACCTCAAGCAAGTTCCTGAGTCCACACACCACTAACCAGGACAGTAATAGAGATGACCGGCAGGCAGTAATATAGATTGAACTCCATGTTTCATCTCATTTTGCTGAGGAATTCTTCGAACATATCAGTGCTAGGATATAATAAACTTTGCCTTTGTCACTGATGCATGTGATGAGTCAAACTAAGCAGCTCTTTCAGAACATGATGAGCTTGAACTCTGGCACAAGTATGTCTGTGCTTTTAGTTGTAGTGAGATACTTAACTCCATGAAACAGAGTTGTTGTCACAGAGTACTCTTTAGATGTAGGGGGTAGATTAAGATGGGGAAAGTGCCATGGTGTGGAAGCACATGGGCCTTGCAGGTGGAGTCAACAGCACACACATGTCCATGCAGCCTCAGGTCAACAAACTTGACCATGCCCACAAGAGGAGGGAAAGATCCAAGGTAGCAATCATAGGATTTATCATTGTTTCAACCACAAGCAAGAAATGAGTGCTCCACTGCCTAACACTGCTAGAACAAATCATTGTCCTTGTGAATCTAAGAGTGTGGTGTGGATAGTTGGACATCCTCAGCCTTTGCCTGATGAAGAGCAACATCCACAACTTGTCTTGCATCTGCATCTGTGAGATGAACCAACTCCATACACTTCATGCTCTGGCTCCCAATGACTTTGGTACTCTGATTTCAAGATTTGAGATTCTGCTACTTGCTCTATATACTGTTTGACACAGCTTGAAGAGTACCAGTAAATCCATATCCGAATGCTTGTTGAGGTCTGTATGAAACCAATTCTGTAGCCAGTGTGATTTAACTTAATACATTCTTCTGTCTTGAACTCAATTTACATTAAACCTTGTTCAAAATTTAGCATTAAGCTAATAATCACATTCATGCTTGTAGTTGATGATCAGGAGAATTATCAACTCTGCTACTATTTTTAGCCCTAAACACAATGCACAATGTGTTTGAGAAGCGCGACAGATATCACCGAAAGGTTGCCGAATTCATGCAGCGTACTCGACGATCATGTTTGCATGAAGCTTTTCGATCAAGAACAAGAATTCTGCCACCAAGAAACAGAACAACCAAGTGCATATGGAACTTGAGGAGAACATGATGAGAATTGGTGTGAAGGCTATGTATCCATTTTATGTGCAGTGTGCTTCAAGAGTTTACCAACACAAGTATATAAGAGTGATCTGCATCCGTTTTGGGCTCGGTCTATTATCACCATGTCAAATGCAAATCACATGAGCCCTTGCAGGGATGATGGCCCAATCAGTTTCACCTGTACAACACACAGCAGTCTCCCAAAGGAGATGATGTTATTTTCTTACCTGATGATTCATTGGGGTGAAGCTGAGGCAGATATCCTACACTTTACTTGCACCAAGACATGATCTTTTTGGGCTGAATACATTCAGCATTTTTGGTTTTATGATTACCTACACTTCCCAAAATTTCTGCACAAAGCCTAGTGAAGTTGTGGTGGTAATACAAGTTGATGGAAGACTGCTGTATTGAATAGAACAATAATTCTTGCACCGAAGAGTGCACACAAGAAGATTTATTCTGTGAGAAGCTTCAGTTATTCCAGCAACATGTCCAATGAATGAATGGAGAACAGAAGAGAGACGGAGAGAAGAAGAATTGAACTGCACAATCACAATCCGCAGGGGACTGATATCATACCTCATCGACTCCTTCAAACGATGCTTCGAGTTAGGCTTCCAAGTAGGGCATCCTTGTAAGGCGTAGGAACTGATGTAGGAGCTGATACTGGCCTCCCTTCCTCCTGTTGCTTCCTGCTCTTCTTGTTGCTTTCCAGTATCAGCGGAAGCTCCTCCCTAACTTTAGCTAGTCTCTCGTGCACGCTACCTCGAAGCTTCTCCAGCCTCAACCCTTCCGTTCGTTGCATCTTGAACACTCTTACCGTGTTCATCAGCCCCCCAACGAGGAACAGTGTACTCCCTGACAGGCACAACCAAATCCAGCTCCTCCCCTGCGTTGTGGTTCGTCAACAGGCTAATGCGTTCCTTGTATGAATCAGAGACTGCTGCAAACTAACAACTCACCAGCAGCATGTGAAGTGTGTCATCATGCTTGTTGACGATCCCAGCGACCAAGAAGAGCAAGCTTCCCATTATGAGAGGAACCTGCACACTGTTCTGGAGGAGCTGAACATGGCCGTCTGCTCTCTCGTAGATCTGACACACGTTGTGGATGGAGCCAATGACCCAAAAGATTGGCCCAGCGATGAGTGTGTTAAGAGCATGCTTTTCTAGCCTGTGGCTGTATCCTTTCTCCATCTGCAAGATATCACCTCGCTATCTGAGTGCAATCTTTTCATCGATAACGTGCTGAAAGATACGAGTCATTAGAATCACCGGGATCAAGAAGAACAGGTTGCCGACGAAGGTCAAGATGACGCCCACAGTGTTCATCAACGGCACGGCAAACTCCACGAGTGCCAGCTGCACGTCGAACTCCACCAGCGAGAGGCAGTAGTCGACGGCGGCCAGATGCGCGACCAGGTCGTGGGCGTTCACCGCGAGGAGGAGCGCGAGGGCGACGAGGACGGCCACGAGGCCAGACTTTGCGCCGGCTGATGATACAGAGGAGATCTGGGCGGCGAAGCCGCCGACGAGGAGGGCTGTGGCGAAGAGGTAGAGGCCGGCGTTGATGTACTCCCACCGGGTGCGGGCGAGGCGGGAGCCGGGGCCGTAGGTGCGGCTCTCGCGAGCCGACGCGAGCTTCACCATGGCGTGGACGGATGCTTCACGTAGGAGGGATTCGGGATCGCTTGGGATCCAAGAACCAGCTGCAGGTCTCGATCTGAGGCGGGGGGTCGGAAGAGTGATGGAGGGGAGGAAACGAGAGAAGTGCGGGGGGCGGATCAGTACGTGGCGTCCTGCATGGGGCGTTGTTACTCGTGATACGTGCCATCCATAACATAACACGTAGCTTAAGAATACATTAGAGATGGAGCCCAAAATATGGATATTTATGTGTTCTTTGACATCAAAACGTATGGAATCTATCGTACTACGATTTCATGTTCTTCTTAATTGACTGAATCATCCATACCAGAAGGAACAGAGTACATGTACCGGCAAGACAAGGCAGCGTTCTCAGATCAGACTTGTCATTTCCTGCCAGCCACTGTTGCACGTTGAAATCCTGTGTGTCTCAAGTTATCTCAGTGGTCTCTCATGTAATTTCAATTTGTTAGATTTCATCTTGTCGTTCTAATGGCATGAACAGGAAACTGCAGGCAGACCACAAGTCTATATGTCCTCACAAGAGTGCACAAAACAAGTGGATTCGGTGTCAGGACGATGAAGAAAATGGCAGATTATATATAAGTATATATATATATATTTCATATAATAATAATAATAATAATATATTATTCGAGCTAAAAATAAAATTAAATAGAAGAATAGGAAATTAAGAAAGTAAAAAATAGGCTATATTGAACTCTCTCTCTCTCTCTCTCTCTCTCTCTCTCTCTCTCTCTCTCTCTCTATATATATATATATATATATATATATATATATATATATATATATATACTGAACTTGAATGGATATAAAATAATAATTTAAATCAAGAGACCTTTAAAGACTACATCTCAGTTACTCATTATCCTCACAGAGATCAGTGATAAGAAGGATCCATGTAGCAGAACTTGAATGGTTGCAATCTACAGATTCTTTGCTGCTGCCGCTGTGTGTGTGTGTGTGGAGAAGCCAATACATTCGGGTCATGTGGAACACAAGCAATCAACAGCATTCATGGAACTAAGGAAATGGATCGAATCGCACTCAAAAGTTCAGAATGAAATGGAGAATCTTCAGACTACAAGAGTAAAAAACTACTGCTGGTCCTTTGCTAACCAGACTTGGACTTGATTTAGGCGCCTCCCCCATTCTCTTTGCTGCTACATCTTTCGCCCTCAGAGAGGAGAGAGAGGTGGCTAACTATTTCGAGGTCGGAAACATGGTTGATGTGCTGTGAAGCAGCTGTAGCTTTAGTAGAATGTTTGCTGAATTTTTTGTGCGAGTTCCTCGGCGCTGAGCTCGCACTCTATTCCGATCTGCAGAGAGAAATAATCATCAGTGATACATGAATCGATGTAAGAAAAGCAATGAAAATGAAAGAAGTAATGTGCAGTGATGCATCTCCTTCTTTTACCATCATCATAAAGCTGGCTCTCTGTATGCTTCTTGAAACCCATGCTTAGGTCATAAAGAATCCAACAACAGTACGTATGAGAGCTAACTTGATAGATGTGTGAATACCAGAAGAAGAGCATGGCTTAGTGGATAAGAGGAAACATGCATCAGCTGCCAAGAACTGCATGAGAGATGGACCTTGATGGTGAATGAGTTGAGCATGGTGTCATCGGCGGTGGTGATGCTGACACGGAGTATCTCGAGCGCGAGGGCCTCGAGAGCTGCAACTATCTTCAGAGCTTGCCCAGGGATGCGATGCGACACTGTTCTAAGGATCACGTTTGGGCCTGAGAACTTCACCTCCACATCGGCCACCGGGGATTTGGACTTGGCTACCAGCTCAGAGCTGCTGCTGTCAAGAGGAGAGGAGGATTCATGGGAGGAGACCAGTGTCGGGGAGAGGTAGCTGCGTTGAATCCCCGGCCCGTAAGGGCTTCTCGGTTGTGGAGTTCTTGGACTGATGGGAAGAGCCATTCTAGGGCTTAGAGGTGGTGGTCTGGGGCTCAAGGTTGAAGAAGACCTCGGGCTGGAAGCTGGCCTTGGACTTAGCAGTTCACCGCAAGCTTTCCTTTGCTTCTTGGCCTCCAGGGACTGCAACACTTGCTGCAGCTCCTTGATGTACTCCACTACCCCTCCTATGATGCTTGCTTGATCTCCCTGAGCTCAAAAAGTACATAGATATGAAAGCTACGAGCATCAAAGCCGAAGAAACACAGAATAGCCATGAGATCCATCTTACTCTTTTGACATAGAAGCAAGGCATCAACGAGCGCAGCACCGACAAGTGATCGTTCATCTGCTTCCGCCGGTTGCGCTCCACCGTGATGTGAGACATCTTCTGCTGTCCATCTTGGGCAACCGCAGCGTCCGACACTTTCTGCTTCTTCCGAGCTTGGCCGGCCTCTTCATCATCCTCATCGGCCTCGAAAGCCCCAGCTAACCCTTGAGAACCTACTGGACGTAGCTCCACATTTATGGCATCCTCAAATGTTTCCAAGATGCTGAAAAGATCCTCCGGCGAGGTGGCTCCGACCAACTCCGCTTGCGTCAACTTCGCGTGCCCGAAGACTTCAGTCAGGTCTTCTCCCATGTTATCCAGAAATGGTCTTGGACGAAGAACCAAAACCACCAGGGGATCAATGGCAGCACAGAGCCTTATGCTATGTTGCTCTAGTATGCATAAGAGAATATCTTAGAGAGGATAGATGGCAAAGCAACCTTTAGCAATGAATCGGAGGAAACTACTGTATCTGCTTGGGCATTAAATTGGAGGTTGGTAGTCACAGAAAAGACTGGAGAAGGCAAGAATCAAGGAGAAGATGGGGCCATCTTTTCGAACTGCAACACCAGAGATGGCCATTGGCTAATGGGGCTTCAAGTAGAAACAGTGATGTCTTTTCACTGTAGGCTTCTTCGTCCTGGATTCTCCCTTCTAATCTAATGATTCTACTTCTTATTGTCAGGTGAGTCATTCTATATATTGTTTTCATTTGAATTCATCGTAGAATTTTGTTCCTTCGAGACTTCGATTTCTAACAACTCGGTATGATACGAAAAATAATAATGTTACGGACTCATCGTTCACCTCAACTATAGTTAAGGAAAGGCATGAACGCATTAAGACAATGTGACATGGCGTAACTTTCTCAGCTCTATCTCCCATATATAAACGATGTAGTGGTCATCCCATATTTGTCCCGAATAAACCAAGAGCATGAGCAAAGCATATTATTATGGGCATCCTATTCTTCTTCAGAGGATGTACTCATCAGCTATCATCATCAATAATCCCTAGCGTGTTAAGAGATACCATAATACATCATTGGCCTCACATTATCGATCACTCAAGTATAAAACCCGAGCCTAAAGCCAAATAGGGGCAAAAAGACTCCATCTTAACTATTCTGAATTTTACTAAGCTTTCTCCACCTACTTTATTGATTTTAGAGTCGAAGGGATCGGGTTAAGACATCCCTAATGTCAATCGCTTGTGCAAGGCCCAAGCGCATTTAAGGAGCACCTCCGAGCGATACTGAGTACTTCTTCTAACAAATAATCTGTACCTAAAGATGATCACGAATCAACTATCGCTAGCTAGCAATGCCTCGTAAATGCTAGTCATATGTGCTCGGCAAGCCAATCGCATGAGTGATGACACATATAACATGACATGCATTCTTTTTGCTTATTATATTATTGATATTTTATCACTTTATATTGCTTGTTGCATTTATGCATATATATATTGTGATGTTCATGGATCTGTGCAATGGGAATCAGATCATGATGAGATCATGATAATGAGACCGATTCACCTTTAAACACAGACCCTAAAAAATCTTCGTTATAGGTTACTCGAGAGGGATATCGAGATAATCGGACAGACTGGTATGCAATATACCCTTCCATAGGATGGAGGCAGTTGATCTTATAGCTACTCATGTGGGGACACTAAGGATACATTACAAATGCTCATTAAAGAATGAGTTCACTGATTGATCTGCTCACGGAATGATAGATGATTGATGATGCCTTATTGTCAAACAGTAATTTTATAGTCCTAGTAGTGTATCTGGTCCTTAGACTTGAGACACTAAGGATGTCCTATATGAGTACTCCACTATTTGATATCAGACTTATAGATCTGAAAGTTTCAGATATAGCACAATCGGTCATCGGGAGTGAAAGCCAATCTTACGAGGGCTATTAAGTGTTGATAGAGGATCATCCATTCTCGGTGTCATGAAAGAAATATCTCATTTATTCTTACTTAGATAAATTCATAACTAGGGTCATTCGGATTGAGAGAGAAAGAGTTCTCAAGGAGAATCCGATTAAAGTGAGACTCAAGTAGAAACTGTATAGGCCTCTGGGTATTAGATGGATGAGGGACTATAGGTACATGGTAACTGAGGACAGATAGGTCTAATGGATTGGATTCCCCTATATTGTCCGAAGACTACGACGTAGTGGCCTAGTACGTCCATAGTCGATAAGTCGAGTAAATTATTCTAAAGATAATAATTCACCGAGTCAGAATGAGTTCTAATAGGTATGACTCACGGCCAGCTCGATATTGAGTATAAAGGGTCACACACATATGATAGGTGTTGCGACGAATAGAGATTCGAATATGAGATATCCGTTAGAATCCCTATCTTATTGGATATCTACCAAGCTCCTGAATTATTGGATCATATGGATGAGATCTAATAAGAGCCAATGAGAGATTATAGGATAGAGATCCACTAATCTAAAAGGCTTGAGTAGTTGGATAAAGATTCAATATCCAATAGGGCAAGATTCATTAGGGTTAAGTTGACAATGGACCTCTATAAATAGAAGGGAACCAAAGGCTCATAGGCTAGATGTTTTCTTGGTTGCCACATCTTATTCTCATCAACCCTTCTTCTCCTCAGATAATAGACATGGAGATTTGAGGAGCATCGTTGTAACCCTGCTGTGTAGATCACCGCTAGAGAGGAAAACGCTTAACCTCCTTCATCATCTCCTACATATCTATAGGAATTCAAAGATATATGATCTCCCTAGGTAATACAATAATCACACGCGTGGTTTTAAGTTTCGTTGATTTTACGTACCAATCTTCACACGGTGACAAATATATTTTTGAAAAATTTAGGGATTTTTATTTTTTGTACTTTCGTTGCACATGTGATGTCACCCCCTAGATTTTTCCTATATGGAGTCCACCTACCACATCGATTGCCCACTCAAACCACCTCATCCGCCCCGCTTGGCCCCCCAGGATAGATCTGTGCCTTCGGGACCAAACTAGGTCATGTTGACTCTTCGATCAATAACACCAAGGCAACAACTCTTTAGCGCTAGAAGAAGAGCCTGAATATCGCAAGAACATCTTTCAATGACTACCCCTGATGAATACTCTAGCAAAGAAGCATCGCCACCAATACTCAATGCCTTTGGGTATGAAGGATAGCCACATTCCTTCCCTCAGGTGAATGCCTCCACCTCAGCACAAACATCAAAACATTATTGGTATCTGTTCAACGATCCCGATCTCTCTCCTCCAGAGTCAAATGTGGGATATCTATTCGTCCTATCCGACGCCTTCTTAGGCCTGACCCATTAAGTATAGACATTTGCTGGCATTATGCAGGCGATCACTCCTCTCTTGCCCCAACTAACACATTAGGCAACTCTGAAACTACAACTAACAATCCAACTCTTGCTCGCCCCTTACCTCTAGGAGCGCCCTTGGTAAACTCCCTACCGATGCCTCCATAATGCCCTCGACGAGCTAAAGAAGCTCCCAAAGAGCAAATACCCTCGATAATGGAGCTCGACGCTACACCATGTCGTAGGGTGGCCATGCCCAAGTCGGGGACACAATCCGTCAACTCAGTAAATGATTCACTTAAAGTGTAACTCTAGGCCATGAACCAGCGCCTAAATGATGTACAGCAAGAATTTTTGCACTCAAAGGGTAAGTTTGACACCTTGAACGCCTCCCCACTTGTTCAAACATCTAGGAGGAGCTCCTTTCGGCTAACTTTTGCCTCTCAGTATTTGAGACATTCGTGGGGGTATAGTACACTAGTTTGCTCCGAGGAGGGCTGAGCAACCCCTAGCAATACTTGCCCATGGTCGGGACGCTCTCCCATATCCTCACATCCTAAGTCAGCCCCTCCCAATGGGTCCTGAGAGGAGCTATAGGGGTTGTGACAGGCCAATTGGCTATATCAAAGGCCATGAACGAGCCTAGATAACATGAGCACAATTTGCGAAGAGACTTGGGCCAGGAGACCCCAAGTGTCACGATGGGCTGGGGCGTGCATCATCCTAGGCCAACCCCTCAAAAGTGGACCCTCACTCCATGCCAAGACCTCGGGCCCACTAGGAAAAACCTTAACGGGGAGTGAGCAACCCTTAAGGCCCTCCTCCACCAGAAGGGGCACTTACAACACAGGAACTATTCTCATGGCGCACTTGCACCTCTTCTAGGACATGCCCCCCATTGAGGGCATCAGAACTCATTCTAAGATCGACCATGTCAAAGACTCTACGAATGGCTCCAAGCGAACCTAAGATGCCCGCTCGACCTCCCATATGCTCGAAAGGTTAAGGGGGGATGCTGAAGGACTACAACTGATGAGACCCATACCTGCAAAACAAGGAAAAGCCCAGGTGGCATAAATGATAGTGATTGATGAGATAAACAATAATGAAATACCAAGACAAGAGACACGTGGGAGCAACAAAGTCAGGGCGCTAAATAAAGCTCTCTCCCGGTAGCTGAAGGGACACAAGAAGACCCCTTGTCTCTCGCAAAAATGACGCTTTTGCATATCTGCCTTGGACGACACAGAATCCTCACGTCATCGCCCAAAAGTGACCATAGCAAGATTCGAGCCTCGAATCTTAGCAGATTGAAGCCCTCATAACTTTAAAAGTGACACCAAACCCAAGGCTTGCCAAAGTCCTTGAGCAAGGAGGGACCCCACCATGATCAAAGCCAGCTAAAAGGGCGCCACATCAAGAAAAGCCCAACGTGTCACCATCATAAAAAGGGTGCCACCTCAAAAATGACTTAGTGTGCCATGACATCGTTGCCCAAAGAGAAAAGGCACCACTAAGCTGGGTGACTAGATCTACCTTGGAAAAAGCCCCAAGTTACCACGACGGATCAATACTCCTGCTACATTGGTCGAGCTAAGACCTACTATGGTGAAAGCCACCATAGTGGATTAATACTCCCGCTATGACGAATCAATGCTCCCTCTATGATGGTTGAGCTAAGACCTACTACGGTGGTAGTCACCATGATAAATCAATACTCCCATTATGACAATCGAGCAAAGGCCTGCCACGATGAAGCCCTAAATCAATGCCCTCTCCTAGAAGCAACAGAAGGAGAGTTTGCTCCCCGCCTCTTGAAGCAGAAGAGGAGGTAGTGATAAAAATAACCTCTTGGAGCGGGAGGGGGTAGTAAAAACAAATGGAGAAGAAAACTTTTCGAAGAAGAAGGGGAGGTAAAAAATTAAAGAGGAAATGAACTCTTGGAGCGGAAGGGGGAGACCGAAGAAAAACAAAGAAAAAAGAATGGACCTACTAAAGCAAAACGGCCACGATGGACTCTTACTTTCGCTATGTCAATCGAGGTAAGATCCACCATGGCAAACCCCTACTCCTGCTATGATGGTCGAGGCAAAATTAGCCATAACAAACTCCTACTCCCGCTACATTGGTCAAGGCAAATCCGCCACGACGAACTCCTACTCTCATTTCAGTGGTTGAGGCAAGATTTGCCATGACGAGCCTCTACTCCTACGATGGTCGAGACAAAATCTACTACAACGGACTCCTACTCTCACTATAATAGTTGAGGTAAGATCTACCATGATGGACCCCTACTCCTACTATGACAATCGAGGCAAAATTCGTCATGACGGACCCCTACTCTTGCTACAACGGTTGAGACAAAATTTATCACAACAAACCTCTACTTCTGCTACGGCGGTGGAGGCAAGATCCACCATGACATACCCCTACTCTCACTATGGTGGTCAAGGCAAGATTTGCCATGGCGAACCCCTACTCCCACTATGGCAATCGAGGCAAGATCCACGATGGCGGATCCCTACTCTTGCTATGATAGTCAAGGCAAATTTATGATGGCAAACCCCTACTCCCGCTATGGCGGTCGAGGCAAGATCTGCCATGACGGACTCTATACCTATGACGATGAAAACTCGCCACGACGGATATACCCGATACCAACGCTAGAGAAAAACCATCATGAGAAGCATGAAGCTACTACATGGTAGCACTCGCAAATGAAGCAAAGCCATGCAACCAAATGACGTTCCTCAAAACCCTTATAAGAGTTTCAAAGCATGCCTTGTGGGGGGATGAATAATAGGAAAAATAATAGCACTATGAACTCACCCTGCCACCTGGGCCAAGGAAGCCACCTTAATCGCAGTTAAGGGAATGCCTACATGCGTGTATTGCAGCCAAGCGGCATGGTGCAACTTCCTTAGCCCTACCTTCCAAACGAATGGCGTAGAGGGTCATCCCCTACTTGTTCCGGATAGGCCAAGAGCATTGGCAAAGCATATCATCACGAGTGTCCTACTCTAACGTCATCCTTCAGAGGATGCGCTTGTCAGCTATCACCATCAATAATCCCCTAGCCCTACCTTCCGGATGAATGGTGCAAAGGGTCATCCCCTACTTGTTCTAGATAGGCCAAGAGCACTGGCAAAGCATATCATCACGAGCATCCTACTCTAACGTCGTCCTTCAGAGGATGCGCTTATCAGCTATCACCATCAATAATCCCCTGACAAGATAAGGTACACCCTAACCCATTATTGATCTCATACTGTCAAGTGCTCAGGTATAAAACCTAAGTCAAACAAGTGTAAGTGGGGCTCTATCTCAATTCTTTTGAGCTCTACTAAACCCCCTCCACCTACTCTATAGAGTTGAGCGTCGGACGAGTAAGGTCGGGATATCCCCCCGACGTCCACCACTTATGCAATAACTAGACATGTCTAAGAAATATCTCGGAGCGATGTTAAGCACTTCCGGACAAAGCCAAGACGCCTCTCGGGATAACCTTGAATTTCCTTTAGCAGATAAGCGGCACCTCGGGACGACCACAAGTCAACTATCGTGAGCCAGCAACGCCTTGAGAGTCCATCTGCCACCTCAATTGCTCGCTCGGACCACCTCATCCACCTGTCTTTGGGATTGAACTAGGTCGTGTTGACTCTCCAATCAACAATACCACGACAATAACACCATGCTTTCTTCGTTTTAGAATAAGAATCATAATATCTAATTTAATCCAATGTCAAAAGTATTTAATCCAACATCAAAAGTTTCACGGATATATTATTATAAATTTTAATTTAAATATTTTAAGCTAATTATTTAAACTAAACTATGTTAACAGATTACTTATCTCGTCAAGTTGGATCATGATAATTAATATCAGAGTCGACCTAGTGGGATATAGTGAGAAACTTAGTTAAAAATGATTATCTTCGGATGAAGTCATAGTTATGGCTCACTTTGTTAAGCTAAGGTTTAATAAGCTAAGATTTAATTATGGACTTTGACAAGAACGTCAAGTCAAATCTTTTAAGTAAGGGAGAACGTAACAATTTTAATTAAATTTTACGTTAAAAATGGACTGAGATCAAAATTGGCTTAACAGCAACCATTATTAACATGATATGGTTTTTATATGATAGTGTTTCGGTAGGCCCTAAGTGGGTCTCCTGATTTGTCTATTCAGAATTAATGAAGTTAACGAGCAAATCATTCCATCAAATTGAGACATACTGTGATAATATCTCTTGTTAATGTGACATGATTTTTATATGACAGCACTTAATGGACAAATTGGAAGAATGTTTCAGCGATCGAAACAGGTGTTTGATGTAAACAAGCGGATCTTTCAAACAGGAGAATGTTGTTAGAGTTCATTGCCCACAATAATGTATATATGCAGGAGAATGAAACGCAAAAGTCATGTAATAAAGTGATTCCTTGGAATTAAATTTCCTTTTGGCACAGAATTGAACGGTAAGCATATGAGACAGACCAATGCAAAATATAAAATGAGAGGCAGCAATCATCTGTCAGAAGGCTCGGAGAAGATGAGCACAGACAATGCTGTGCCATGTTGAATGGATTCATAAATAGGAGGACACAAGTGATCCATCGCCTCTCATTTAGTGATCAGCCGTCATCGGTCTCAGTATATTCCTTCTTCGTGTTTTCTCCCTTTCCTCATTTACTGTCTCATTTACCACATCCAACCACCGGTATCATTTTGCATGAGTATATAGATCTGTGAAGATGTCCATCTGATCTTTTCAGGTCCTGTGGAGGTGACATGAAATCCAACTTTCATGTTTCCGTCTTTCTTCTAATAAACGTGAATAGTCTAACATATCTCAGTCAAATAATATAGAATACATGAAAACATGTAATGCAGACAAGCCTAATAGTGGAAGGTCGAAGCAGAAATCTGGAAACTTTAGATTGAACTTTCACTACTGGTCATATAAGATCCGTAAGCAATCTTTTAAATGCTCGCTCTCTCTCTCTCGCCAGATTTTGCGGTCCTCCACATGTAACACCATAAATACGTATAACTCACAAGAGACACGCAAGATCTAAAGCACGAGTGACAAGGCAGCAGCACAGTATATAGCCACTTTGCTGAGACGTACCTCCCGTTCGAGGGCTTCAATGAAGGCTCCCAAGGAGTCATTCAATGGCACCACGAAGGAGGCATGAGAGAAAGAGAGAGAGAAGCGGGCACAAAAATCGGAGACTGATATGACATGAAAGCCGCCTTAAATAAGGTGGCATGCTGTCTTCATGTGCACTGACCGCAGCTAAGCAACAAAGATCACGACGCCGCCGACTCGTCGCTCTCAAAAGCGCCTCACCGTGGGCCTCCTCCTCTCGGGGGTTTGATTCGTGGCTGGTGTGTGTCTACTGTTCTCTGGAACGAAGGGAGTGAGTTGTAACAGGTGATGAGAGAAAGCAAATGGAATCGACATCATGTAATTACAGTGGATTACATGAGCTATTTTAGCAGCGTCACGGATCATATCATAATGGTATTTAGTAGAAATAACACACAAGAAATCATTTTCACATCTGTTGATGAAATCTCGTGTTCGTGTAATCGTCACATCTTCCTCTATTTTGAATCAATTCAATTCAACTTCATATCAGATTTGAGAATGATTGTGTTCTTTCAGATTTTAGGTTGGTTGCCAAATCCAACATATGGGAGTTTGCAGTATGGCCAATTAGGATGCATACTTCCCTCATAGAACTCAAGAATTTATCAGATTCACTGAGGAACTCGGTCTATTTCTTCCATTGTAAATCTTGCAGCTTCATGATTTTAGCAATTCAAGTGGTTGGAAGGAACGAAATCATGATTTTAGCACTGCAACTCACACTGTGATCGATGCTCCTAAGCAGTGTTTGAAGAAGTAATGTGTTTCAGTTCTTATCCAAGTGTGAAGGTATCAACATGACAGAAACCAGAGCTAGTAGACCTCCACAGTGATCATTTATTGAGATGTAGAAGATAAAAGAGAGCCTCAAATTCTTGCATTTTGGTACAAAAATAGGCATCTTCTCTGATATCAAAAGAATGCCAGAGAATCATGGCAACAAAGATTAGGCAGGATTCTCGTCAATCAAAATTTACAGGGTACTACATCTTATTACAGTAATCCAAGCGAGAATACAATCATAATCTTGTTCAGCTGAACCAGATTCCGTGCAGCAGTTTGAGAATCCTGTGGCTTTTGGCTTTCCTGTAATTTGATCTCGACACATACGATGGATGCAGAGAAAGAAAGTTTCGCCTTGGAGAAGCTTTAACTGAGATTCACTCGTTCGTTATAAGCTCCATAATTAACTCATTCCAAGTATCAATCGCGCCAGGCAAGCACCAATGCAGACAGTCATTCTGAACCTTCGCATTCTTATTCTTGTCGAATGGATGGAATGTCCTGTAAGGACCCGAATGAGCATCAGGCCGCAGCAATGAGAGCTGATAAGTGTCCAAGAGTTTCAAATTTGCCTCATTCACTGAACCATCACCTGTTGCTGCCCTGCCAAACTCCTCCAACTCAATCTTTCGCATCATATGGTCCACATCCTTGCCATTGAACTCCCTGATCTTATACGGTGAGGTCCTGTTACATTTGCCACCACTAAACCATTCACCATATTCGAAGTGGTCTGGCGTCCATGTCCTATAAATTACAACGGGCTTGTGCTTGGAAGTGGTGACAAAACTGAAGACAGAACTAAGGATTTTGCTATAAGCAGACTCAAGACTGAGCTCTGATATGTTCAGCTTGGGGCAATAGTGGCAACCAACAACCGTATTATTCTCCAAATAAATTGCAGTTTTCAGAAACCACTGGCCACCAGATATCACTATGTAATCAAAGCTATTATACTGACTTGTCCACTTTTTATCAAGCGTGTCGATGTGAAGCCGGTTTTCAGACTTCGACTCGCCATCATCATTTTCGAAGATCTCTGCTTTGATGAGGAATGGGCTCCAGATGAGGGAGAGAGTGAAGTTGTGAGAGGGGAAGTGCCATCTTCTTGATTTGTATTGGTCATCATGGTAGACCTCAACAGGATCTCCTGCCTGAGATACAGTTAAGTTGATCGGTTATGATAACCAGGAATAACAATGTATGTTACATATAGAAACAATTGACGCAGCAAACCAAAATACAGAATTATAATGTCATGGAGATATAATATATACATATAGTTATAAACAACCGACTAATTTCAGGGTTGTATCAGTTTATCCAGGAATAATCCACCAATTTGTAAAGTACTATGACAACAAATACCAGATGTAAAATCTTTTTGAACAAGAGAGATGACACTGCTTGTAGAAATCGCAAACCTTTTAGGGGAGGATAAACCAACTCCTCAAGGTGCCATAGTTATAAACAACCGACTAATTTCAGGGCTGTATCAGTTTATCCAGGAATAATCCACCAATTTGTAAAGTACTATGACAACAAATATCAGACGTAAAATCTTTTTGAACAAGAGAGATGACACTGCTTATAGAAATTGCAAACCTTCTAGAGGAGGATAAACCAACTCCTCAAGGTGCCAGTTCTGCTACAATCTTCATAATTGCAAACCTTCTTGGTAAATGTAAGTAACTAATCGAATAGTGTATACTGTCAGGGCTTATCATCATAATTTTAGGTTTCATTGCTCGGAGAAAGAATTTAGAAACAAGGTCACAGTGGAGAAAACACAAGAAAGTAGAACTGGTATATGTCAGGGATTTTTTTTGCATTGACATGTAACTTTAAGCGATTATGATTATAACTGAGGGATTGCTTTCTTTCTGAAATTACCAAAGGCCATACTTTACCAAAACAGTGGTACATTACTATAAGTTCTTATCGCACAAACTGCTTTTGAATTCCACCATAGTGATAACACACACTGAATTCCACCATAGTGATAACAAACACTCCTGTCAAATTTTACCATGCAGAGTTCTAAGGAGTATTAGACAAACTTCGCTTCATGCCAGTATTTAAGGCTGGATGCAGTTCACTGAACTGCAAACTTATTGGAACATTTAAGACACCAATTTGGAGTTTACATTATCCTATATTCGATAATCTTTGCATGAATAAACATTTATTGGAAAGTCAATGTTTAAGAGCTTAGAGCTCACACTGAATGCCAAAACACAAAAAGATCAAAAGTAAAATAATCTAAATAAGTAAAGTTGGACTACTATAACATGAAAAAATTCAGACTAATAATTTAATAATTAACCCCAAGTTTAGGGACAAGGAGAACACTTGATCCTACAAACAAGAAAAATAAAATATATGAGAAATTTTACAGACATGACAGGATAATCACTGGATGCAAGTGATGAGGTTGATAACTATAAGGTTCAACTAAAATTATACTCACGGATGTAGACAATGCTATATATCAAAACAACAGACGCACAGAACATTGTAGACTAGTTCTGATCATAGGCAAGTCAGCTTGGTTAAGAAGCTGAATTCAGGGACACCACATGGTTAGCACAGTTTGCAGCTTAACGTCCTATAGTGGATGGTGATTTTGTCATCCAGGTTCCAACATGAATAATGGTAAAATCAAATGAGGCA
The DNA here is from genome assembly GCA_004837865.1 of Musa balbisiana. Lineage (NCBI taxonomy): Eukaryota > Viridiplantae > Streptophyta > Magnoliopsida > Zingiberales > Musaceae > Musa > Musa balbisiana. The sequence goes on along the minus strand of CM017192.1, from coordinate 8,381,115 downwards.
CCATGAAAATATTCAGCCAAGCATCAGTTGTGCTTAAATTGATAATGCTGGAAAAAACACTAGTGAATCTAGTTCTGCTCTAATCAGATGTTTTAGAAAATTAATGCTACATGGCCCAATTAACTAGAAAAAGTTAAGTTTTAAACTTGTTGCACTAGATACTGTTAATAAAATTCACCTTAGAAAGAAGACAAATCAATGACTGTGCATGGTTGCGAAGAATTGAATCACCAACTAGCGCCCAACTTTTGTTCTGCATAGTTTCCAAAAAATTTGTGGCATTGAAGGGTGGTACATGACAACCATGTGGTTTCCATCTCCAAAAAAGGTATCCCACATCAGGACGTCCATTCTTCATACAATTTTGAGGAGGTTCTATGAATCGGCAGCTCTCATTGGTGTACAGTGGTCCTGACGGATTCGGGATCCACTCTCCCGTAAAAAGATCACACTTATCTGTAGTGCATATACCAGTCAAATAATAGCACAAAAACTTTAACAGAAACAAAGAAAACAACAAAAGAAAATAGAGAAGAAGCTACAGAAACATTATTATGGAAATACAAAGTACATTACACAGAATTCAGACTACAATAGTAAACAAAATTTCAAGTTTCAGGCCCTTTGCCACCAGTAAATATGTCATTAAACATAGAAAATTGCTACGTCCCATATATAATGTTTAACAAGAAGCAGATAATACTAAGAGTTATTTAGCATTTTTAGCCCTTCCCCTCTTCTTGCTTTTTCCCATTGCCCAGAATGACATCTAATACCAGTTCAGCTGTAGTTAATTTGTAATGCTTCCAAATTCATAAGCACATATACAGATCCTGGAAAAGATTGTTTATTCACGAAGGATCAACACCAAAAATAACATCTATCTCAAATCCAAATTAACACAAATACTATTTAGATACCTGACCAAGCTTAGCTGCTTGACAGTGATAACAACATGAAATTGTCCCTGACATGGCTATTTAGAAAAATAAGGATATGATTTATTTTCTTATATTTGCTTTCCATTCATATCCATATTTGAAAGCTATGGACTTCCTACCTTGTTGAGAAACTTGTTCTTCAACATCTAGGGCGGCTTTTGGAGCCGGGGCACCTGCATCTGTTGATGGTAAGTCTGAAATGGACATATAATTGATGATTTTAGATGAGAAGATAACTGCAATAAAATGAAATCTAATATGCATAATAAGCTATAATAGCTGCCAATTTTTTTGGTAAAATTTTATCTCTAGAACTTCCAAAACATAACTTTCTTTACCAGCAGATTCATAAACTGCTAATCAACAAGGGGCAGATACGCTAAATTGACCTCTTAAGTTTTCTCACTTTCTTATAGATCTAATAATTGAGCTTTTCTTGCATGCACTTTACTAGTATGTAATGATGTTATAGCAAATTATGCTGATGGGATCTTCAGATCTAACCACCATAACAGTAGTACAATGTCTAGGTTAATTACACAAACTGCACAATAAACAACTAGTCAGGACAATATCATCATATAAATTATCCTCTTTTTCCTAAGAATCACATGGCTTACTGGTCTTGACAACTGCGAAACCTTAAAATCCCTTTCCTTTCTCTCTTAAACTAATCCTTTCTAATTATTCAATAACATTGATGTGACAGCAATCTCACTTTCAGCACCTGAAATGATAATCTGACTTCTCGATTTCTCATACCCACTAACATAATTTACCATAATTCAGGGAAAACATAACTAAGGTCTTTCAGAAGAAAACCAAAAACTTCTAAGTTTTGGCTCTACAATTTTTTTCATCAAATCAAATCCCAACAACAGGAAAAACATACCTCTAACGAAAAATCCAGAAAAAAGAAATATATTTTCTTCTTATCAAAGTTCAGATCACTCCACTGTAAAGACGCAGACTTGTTTTTTGTTTCAGTGCACTCGACACACGAATGAAAACCCCCCGAGATCGGTTCTTGGAAAGTCCTATCTAAAGAAACACCGCGAGCGGCACCAAGAACGAGTCCTTTACGTCCTTTGTTCGATTACGCATTCCACCAAAACTCAACCCCAAAAAAGAACTCATCTTGCGAACAAGATTCCCCCACCTGTTTGCGGCTTTGCGTCCCCAAGGCCCACGACCGCCCCAGCGGAGGCCGCTATCTCCGCTACGGCGACGGGCGACACCGGCACGGCCTGGAAGTCCGTGGAGTGGGAGAAGAGGAGGCGAAAGGAGAGGCCCACGAGGATCACGAAGACGAGAAGCTTGATGACGACGTGGTTGCTTTTGCGCTGGTGGACCGACCAAGGCTCCCAGTCCCACCCCATCCTCCCCTTCACCATATACGTTCTCCACTCGCCAAACAAGAGCGCAAAAATAATGAAGGTGGTGATGCAGAGGATTAGAGATCAGAGATTTGAGAGAGAGAGAAGAGGGAGAGGGTGACGATGTAAACTTGCAGGAAGCACCACTCCAAGACGAAGCAGAGAGAGAGAGAGAGGGAGAGGGAGAGAGAAGAGAGAGAGCGGCGCAGGGAAAAGAGCCATTTTTATGATCATAATGCAGAGACAGAGTGGGGCAGGGAAAAGAGCCACCTGTATTCTCTTTCTTTAAAATCCATAATGTTATCACCTTGCAGCAAACAAAGAGTGGAATAATTCCTGTGACAAAATTACTTTCTCGTGCATGCAAAGCTTTTAAAGATTGGAATTTTCCCCAATTCTATTCCACTTTCTTTATGAGGATTGGTGGACAAGTTATCATCTTGGATTTATAATAAATAGGCTGCCAAATGATGGACCACTGGTTTGAAGAACAGACACTACTCGTGAGAATAAGTATAAAAGGAAAGGAAGAGAAGGAACAAAGAAGAAACTACAGTGATTAAATCACCCTTTTACTGCTACAAAATGTAATAAATGTCTCTTACTGTTGATATGAATGATTGGAGTATGTAAATGCTGTTCCACTATGTTTCTTCTAAGAACATAAATCAGTGTGTGCTACAAGGTGATCGAATCCACATAGTTGTGGAGTCACTGATGGAACAGTAGCTAGAAGAATGAGAAACTTCTTGATTAGCTTAGCATCAAAAAAACCTTGTTCAATTATGTATTAATACTGATCAAGAATGTAGCTTAATATTTAAAGAAAATATAATGATATGATTGCTCTGCAGCAATTGAAAGTTGAGAGTAGTTGTACCTGTTTCTAGCAAATTGAGACATTGATGCTTTAAATCTTGCAACTTTGATGTGTGGATTTGGTCCCCCAGTGCTGCTCCACTTTGTTCTTCACCACAGGCATTTGGCAGTTCATACAAGGTCCCAAATAACATGTCATGTGACCATATCTGCCCACTGTTGAGCCAAATGGCTTCTCCCTCACCATCTCCCCCCTCTGTGTCGATTCAACAAGGAGCAGAAAACTTGTCTTCCTACAACAAACATGATCTGTCTTACATCACCAGTTCATCAACCAAGCCACACCATTTCCAAGTTATAATAACTCTTGCCACACTCAAGTCCAAACAATATATGCAGATGTGCAACAAACTGTCACAGTAACCTTATCATCCAAGTAACACAGCCTACCAAGAACAAAGCTTCAGGTTGGATCTTTCTTTGCAAGTCAATGAACTTGTTTACCAAGTTTACCTTGCCCCATGTATGTTACTTTGATCCAAAGCATCCTCTTCAGCAAGTATCTACCAAGCCAGAGTGATTCAATCACTGAGGTAGATTGTTTACCTCAAGACTTTTCAACTCAACCTACCAATGCACTTGCTTAAATTTGTGGCATTGAATAAAAGGTTGTAGTAGTTGGTACCTTCCAAAATCTAATGGTGGCAATGGAAAAAAGTTCAGCTCATATTGGTAGATCCAGAAACAGTACACTAACATTAACATCTACCTGTTCATGTATTTTCAGACAACCAAAGGCACTTTAATTGCTCCAAGAAGTCACACTTCAATATTTGGTCCCAAAAAGGAGAAATGATGAGTTGCATTTATTAGCCAACAAGCAATCTATATCCATCCAATCGTGTATCAACCTCTACTATTTCCAGTAGGCAAGGTAGTTCCTCCCAGCTAATTTGGAGAATTTAGGAGTCATGTGGTTCACTGTTTCTCCTATCTTATCAGCCAAGAAATTGTCTCTGATGCTAAAGGCACCAAAACCTCCAATCCCTTTAGAAGAGCAGAAATGGCTGCCTAGTTTCCATCAGAAATTTAACCAAAAGCTCAAGGTTACAGCAGCAGCAACAGAAATGAGATCCTGCAGTAAGAATATATGGCAGGAAAACTAGCATGCCTACAAAGAATGATCAAACAAACACGGTCTTATTTAACTTAATCACCAAGCAGCCCTAAAATAATTATTTCAGTTTGTGATACTCATTCTTGGTCTAAAACATCAGATAAAAAAATAATTAAGCTGGAATTAGTGAAACTAACTCCATGACACTGATCATGCAGTTTATACTTGTCAAACCTCATGAAATGGAAGGACATAATACTTGAGGAGAAAAAGAGAAGGAACACATCAAAGAGAAAGTAAAGAACAAGAGGCCCCATCCTTACCTCAATCAGAAAAGGCAGCCTATTCAACACTGGCAATTTAGATCAATGGACCCAAAGCAGAAAAGGAAGCTGACACTTACAGTTCTGTGATAATGATGCACAATGTCTATTTGATTTCAACGTCAACCAAGTTAAAATCCAAGTGCCATAGAAGTGTCTTCAGGTTGTTGCGACAAAAACTATGTCAATCCAACAAATGGACTATTTCATGTGCTCATCTAAAAAAGCAGTAACATCTTGAACCTACCCTTACAATCATCAGATCTTCAAATGTCAATCAAGTACCTTTACAAAATCTTTAGTACAAAGAACAACTTCAAATTTAATGTTGTCAGATTAGAGTAGCTAACCCTGAATTAATAGTAAATTTTTAGAAAAAGCTTGAAACCCAAGCAAAATGCAAGCACGGTCAATCTGCATATCAAAATAAACAGTCATCTGAAATCCAAACCCACATTTATTTAAGATTTAGTCAACTTATTAAATAAGAATATTGGCTGAAAGAGATCCAATGAATTGTTCACTTTTTAATATTCTGAATTCGAGTAATCAAGATGTTCTAACTCCTAAACATGTGAGACCTGCACATGTGCAAGATCTCTCATCCCTAGAATCTCTCGTACAAAGTAGATAATAATATAATGTAACATAATAATGAGAAAAAAAGATGCATTAAATGAATACACTCCAAAAAAGTAACCCAATGACACAAAAAAATATTACCTAAAGGCTAAACCCATTTCAATCGAGATTTGTCCAAACAAAAGACTTCACAAAATAAAAATCACTACAAGCACCTGCATGCTGAATACTGTAAATCTACAGGAATATGGGAGTAACATGGCAGACAATAAAAAAACTGCACATTAGAAGAAGAGCTTAGAAGTCTTTAGATATCAGGTTTCAGGAAGTTGCATTGATGGGCTGACTCCATAAATCTAGGAGATGCCCAATGAATGAAACTAGAAGGCTGTAAAAATGGAGACAACAATGTATATCTGAGAGACATCATGCACTGTTAAGAACAGTTTAAGTAGTACACATGATAGAGTGAGTCAGATGGCATCCTTTGCGAATATAAGTTTGTCATGAATTAGAGACCTACACTCCCATTAGCATAACTTGGGAGAAGTTTGAACAAACAAAAGATGTAGAGAATAACATAAACACAAAAGGATGGTAACTCTACGAGCTGACTTTGATCTGTATTTATCAAAGTTGAAGCTTCCCAAGAAAAATTACAAGGGAGGTAATAGGAAAGAACCTTTTAAATGATACAAAGTGATCGCAGGGAACAGATGAAGTACAATTACTCATCATCATGACATCCTTTGCATACAGGAGAATTGAAATCTCCATTAGATGATCTGCTGGCGCCAACTGCTACCCTTGAAGTCATCAGTTAAACAGACTTTTGGAACACATGCAAACTCATGCAGTGACAGGTCATTTGGACTGCTTATGAAGACACGCAGCAAGTGTAGCCAAACTCATGCATGTGTGGGAAAGGGGTAGTGAACTGAAGGTGCTAAGTCTTCTACTACTCACATCCTCTGACGCATTCCATCGAACATATCAAAGGCATGAACCGTCCACTTCTTTCTGGTATACGCTGCTCGCATCCTCCCCTTGATGGGACTGAAGTAGACGTTTGATCTCAGAAACAATTGTGGTGTTCAGTATACGATACAAATTATTCGCGTGTCGAGAAGAGAGAAGTATTTTTGACTTACCAGTCGTCTTACCTGGCTTGTGATTGCGGGAAGCATGAGTCCCTTGCGGGAGCCACATACCAATGGTAGGCATGTCCAACGAAGAGACGGGTAAGTAACACAGTTGGTTCGCAAAGGGTCGAAGACACAGGATCGTTGCAAGCATCGTAGCTGAATTGGTTGTCTCAATTGGATAACCGGCCCTTGCTTCAAATTTGGCCCGTGAACCTATGAAGCCGACATGGACCATTTGCCAAGGCGGACCCGGCAAACCAATCTGATCGATCTCGACCGTCCACTGCCTCGTTTCTCGCCTCCATCGCTCATCCCCTCCATATAAGACAGGGGAAGCACCTAGGGTTTCTTTCACAGCCTGTGTTTTCCTTTATCTCCGCCTCCTCCACTCTCGTCTCTTCTCCACCTTTAGAGGTTAAAGAGACAGGGCTCGCCCGGCCCCGTCCGCCTTGACGACGCCTCTTAGCCTCGTCTTGGCCCTCAAAAGGAGATCCTTTTTGGTTCCGGTTACATAGAACAAGCAAAGCAAGATGACGGTGAAGCTGTCGAAGGCGGAGAAGAAGGTGGTGTACGACAAGAAGCTGTGCTCGCTGCTGGATGAGTACAGCAAGGTGCTCATCGCGGTCGCTGACAACGTTGGCTCCAACCAGCTCCAGAATATCCGCAAGGGCCTCCGCGGCGACTCCATCGTCCTCATGGGCAAGAACACCCTCATCCGCCGCTGTATCAAGATCCACGCTGAGAAGACCGGCAACAAGAACTACCTCAACCTCCTCCCGCTCCTCGTCGTAAGTTCCTCTCTCGCTTATCCATTTATCGCGGGTGAAATGGTCTTGTTTTATAGATGTTTGCTTTTGTTGTAACAATTGTTTGATTCAGGGAAATGTAGGGCTGATATTTACGAAGGGAGATCTTAAGGAAGTCAGTGAGGAGGTTGCCAAGTACAAGGTGTGCTCTTGTTCTCCTATGATCTTTTTCTCTTTTGCAGTTGGTTTCAAGTTTGAAAATGATATCTTTAGGTTTAAATAGCAGATGAGGAATTGCAATGGTTGTTTTTTAAAATGGTCGTTTGAAATTCTATTATGAATTTGTTAAGGAGGTTATTTGCATCAAGACTTTTCATGGACGTATCTAATAATTGTCATCAGAGTTCTCCTTATTTCTTGCAAATTGTGTATGTTGTAATCAGTAACATGCAAATGAAATCAGATGTAGATTGCTGAAGTCTTGTAGATTTATACCTTCACTGAGCATGGCATGCCTGTACATGTACAAGGTTGTGGATACTTTCGAAATCCTATAGTCACTCAGATACAAAATCTCAGTCAATTTTGAGCTAGCCTTCAACTCCATCTATGATCTTATTAGAAGGAAAAAACCCTTTAGTAAGTCATACTTGGAGACATCAATATGGTTATCAGGTTTTTGAAATTCTTTGGTGTCATTTGCATCATTTTGACTTGAACTGGATTTGGTTCACTTTTAAGACTGAATTTTCCATTTTTTTGGCTTTTTTAAGGAAGCAAGTGTGATTACTTGATATAATACTCATTTGTTTTTGTTAATTGGAGATTGTATAGAGAGATCTGGGTCAATCTAGTTATGCTGGACATAATATTGACTGAATTTACTCTTTTCAGGCTCTCACATATGTTAGGGAGGGCAATAGATGTGAAAATTGGCTAGCAGCCTATGCTAGGTCAAATTGTTATTCTTACATTTGGAGGGGGGTTTGTCCCTGCTTTTTACAGTTGTTTGTGTGCTGGCATCCAGAGCGCAGTGTGTACCCATTATCTAAGTTAATATAGCTTTTTCCTTTGAAGAAAAACCTATTATGCTAGACAAAGGATACATCTAATGTATTTGCATATTTGGATGTATTTAGCTAGTTGGATACTTGTCAGAAAGCTTGACTGTAACTTCAAATATTGAGAGTCGACCTCTTTACAGTTGTTGTGTGCTGGCATCCAGAGCGCAGTGTGTACCCATTATCTAAGTTAATATAGCTTTTTTCCTTTGAAGAAAACCTAATTATGCTAGACAAAGGATACATCTAATGTATTTGCATATTTGGATGTATTTAGCTAGTTGGATACTTGTCAGAAAGCTTGACTGTAAACTTCAAATATTGAGGGTCTGGACCTCTTGTTTTGAAGGCTTTATTTGAACACATTCACTCAAATACTAGCATTATCCTTTGTAAAATCTTTCAAAATAGGTTACATATTGTTTCTTGTGGTGTTGGACCCTTGGGGCATGTACTCTAAATCGTAGGATTCTTGTGTTTGTCTGTGTCTAGTAACTTTGTTCATTATAAAGTACCTTCACTAGATGGTTCTTTCTTATCTAATGTGCTTTACTTACAATAGCATAATATGTTGAATAATATGTGACAGAATGTAGTAGAACGCCTTTAAAAATATACTGGTCTAAATTTGTGATCAAGATTTCTGCAAGTGTAATCTTTGTTTTCTTGCAAGCAAGATTTTTAATCTCGTACCGTACCGAGCTTTGCTCGGGACGATAGGGTATGAGGTATCGATCGGTACGCCAAGGCATATCAAACGGTACGTTAAAAAAAATATAAAAATCAATTTTAGCCTCGTTGTTGTCGCCTTGTCCTTTTTCTTGTCACCTTGGTTGCGACCTTCGACGTCAAGGAGGTGGGGAGAAGAAAGACGACGTTGAAAGGTTCTCTGTGCGGTAACAGTGGATTATGGAGATTGTTCGTACATGAAGGCCGAGGTCTTCGTCGCCTTCCTCGCGTCGCCTCTTTTGTTGCTCTCGTCGTTGCCTCCCCCAATCTCCACGCCTCCAACTCCTCTAAAGAGGTATGACTCTCCTAGTCGTTACCTCCTGGATCAGGATCAAGAAAGTGCGTGGAAGACAAGTTCATGCCAAGGTTCGATTGGCTCAAGTTCATCGAGACACTGGTGACGGCACATCAGTGACTCCGTGATCCTCTTTCTCGATGCTTTTCTCTCTTCTTCGATACTTCTCCCTCTTCGAATGCCCTCTTCTTCCTCGTCTTGCCTTGGCCAAATACCTATCGGATGGTCCGCATGTCAGTCAATTGGTAGACCGGTTCGTATCACCCGTATCGAGCGGTACGGAATGGTATTAAAACCCTGCTTGCAGGTTATATTTATTTGCATTGTGAAGCAAGAAACTCTTGGTTGAGCTAGCGATGACTAACAAACTTGATCAACTCTTTGCAATTGCATCTAAAATATTACACAGCTTTTAAATTGTGATGATTTCTTTCACCTACAATGCTTATAATGGGTTTGAAGATCCTTTTGTTACTAATGAGGTCTTAATATTGTACTTGCATTCCTTATTTATGCATTCTATCATAGAATTGAGAGTGGTTTTAACTACTGGGAAAAGAATGTCAGAAAGTTGATACAAGATTCATATCTGCTAAGTCTGCGTAAAACATCTATTGCGACAACATAAGATCATATTTTTGTTCTACCAAATCAGCAAGACTTCTACATGGTCTGTCCTTACTAAATCTCTGTTTTCGCTGGTAGATGGTATCATCTTTTAAGCTGATGTAAATAGAGTTTCTCTGTGTTCCTTTCTGCCAACATTTTTAGCTTTAAAGTACTGCTGTTCCTGTTGGATGGATGGTTGAGGAGTGGTAGTCTTCACTTGGTTCATCAAATTTCATGTAGCATTTATTGTTTCTCTTTTCCTGTATGTTCAGGTCGGAGCTCCTGCTCGTGTTGGTCTTGTTGCTCCCATTGATGTTGTTGTCCCCCCTGGGAACACCGGATTGGATCCTTCGCAGACATCCTTCTTTCAGGTGAGTTACATATATCTTTTGTACTACACAAAATATTGTTGGTGGTTTAATTTTGAAACCCCTTTTGCTTTCTCTCAGGTGCTCAATATTCCAACCAAGATTAACAAGGGTACTGTCGAAATCATTACTCCTGTCGAGCTGATTAAGAAGGGAGAAAAAGTGGGTTCATCAGAGGCTGCTCTCCTTGCAAAGCTTGGGATACGCCCTTTTTCTTATGGCCTGATTATTCTGTCCGTCTATGACAATGGATCTGTCTTTAGTCCCGAGGTGTTGGATCTCACAGAGGATGACCTCATCGAGAAGTTTGCGGCTGGTGTCTCCATGGTTACTTCATTGTCTTTGGCCATTTCTTACCCGACCCTTGCAGCTGCTCCTCACATGTTCATCAATGCATACAAGAACGTGCTTGCAGTTGCAATTGCAACAGAGTACACCTTCCCACAGGCAGAAAAAATTAAGGAGTACCTAAAGGTTGATTTCATATTCCCAGCTATAGGTCTTCTTCACACTTCCTCTTATAAATCTATAGGATACTAAATCCGTAATTGGTGCAGGATCCAAGCAAGTTTGCTGTTGCTGCTGCTCCTGTTGCTGAAGAGGCTGCAGCCGCCCCTGCTGCAGCACCTGCAGAAGAGAAGAAAGAGGAGCCAGCGGAGGAGTCTGATGACGATATGGGCTTTAGCTTGTTCGATTAGAGTGCTCGAGTTATATACCTAGCTAAAGAAATGCTTCCAAATTTATCGTTCAAACTTCATTTTGCTTTTATAATCCTTAGTTTTACCAAGAAATTCCTGGTTCAAGTGGAGTTCTAGCCGTCGTGTTCTACTGTGTGTTTCTTATCAAGTGTCATCTGTTTTCTTATTTAGATTTTAGACAATGCGCTTCATTGTTTTTTTTTTGTGGAAATATAACTCCAGTTTTTGCAATTAGAAATGCCTGCAAATGGTTAAGCAAAGTTATCGGAAGTTGCTTCGTGGTGTAGTCTGCTCGATCTTTCTGTCTCTGTGTGTATATGTATATACCATTCTTTTGTGGTTGGTGACTTGTCGATCAGGTGAGCTTGACCCGACAGTCAATGAGCTGGCTTCTCGCCTAGTAGGAAGCCGTGGGGTCCAGTCTAGTTGAGCATTTCTCGAATGGTCGGAGTCCAGCCTAAATCGCGGGCCCCTTTTCTACCTATCCTGTCACAGATGGGTCCCAACACGCCTCCATCTCTCTCTCTTTATATATATATATATATATATATATAGGTAAATTGGTAATCCGTTGTTCTTGACAGAGCAAAGAAAGAGGGGAGCGCGAGAAGAACGAGGAGACGGGAGGGAAAGAGGGAGGAAAAGGGGAGGCTTTTGCCGTCGAGAGGGCGCTCGGCTGCTTCTTGCGTTTCTCGTCCGTCTTTCCTAAGCCTCCAGAGATAAGGGGGACGCGAGGTTTACCGTGTGGTGGTCTAATTGAGGGTAATGGGTCGGGTTTCTCTTGGTCTGACGGCTGCCATTGTGGGCCTCGCCTTCGGCATCGCACTGATGCCCGCCGTCCGGGCCCAGGCTCCGGCGCCGGCGCCCGCCAGCGATGGTCAGCCCCTCTTCCCTCGATCCTTCTCTCCGTCCCTCTACATTCTCTTTTTCTCTCCCCAGATTCGTCCGTTTTTGTAGGAAAGACGTTGTTTATCCGCATTTTGCGACCCTTCGCCAGTCCGCTTCCTATTTTGTGCGAAAGATCTTCTAATTCTATATGCTCGACGGTTGTTGGGATTCACTATGTGTCAAAGCTGCAATCTTTTCGTGAGGACTACGAGAATCTGATGGAAAATGGTTGGAACCTTCGTTTTGCCATGAACCTTCATGCTTCGCTTTTGCTGCAATCTCATCCAAATCTGCTCCATGTTTCCCAAGTAAATACAGGAATTTAAGGGGGAACAAATCCTCGGCTAATTTTGGTCGGCTACGGTTACGTTTTCTTGAAAACATCCATCTTTTGTCTCATAAAATGATCTCCCAAATCTTTTTCTTCTTTAGTTTGGCATTTATGATACGACTTCTTCCATGTTCTTTGTAGGGTTAGCAATATATTAGGAAAGATCCTCTGATAGCATTCAGAATTACTAAGTAGAAGTCTCAACCATGGAGAAAGATTGCCAGCTCCCTCCTTGTCATTCTTTTTACGCATGCATTTGTTTTGTTTCTTATATGTTCATGTGCCTGTTTTGGGTATTTCTGCAGGAGTATCAATTGACCAAGGGATAGCTTACCTGCTGATGCTGGTTGCCTTGGTGCTCACCTATCTCATCCACCCCTTGGATGCATCATCTCCCTACAAGCTCTTCTGAGCATCGAGTTGATGATGGTCTTATTAGGAACATGAATGTAGGAGAAGGTTGAAATGGTTGTTCTTTTTTGCTCGAGTAGTGTTCGATGCCATTTGGACGTTGTCATTTGCTGGTTTTGGCTTCTGAGACAGTTCTTCTTGCCTGTTCTTCCGAGAGAAGCACCAAACAGAAGTGTTGTTCCTGTGAGCTGTAGCAAAATAAAGTCTTGTCTTAGCATTGCAGTTGTTCTTAGTTGGAGCTGCTTCTTGGCCAAAAATCTGCAACCAAAATAGACAACAGTTTATTTCATCAAAGTTGGAGCTAAATTTAGTCTCCAATTTTTGTTCACTGATACCCATACATTTTCCCTCCCCAAGACATATGGTTGTATACCTTTTGATTTCTATGAAACAGGAAGAACTTTGGAATCAGTGACAGATGTGGTTGCATAACTTTGTTTATACATGAAAATAGACCGAGTTTTGTATCCTGGCTTATGACTGTTGCCTCTACTGGGCATATATACTAAATTCAAGTGTTGGGTGGATGAGATTAAAGTGCAACCCTAAATTAGATCTTCCTGTTTGTTAGTTTTCTTACCTTCAATGAACTTACCAACATCTAAATTGATAGCATCTTGTAGATTTTTCTTAAGCTTTCTGTATTTACTTAGATTTTGAAGGGGTGAGTGCCAATTCCAGTGAAGAAAGGCCTCACAGTTCTGCATGTAAACAATAAGCACCTCCACAATCTCACTTCTGACCTATGTAGACAAACATTTGTTCTGTGACTACTACACTGCAATCATGTCTGCAGCTGATCTGAATTCAGAAACATGTGAACCTTCCCAAGCAGCAGTCTGCAACATAACCACCCATGAGAGAGTATTTATTACCTTTAACCAAGTGACAAACATTATTGCCATCTAAGACAAGTCAATAACATTAATAATACTTCAGATTTCTCAGCAGTTCAGAAGCAGCAGCTGCTCAAGTGAATAGCTAAAGAAACAGAACATATCAAGTTACTCAATTGCCTTACTCGGGTCACAAGGAATCCTGACCTACAGAATACATTTTCTGCACTGGTTTGATCCTAGAAAAGATGAAACATCCTTTATCCTAGAAAAGGTGAAACATTGCCGACAGAGCTGAAGACTCTGAAGAGAATGGCGATACAATAATGAATCACACTACTAAGCAGTGTCACAATAAGCTCCGCATAGAGAAACCAATGTCTCACTGGGGAGTTGATGGGGCTTCTGTACCCTGAACTGGTGTTGGTGTTGATCCCTCTGATCTGGCTTCTGTACCCTGAACTGGTGTTGGTGTTGATCCCTCTGATCTGGCTTCTGTACCCTGAACTGGTGTTGGTGTTGATCCCACTGATCTGGCTTCTGTTGATGGCCGGTTCCCGCTATCGAACCTTCTCACTCCCTCGATCATTCTCACCACTTGTGCCATCTTAGGCCTCCGTTCGGGCACCCTGGCCACGCAGTTCATGGCGATCTGAAGCATCTCCACCAGCTCCTCCTCGATATTAGGATACCTCATCAGCTCAACATCAAACACCTCTGCAGTCCACTCCTCGCGGACGACAGATTGAACCCATCGAACCAAGTGAATTACCTCATCACCACCACCCACTATGGGAACGGGGGATTTCCCTGTGAGCAATTCGAGCATAACAACTCCAAAGCTGTAGACATCAGAGGCTTGTGATGCTTTCTTTGTATCAGTCACCTCCGGTGCACGGTAACCCACAGTGCGCGGCACAAGCGGGGCCATTGGGTTGATGAGGGATGGCAAGCCCAGGTCGGAGACACAACCATATTGCTGGTTGTTGAGGAAAACGTTGGAGGATTTGATGTTGCCATGGACAAGCTTCCCATTGTTTTCCATGTGAATGTGTGCAATTCCTCTTGCAGCTCCGAGTGCAATCTTAAGCCTGGTTTCCCAGTCCAGAGGGGTCCTGTCCTGCCCTCTCTTCGCTGCAAGATATTGAATAGGTAGAATTTTAGCATACAAAGTTTACACTAGAATTAGGCATCATCTGCCATGAAGAACATAGTGAGTGATTTGAAGCTTGTTATTGATGGAAAACATGATTGCTTGAGTGAAAGAAAACACTTGAAATGAACTTCATAAGTCTTGCATAATATAAAAAATGATACTGACACAAAGGAGACTATGCATGTGAGGACTAGTGATGTGAGGAGATCCAGAGAGAGATATATAAGAATAATTTACTAGAAAAAGACCCATATAACCAATCCCAAATAGATGGGAAATTATAGCCTGTATTTTCTGTTGTCGTCATTGTTGTTCTTCTGTATCAAGAGAAGATACAAACATTAAACTGCAAGCAATAGAAATCATTGCATGCATCTTGTATCTACTGAATCAGATTGTAGGTTCTGACTACGCCAAAATTGCTTTTCATTTCCAACATATAGATGAAATTGCAAAATAAGGTCAGCATCATTGAAATATCAAGTATTGATTTTCTTATGGACATTTGTTCTGTGAATTTGATTTGAGGAAACAAAAAACCGGTGCTTCTTGTACAGGTGATTATGTTTCAAATTTTAGCAGCTATTTGGAGATGGTGAGGGCAGATAAGAAAAATGTAATATTTAACATGGAAATGTTAACTATTACAAGCTAATATAGCTATGTCATCCAACACTCAAAGAAGAAAGTAGAAAAGAAAAGAAAGGAAAATATGCTTGCAACAGAGAGCAGAAAGGAAAACAAGAGAAATAGGTAGAAGGGCCAAACTACAGACAATATCTGCCTCAAGACAAGAAGATAGGAGCTACTAATTTGGCATTAGATGGAATATTAGGTTAGAAAAAGTTAAATGGAGATGCAATCACAAAGTTCCAACACAAGTTCCACAAACATTCAATGTGAAACTTTAGCTACTCCTTTCTGGCAAGAAGTACCACTTTTTACATTCATTCGTATTGGTCACTACCAAATACATATAGCTGCGCATATTACTTATTAGCCTTTACTACACCACAGAAAATAACAGATATAATAATGTGTTGTTATCTAACAATACCCACTTTCATGCTACCATAGCAGTTAAATGAAGTATAATGACTTGTGTTAAAGAAGTTCAAAATCCATCAAAGACTCTACAAAAAGGTTAAACATATGAATCCTCATCGATGTCCCATGTAATTAGTCTCTAGTAGACATGGCCTTAGTAATAACCAAGCATAAATCAAAATCCAGTACCAGTTGACAATGGGTAAGCAATTCAGCAAAAGGAGTCCTGTGAATTAGCAAAAATGCTGAAGGCTTGAAAGATTGAGAAGAGAGATTGATGGTACAATGCAAACTATTAAGTAACAAAAAGACACTAACAAAGCATTTTGTCATTTCTGAAGTACTTTCTCCTTCTGTGCTGATTATTCATCAAGTTCCTATACACCTTCTCCTATCCATTTCAAGGAAATGAACTGCGGACTCCATGAGTCATATTTGCAAAAGAATTTTAAAGGGATATTACATCAGGTGTTACAACTCGATCTTATACTACATCATTAACCAGTTATTGTTACCTGCCAAGATCCAACCACACCCTCTCTCTCTCTCTCTCTCTCTTATTTCCCTTCCTTTCTCTGATTGAAGTTGCCTAAGAAAATAAGTTAGAAAGAAGCAGAGTTAAAAGCTCTGCTAATTATGCATAGACTTTATCTACTACCTCTCTCTCAGGGAAGCTCCAAATCACCTCATTCTAGCCTGCAATTCCACCTTAAGGAAAAAAGGTTCAATTGTATGTCAACATCAACTTAGAATCATTTTCATATGCCCTTAAAATTATATGTGAAGGATAACTGATCAACTATGATTTAATTGATACTTAATCCTTCACTTCCCATCAATGAAAAAGACATAGGAAACCCTGAGTCAGGTATACATCACACTCAAGTTACCTAGCAGCCTTTCTCAGCTTTAGACCTATAAGATGATATCTTTCTACCAAACTATAGGAACAGCAAGCAAAACACAGCCCACGATGTGACAATTCAACCCCTACTCCAACCACTAAAGCATAACACATCACTATAAAAGCCAAAAAACAAGGTTAGAAAATGATTTTTATCATTAAGTGGAGTGATTGACCATCTTTAAGAACTTGACTGTTGATCTTATTGCCCCAGGACAAGCCTTCATATTAGACTAAATTTAGAACAAAAGACAGAAAAGGATAGGTAGTTGACTTATCTAACATTATGATATATGAGAATTTAGGAGCAATTCAGTGTCTTTAACATTATGATATATGAGAATTTAGGAGCAATTTTTATCAAATGACACCTTAGAAACAAACTAATAGACAACCTAACAGTGTAAAGAGAGTGATGAGCAATATACCATGTAACAAGGAAGAAACACTGCCCTGGTTGAAATAGTCATACACCATCAGCTTCTCATCTTTGGAGTAGTAATACGCCCTCAGCTCCGCTACATTCTCATGCTTTATCCTCCCTGCCACCTCCATCTGCTGCTCAAATTCTTTCTTCACAACACTAGCTTCCTTCAGCCGCTTCACCGCCACCGTAGTCGCATCCTCCAGCACTGCTTTGTACGTTGTCCCAAATGTACCTTTCCCCAGAACCTCAGCAGAGGCCCTCAGCAGATCCTCTAAATCGAACGCAAATGTGCAGCCCTCGAAGAACATAAGTCGGTTGTTTGCGTCCTGATTCCTGGTGACAGCCTTCTCCGGTGACCGGTCCCCCTTTGACCCCTTCCCGGATATTAAACTCTCATCTTTCCTCTTTGAGTAGCAATGATAGAGGAACAGCGCAAGCATCGCGAACAGCAAAGCACATCCACCGACTATAATTCCAAGAATTGCTGATTCGCTCAGCTTCCTCGCGGTCATTGAGCCGGGAACTTGGGGAGGAGAAGGCGGCAGTGGGGATGGCAGTGATGATGGAGTTAAGGGGTATATGGGTGACAAATCGTTGCCGGAAAATGATGAATTTGGAAACCTTTGGAGGGATTTGGGAATTGTGCCCTCAAGATGGTTATTGGAGAGGTTGAGGAATAGGAGGTTTGGGAGCTCGAGATCTGGAATTTGGCCCGAGAACGAGTTGTTAGAGAGGTTCAGAGCGGTGAGCTGAGTCAAATTGGAGATGGTAGTTGGGATGCTCCCGTTGAAGTCGTTGAAGGAGAGATCGAGGGCGGTGAGATTCTTCCAAAGCGAGAAATCCGACAGCAGAGGGCCGGAGAAGCTGTTGAGCTGGAGGTGGAGGCCGGTGAGTGCGGTGAGGTTGACGAAGTCAGCCGGGAATGGGCCGGTGAGGCTGTTGGACCGGAGGCTCAGGATCTGGAGGGCAGAGAGGCGGCTGAGGGTGTTGGGCGTGATCGGGCCGCTGAATCCGATCCCGGGGAGGCGGACGGCGATGACGCGGGAGCCGTCGGCGCTGCAGGTAACGCCGTACCAGTGGCTGCAGACGTCGGTGATCGGGCTCCAATCGAGGCTGCGGGTGTGCACGGTGGAGGCGAGGAAATCGAGCAACGCTTGCTTGTCCTCCACCAGGCTGCCGGCGCCGCCTCCGACGTAGCAAATCGCCGACCAGAGGGCAAAAACAGACAACAACACTCGATTCGAACTCATTTCTTGCCCTAGACTCAGAAATCCCCTCCACAGTACGATAAAAATCTCAACTTTTTTGCGTTCTTCTCTTCAGAACCCCAAATCTTCCAATAAAACCACGAAAAGATACGAAGAATAATCAAGCTTCATCTGTCATCACCAGTGTGCCAGTCAAACAAGGTACAAAGAACCTAAAGATTTTGTCCGCGATCTCAGCAAGAAACCCAACCAAACTAGATATTCGTGTGGAGATCTAGCCGTGAAAGAAGCGCGAACGTAGCAGAGACGGAAGCAGGAATTTGCTTGAAAGAAGGGCGCGCCGGAAGTGCTAGCTCACGATGGGAAGCATCGAATGCAATCATTCACTCATCCAACTGCAATCACCAATGAAGGGCAGAGAGAGAGAGAGAGAAAAGGAAGCGCAAATGTCGAGCATTATCATGCATAAAAAAATGAGGTAAGAGAGACAAGCAAGTTAGTCGCCATGTGAGAGCAGAGCAAAACGCGGAAGAGAGAGAGAGAGAGAAGGGAGAAGGAAACCTTGGGAGAGTTCCTTAGAGATCGGCAGTTGCCGAGCTCGAGAAGCAAGTGGGGAGCAGCGACGGGATCGAGCTCTTCGTTTCGTTTGTCTCCACGTTGAACATGGCGGTAAAAATGGGAGCGAGCGGGAGAAGTGGGGCGGCGCGGGTTGGTGGCTTCGTCATAGCACTTTTACATATTTATCCTTTCGAAGGACTAAAAATAGCATACTTGCCCTTATAAATTATATATTATCAGTATAATAATTATGGGATTGTTAAAGTGAATGTGTACAGTTAATATATTAGATTTGAGATTTTTAATTTATAAATAATTGTGTAAAATATTATCATTAATTATATAAAATAGTAAACTTTTAAAAAAAATTAGATTTATAAATAAAAAAATTAAATACTATATATTTAATTAAGAATATGATTTCTCGCCTCCTCTCTTCTCCTACTTTGACTTGTCTTCTCCTGAGATATGCCTTTGTAGAACATTTAGGAAATAAGGCTTCATTGAAATGTGTACTCGATTTCTCGTCTCTTCTTCTCCTACTTTGACTTGTCTTCCTTCTCAGGTGTGCCTCAATTTTATTGCCTCTGTAGAACATTTAGGAAGTCACTTTCTTTATTGCCTCAATTTTATGCACAGAGACGACAGCTTCTCTCTGCACAATTTATCTCATAGGACCCAACAGGCTCACAACAGCAGGAGAAATCTTTAAATGCTGGTGAGTTGTTTGGTCGCTCGTGGAGGTGATGGCACAGAGGAGATCGGGGAATGGAGGATTCTGCTGTCTCTTCTGCTGCTCTCCATGCTCTTGTCTTCTTCTTCCTTCACATATCAAACTCCGGATCGAGAGAAGGAAGAAGAAGACAGGAGGCCTCAGCCACAGCTCGATATGACTTTATTGTTGACCCCATTGTTGTACTGCAACTATGACAGAAAGATGACTATCACTGTGATCAGTCATGAATCACCATATTTTAGATCGAGTGATGGATCACTCTGGAGCCTCAACAAGTGCATTGAGTCAAGAAAAAGTTGGGAGAGACTCCAAGGTTGCACTTACCTTGGCCATGGCATCAACAGGAAGAACTGATAAAAGACAAGTAGCAGACCTTCATAAGTATTTCAAGGATCATGACAGTTTCCTAATCCAACCAAACCTAACATTGACTGAGATTTGAAGGCTCATGCATAAGATGATACAAGTAATATTGTATGCTATAGATATCATCATATATCTTATATTGTTAAAGAGACAAGTAGTAGACTAATATATGGTCAACTGTTGCAGTATTTAACCTTGTCATTCTATTCCAATTGAGCCTGTACTTACTGAAGATGCTAAACATCAGCAGATTTGTAAGTTAGGAGGAGAAAGGTTATCGCATGGGAAGTCTCAAGATCATGTACTTGAATCTCCATGCTCATGTCCCCAGCATTTGGCATTGTAGGCCCAAGAGCAAGTGTTGTGATGATGCAGTGAAGGTGGTGGAGGCTGCTTGATGGTCAATTCAGCTCTCAAGTGAAGTGTGAAGGGTGTCATCGATGAAGAAGATGGTGTCCTCTGCCTAAACTACATCGAATACTTTTGACGTTGTGGAGCCAACTTGATTCGGAATCATCTTTATTGTTGGGAATGAGTGGGAGTCGACAAGAATCTATAGATTCAGTAGGGATAAAATAAGTGAGATATATCCGTCTCCTTCACCATTTGTCGTATGCAAATCGAAGCTACTGGCGGCCGATAGCGAGTCCCTGGAGACCGAGGAGACACCAGCGGTGGTGTCGGAGCCCGTCGAAGAGCAGTTAGCAGCTTCGACCGCGACCGAGGCCGCCAAAGGTGAATTCGTCTTCGCGGTCGTAATGGTGAGTCAAAGATTGCATCTTGATTAGTGTTCTTTCTCCGGAGAGTCCATGCTTTCTTGGAGATTTTTCTTCCTTGGCATCATTATCAACTTCATTTCGAGTTCCAAAGTTCTTATCTTTTTGGGTAAAATGTTCCAAAGTACATTGCGTTTCCTGGACGGTTCATCTACACCCAGAGGTTGAAAGGTGCCAATGTTGATGATAAGGTTAGAGGTTTATTTATTGGTGATTGTTGTCCTTCTCAAGTTTTGTGCTCGCAACTTTTGTTCATAGTTTGAATTGCTTTTAGGATAGGATTAGGGAATTTCTGTCATTGGGTCCTGAACTTGTTAAACTTGTCCTATCAAGAACACTGATTAAGATACCTGAATATTAGGGCTAATAGTTGATGGGTTTCATCCACCAATCTGTTCCATTTTAGTGGTAATTATTCGGAAATGTCTTGTAAAGGTCATGTTCAAGATCATTAAGCAAGTAATGTGGGAAATGGAGTAACCAGCACAGGAAATGTTTCACCTCTGTAAAAACATTCAATATTTGAGTGAGATGCCAATGTATTTGAATGAAAGTTAGCCTTGCATCATTTAAGGACATGCACATTTAAGACATAAGAAAAGTACAAAGTATTTCCAGATTATGAAAATTGCCTCCTAAACCATCCTCACGAATATCGGATCCACAAATCTCATCTGACATGCAATAGAATTATCATCTTCGACGGCCCATTGATAAAATATGGGATGATAATAGTTTGACCTTGTTATTGGCTCGGTTTAGGGGTTGATCAATCAATAAATCTTGACGACCTTATCACTACAAAACAGGCATGAGGTTTAATAACAACAATGGGTTTAATCATCCACCTCTTATGATATCTAGTCTTTCTGTCATGAAATTGGCTAAGCTAAAGTCTTTTGGCTTATGGTGTAAATCATATTATTGCTAGTCATAGGTGTCCTACAAGCCAATCACGTGAGTGAATGACAAGTGTGACATTATACGTATTCTTTTTGCTTATTATATTTTGGTATTTTATCAATTTATATTGCTTATTGCATATATGCATATACAATGATGTCCATAGATCTATGCAATGAGAATCAGATCGTGATGAAATCATGATAATGAGATCGATTCACCTTTAAACACAAACCCTAAATAATCATGATCATATGTTACTCGAATGAGACATCGAGATAACCGGACATACTGGTATGTTGTATACCCGTCCAGAGATAGTTGATTTTATAGTTACTCGTGTGGGGACACTAAGGATATAGTATAAGTGCTCATTGGAGAATGAGTTCACTGATTGATCCGCTTATGAAATACTGGATGGTTGATGATGCCTTATTGTTAAACAATGATTCCGTAGTCTCAATAGTATATATGGTCCTTAAACTTAAGATATCAATAATGTCCTGTATGAATATTCCACTCTTTGATACCAGACTTATAGGTTTATAAAGTTTCAAATCTAATACAACTGGTTATTGGGAGTGGCAACCAACCTTACGAGGCTATTGAGTATCGATAAATGATCATCCGCTCTTGGTATCATGAAAAGAATATTTTGTGTGTTCTTGTTCAGATAAATCCTTGGCCATGGTTATTCAGATTGAGAGAAAAAGAGTTCTATAAAAGAATATGATTAAAGCGAGACTCGAGGAGAAACCGTATGAACTTGATAGCACCATACCTAGTATATGGTCTCTAGAATATTAGATAATTGAGGGACTATAGGTACACGGTAACTAAGGACAAATAGGTCCAAAGGATTGGATTCTCTTATATCGTTTGGGGATTATGGCATAGTGGCTTAGTACGTCTGCAATTGTTGAATCGAGTGAATTATTATGAAGATAATAGTTCATTGAGCTAAAATGAGTTCTAACATATATGTCTCACGACCAACTCGATATTGGGCCTAGAGGGTCACACACATATGGTATGTATTATGATAAGTAGAGGCTCAGATATGAGATATCTATTGGAGCCTCTATCTTATTGGATATCTAATAAATCTTTGAATTATTGGATCCCATGGATGAAATCCGATAAGAGCTAATAAGAGATTATTGAGTAAAGACCCACTAATCTAAGAGGCTTTAATTAGATGGAGATCCAGTATCCAATAGAACATGATTCATTAGGGTTAACTGGGGACCTCTATAAATAGGAGGAAACTAAAGGCCTAGGGCTTCTTGGTGGTCACCTCCTATTCTCCTCTCCCTTCTCCTCCTCAGATAACAAGTGTAGAGATTTGAGAAGCGTCGTCATAGCCCTACTGTGTGGATCACCGCTAGAGAGGATGATGCTTGACGTAGGGATTCAGGGACATATGATCACCCTAGTTAACACAACTATCTCACTTATGTTTTTCTGTATCGCGGGTTTTACGTATCAATTTTTGTACGACGATGAATATCTTTTAGGAAATTTAAAATTTTTATTTTCTATTCTTTGTGATGTCGCCCCTACATTTTTCTATAATTGCATCACTAAATGATGGGTTGTGACTCACAATTGACGAGATCATTCATGGCATTCCGGCGAGGGTAATGGATATTGGAATAAGCAGTAATTGCACTATAAGTTTGACTTCAGGTGTCAAACATGATTCAGTTAAAGCACATGAAAGCTAATCAGGACAAAAGAGATGGAACACTAAAATGGAAAGTTTCTGTTGATGCCTTCAGCTGATGAATCTATCATTCTTAATTTGACCTCTGTTATGTTTTGATTTTCAGCATCGTTCATACTTTGCATGACATAGATGTTAGGTTTGTCCTTGACATGTTCACCCTCAATTCTGCTAAAGAAGGAATACACAGGTCAATGCCAGGGAAAGATGCATCTTCTTATATTTTATTTACCGGAAAGTTTCAGGGAGAAAGGTTTGTCTTTGACAGGTTTGTACGAAAACTCTAGCTAATTTCTCACTTGGTTTTCTAATTTTTCTCTGTTTTGCCGACTGTCAAATGTGCTTCACATTTGATCCATATTGGAATCTGTATGCAGATTATTCTAAACAAAGTACTATTGGTTGGCACTCGAACAAAAGGCATACATAGGACAACCAGCTGTATCTAATGCTGCTGTACGTGCTGTGGTTGAGGAACAGGTTTTCTTTTTGGCTTTCTCAGCAGCTAATGGAACTTCGTATCAACTGCTTTAACTTGCATCTTCTCCTCTGTTTCTCGTGTAGGGATTAGATCGTAAAGTTATCGTTTTCAAGTACAAGAAGAAGAAGAGCTATCGTCGCACCATTGGTCATCGACAGATACCTCATTGTACAAAACTGTGTATCTGAATCATAAATCAGAAATCATCCACTGCCACTGTAATATTTGTCAAGATTGATGAAATTTTAACGATCATGAGTGCAGCCAAGAACATGGATAACGATCACCAGCGTAACCGGACATCAAGACTTCCCTGCTGAAACTATGCCCGACAGATCATCCTGCATAAGGTGAATGGGAGAAAGGGAAGCAGGCCTGTAATCTAAAGCAGATTTCTTAAAGCTGGATGTTAAAACTTGCCGCGATCAGTTGCAGATGTCTTTGTAGATTGAATTGCTTGTTGTTGTAGCCATAAATGACCTGAACTTTCCATTTGTCCCATTTCCTCTGCTTTTGAAGCTGCATATCTGATTGACAATGCTTCTGCTAACAGAGGGCTGTACTTCAATTTATTTTTGTTGGAAATTTTCAATATTCATCGGATATATTGGCAAGTTGGCATCCATAGATTACGTATTTAAAGCAGATGTACATCTTGTCATCAACAATTAAGCATTTTGATTAGAACTTTTAAGAATGTACTCTTAGCAAACCATGGAGAATGTATCTGTCAAATCGTTTTCTGCATTCAAAAGCTTCTTTTGATAGTTGTGCATCCCCGTGTGAGCTTTACTTTTGTTGGCTGTCACCATGGCACTCATGCGTCTCTATTTCCTTCTGTCATTTACTCGCACCCTTTGAGTTGTTATCATGTTGCAAAGTTTCTTCCATTACAGACCCTTCTTGTCTTTCTTCTCCCACATTCTAAGCTCCATTTCAGCCAAAACATCTGTACCTTTCTACTCAAGAAATCACACACTCAAAATCCTACTTCCAAGTGTGCCACAGCTGCTACTTGCGTCTTTAATCTTCTACTATACTTTAATCTATCGCAGCCCTTGCATGGCAAGCTCTGGAGAGTTCGGTTTGACTGTCACCTGCTCCCTGCGTAATCCACGCTAGGTTTGCAGCAAGACATTCGAAGGTCAACGAGTACGTGTACAAATCAAGTCCTTTTCACAGGCTTGTTGGTTTGTGATTTAGACTACCGATTCTAATGCTGCTCGTCTGTGTCGTTGAGCTGTCATAAGTGACCTGATGCCTTTCTTGTTCTTATCTGTGCCACGATCCAAGATTTAATTTCCCTGTGTAAGACGTACGATGAATGATAATTCGGTGTTCCGACGATTCTTACAGTTCAATCCACATTCAGATGAAATGAGAAGTGCCGAACGGTTATGAATCATCCACGCAAGGTTGCACTGAGCTATCAGATTCCATAAATGTTGAAAGAAACCTGAACGAGTGTTGTTCTTCTTCCTCCTCCATCAATGGCGATGCCTGATGAAACATGGGCGCTGTCGAACGGCGACGAGTCTTCCACGCAACGCATCACTGAGCTATCAGATGCGTGAGTGTCGAACCAACCCAGAATAAAGAAAGAAGAAGAAAAAGATGGAGGTCATCATTCGTACTCATTCCTGAGCGTGGTGGATGTGTATTGAAGACAGCATAACATTGGTTCATAGAGCATATGGGGAGGCCATTATTCTATTGGCGAGGTAGGGAATGTCCTTCCTTCCACCTGCCTGGAAGAGCCTTGTCCTGTACTGCCTCTCCTTATAAATTGGGAGACAGAGGAAACGATGCTTCGAGCACACACACCGGCCATTATTGCAGTATCTGCAGCAGGTCGGTGACGACGAAAGCTGGTGAGTTTCTGCGAGGCTGAACGATCTCAAGCAGGAAGAATAGTTTCCATTTCTCTTCCTCCTTTATACGCTTTTGTATTCTCTGTTCTTCTCCTCTTTTGTTTGTCTGCTGCTTTTGTTATGCATGCCATTCTTCTCCTTCTTTGAGTAATTCCATGGAACTCTTACTTTAACGAGATTGGATGCCACATTACTTTGATCGCCAAACAGCCTTCAGATCTGATGTAAATGTCTTCATTTTTGGAGGAGGGGACTGCTTAATTCGTGATGCTTGATGACTTACCAAGACGAAGAACATTTAGTACATTAGTCTTGCAGATTTCTTTCAGCTATATCAATTATAATGATCCATAGGAAATTAATTGGCTCACGTATTGTGATCGTGGAAAAACATGAGCTTCATGAGAAAAATATGCTATAAATTTAAATTAAATTAAATTTTTGATCTTTTTTATGGACCAAGAAATGGTTTTTAAGTAATTTGTGAGCCGCGTGTCGATGAGACAGTTGGCACGCCGACGCGCATCAAGATTCGCGCCGTGGGTACATCCCACCTACAGTTGTCACGGCAGCGTCTCTGTTCAAGATGGGAAGGGAACACGAAGGTGGAAAGATTCTCTGGAAACCGTGTCCCGGCGCCGGTGTTCGAGCCGATTCTCTTCGCGAACTAAGCGCCGGAATTAGGGGTAGGTTCGTCCAGGCCTCGATCGCGGGAATCCGATCGAACGAGGAAGATCCGCGGGCGAGAGCCGGATTTAGGAAGTATTTATCCTCGATGGAAAGAAAACGAAGGCTTGCTTTCCATAGCGAAAAGGGCACGGGAATGGCAATGTACCGGAAGTTGGGCGAGGTTCCTCGAAAAGCGTGCACTTTTCCGCAGCCAGGGAAGCCCACCCCTCTCCGTGGCTGCGTGCCGTCGAATATCATCCCCTTCTCGGTGCCGATAGATAGAGGTAGAAGAGGTGGTCTTTTCTCGAACTGAAAGTTGGTTCTTTGGAAGGAAAAAAGACCCCGTTTTCACCATAGGTATGCAGATTCTTAAACTCTGTGTTGCTCTTGCAATGTGGTAGCTTTCTTTCTATGATACGAGCTAAAAATTTTCTTGGTGAGTAATCTGTTTTCAATTCGTTTTTCTCATATTTGTACCGCTTTCGCTCCATTGAATTAATCCTCTTGTTAATTTACCATGGAAGAACTCTCTGTCTGTTTTTGTTCATGAGCAAAATTATCCTCGTACAGTGTGAACTTAGGTTAGAGTGTTATGGCTCAGCAATCCGAGTGTCACTAGTTTAAATTCTCCTCGACATTTGCATTATCAGAACACATTGTAGTTGAAGAATCTCAATTTCCAATGTATTAGTTCCAACTATAAATATAAAAGGAATTAGGGAATCTTCTTCAGTTTTTGTGGTTGGAAGGACATGGCATGCTGTGTAATCTACAGAACTGCATGAAATTATAGCATTTAAACTTTTTCTTTGGCTGGTCAAGGTGGATTTGTAGAGAGTTTCTTTCAAGAGGCCAAGAGGGGCGCTCCCATTTTGAGGAATCTTCTTCAACCTTTTGTTGATCCTACTCTGCTAGCTTGAACTTTGTTTCAAAATTTGTTTAGTCCACCTACCTTACTGGAACATCAGATCTAGGATTAATTGAGAAATCATCAGCTGGAAGAGTACTCATCACTGCTTGTTTCTTTTTGTTGTTTTTATCAATACATGTTATAAAATAGTAATTCTCTATGTTTAGTATTTTTTAGCATATTTTTCTTGTCATTCTTATTCATTTGAAGTCATCGTTCTAGATGGTATTTAGGTCAATTGGATAATATATTCTTGTTAATTCAAATGTTTCCAGCAACAGTTTCTTTCATTAGATTCATTATTAAATCGGTCGGATCAAATTTATATTACTGATCAACCATCTGTTTCTTCTTTTTCTTCTTCATAGGAAAGATTTCACAATAGATTTTACATGCTTATATATGTTCCTTTTCTGGCTTATAGGTTTAAAGGTTCAGATGGATGGCAAAGAGTACAAGGGTTCATCGAGTCAGGGTTCCCCTGACCCTGAGAGTTGTCCATCTCTTTTCAGGTACATAACATACAAATCAGTTGCTGGTTTTGATGTTACTCCCAGCCCTCGAGGAGATCCCACATTTGCTGAAGTAAGTCATGATATTTAATGACTAATCGATTTTTAATTCTCATTGGCCAACTTATGTGATGTTCCACTCGATGCTAAAGTTCTTGCAATACACTTTTTTCCCCCTTCTGTTTCGAAGCATCCACAGAGAACACAAGATGGCTTGGACAAACTAGCTGAACCACTGACAAATTAATTCATGTAATTAATTTCACCATTGCTTGCTGAACCTTGGGGCAAATTCGAATGGGTATCTAAACATTCAGTTTGTGCCTATATAATGTCTCAATAAAATCCCACCATAAGATTCCAAAAAACAAACCTTTATGAAAAGCTGATTTCGCTACACAATAAGGCTTTACTTTCTAGTTTGACATACATATCAGCAAGAAAAAAAAAACATATGATATGCCCAATATGTTCCAGAAAAAGAAATTGTCGCACTGAACTTTGCCCACTTTGATTTACTAGCATATATGAGCACACCGGGCAACATTTCTTGTTGACATTTATGATAGTTTAGCAAGATCACTGTGCAATCAGGCTGACTTTTGGCAAGATTTATGTCTCCAGTTCAAATTTGTCTTGAAGTTCAACTTCACCCTTTGTCATGTAAATGTTTGTGTTCAAATTGATTGTAACTTTAAGTGCTATAGTTTGCTATGAAATAACTAATGTAGCTGTTTTCTTTTCTATTTCAGGTGCCAGAAGCTACCGATGATGATATTAAGGCCAAAACGCTTGGCATGCCATCACTAAGTTTGCCAATTGAAATGCTTGGACCTCATCATGCGCGTTCTATTTCAATCAGCATGCCTACATCACCTTCTGCATTTGATGTAGAACATTCAAAAGCAGTCCTAGAAAATGAAAATGGTGTATCATATGCTACTGGTGGGCAGACATATCATCCAATCGGTGCTACTGCTAGCTTGCTTCAACAAAAGCAAGCAAAGTTCCATTCTCAACCTATACCGGTCGGAAATTCCCACACTAACATGCCTTCAGATATAAAGTCGGATCATTTGGTGCGCCCACAGCAAATGCCAAGGAACTGTAGATTCAAGGACAAACGCTATGACTCCTTCAAGACATGGTCTGGCAAACTTGAAAGGCAGTTATCTAACCTACGTGGAAAGCCACAGGAACTGGAGGAGGTTAATGACTCGAAGAACACTAAACCAGAGGCTGTGCCAGCAGACCGCTTCTTTGATGCCTTAGAGGGGCCTGAACTGGATAAGTTAAAGGTACCGTTTGAAGTCTATTCTTTATGAGAATTAGTAATTTGCTTACTCTCAATATTCGTAAGAGCCACATACAATTAACTGATGTATAATGTCTATTCTTGCACCTAAACAGCACTAAGATAAGAGTTGCGTACCATCAACTTTTTGCAGGATTCAGAAGAGTTGGTTCTTCCTGAGGACAAGAAATGGCCTTTTCTTCTTCGCTTCCCTGTGTCCTCCTTCGGTATGTGCCTTGGTGTCAGCAGCCAAGCTATCCTGTGGAAGACACTAGCTACATCACCATCCACATCGTTTCTGCATATAAGCCCGACTGTAAATCTCGTTCTCTGGTGCATCTCACTTGCATTGATGGGCATTGTGTCCGCCATCTACGTGCTGAAGATCATATTTTACTTTGAAGCAATCCGCCGGGAGTACTATCACCCCATCCGAGTCAACTTCTTCTTTGCTCCATGGATAGCCTGCCTCTTCTTAGCAATCGGTATGCCACCCTCGGTTGCCGTCAATCTGCATGCCGCTCTATGGTACGTGCTGATGGCTCCAATTTTCTTCCTTGAACTAAAAATCTACGGCCAGTGGATGTCTGGTGGGCAACGCAGGTTATCAAAAGTAGCAAATCCTTCGAATCACCTATCAATTGTGGGCAACTTTGTGGGGGCTTTGCTTGGTGCATCTATGGGGCTCAAAGAAGGCCCCATTTTCTTCTATGCGGTCGGGCTGGCTCACTACACTGTACTCTTTGTGACCTTATACCAGAGGCTTCCAACAAACGAAACACTTCCGAGGGATCTTCATCCAGTTTTCTTTCTGTTTGTGGCTGCTCCTTCTGTTGCTTGCATGGCGTGGGCCAAAATAACCGGAGACTTCGGTTATGGCTCGAAGATTGCCTACTTCATCGCACTGTTCCTCTATGCTTCTCTTGTGAGTTTCATGCACCCTATAGACTTGTTTTTCATTTAATGTTTAGTATTCCAGTGTGTGTTCTTATCATTGTTTTTCTTTGTGATTCCTAACCATTGTTTGCATCTCCACTTGCAGGCTGTACGTATTAATTTCTTTCGGGGATTCAGGTATCATGATTTTGTTCTTCAGATCAGTTCATCTTCTTGCTAGTTTCTGCTCTCAATCTCACTCTCCTTCTATTGACATTGCAGGTTCTCGCTAGCTTGGTGGGCTTACACTTTTCCGATGACCGGAGCGGCCATCGCAACCATTAGGTATTCGACGGAAGTTAAGAGCTTATTCACTCAGACATTATCTGTTGCACTCTCTGTTATCTCGACCATTACAGTAGCAGCTCTGCTTTCTTCGACAGTCATTCATGCCTTTGTCCTCCGTGACCTTTTCGCAAATGACATCGCCATCGCCATCTCCGGTAAGATCGCGAAATCGAGTACGAAGGATGACGCCCATATAATAATAGCATCGAGCTCAAATACTGCGGATGTTGAAGCACCTGTTGACGGCCACCTGTTGCCCGTTTTATCCGGTGAACCAATGATCTGAATCACATCATGGAACAGAGTTTGAGGGATCATAGTAAGTCAGCAAGCTTATGGATACTTGGAGACGAAGATTGCACTTTTCCTACAGTGAAGAAGATAGGCATGAATGGAGTTCTCATCAAGTGATGTTTTGGTAGATGGCAATCATGATGGACTGGCCACACTCATTCAATTAGATTGAAGGAAAAAGTTGACAACTTTATAGACGATAAAGAAAGCGTTCTGACTGAACCACAGATAAATCATTGACAGCACTAACAAAGCACATGATCTAGTGCTTCTTGGCCTTCAGTGGACCTCGACGGATCATACTGAGAACCTTGGCATCAAACACCGCATACTGCTGCTTGATTCGTGTTATTGCCTTCTCTGCAGATGCATCAATCTTGCCCTCGTACTTCTCGTAAAGAACAGGCACTGTGAGCAGTGTCATGAGTGCTGGTTTTCCAGGAGAGAAAAACAACAAGAATCATTCAGGCAGTGAGGAAAACAAAGCAAAATGGAAAGCACAAAAAGAACTTCCTTACTTATGTAGACCAAGGTCAAGAAATTGACAGAGCTTCCTACAGTCGATAGAATCCAGAGCACAGCAATCACCTAAAAAGAACTTGAATGATGTATTACTGTAGAACCAACGTAAAACTATGAAGATATGATGATTTTGCTATCTGAGGAAGGCATCATTTAGATCAACCCACAGCTAGAAACTTCTTTAGGTCCTGTCCCAGTGCGATCTCCCTAAGAACAGCAGAGGCCCCGTTCATCTCATTCCTCATATTGAGTACAACTTTTATGGCTCGTTCTTCCGATATGTTCACCTCTGGAATGCGTGGCGGAGATCTGAAATGAAAACACGCAACCATTAGCTCTATTCGAAGTGGATGATCTAAGAACAGAAGAGACCCTACTTGTTAATCAAGGTGCAAGCTTTGGACCATGAGAAGAGGACAAGTAAAGAGAGCATAAGGCCTCGGCAGATCAAAGTGAGAAGATGGTAGCCGACTAACTCGAACAGAGCCCAGATAGCGGTAGCACCGCTGAGCACTCCAGCTGAGATCTTCTTGTTCCTCCATAGCATTACATCAGCAGCTAAAATGGAGCAAACAGAACCATTTCAGGAACAAAATAGGGCCTAATCCAACAGTAAATTTAGGTTCTTGATTTCCTTGATCACATAAAAGTTCCTTTTGAGATAAATTCTTTTATTCTTTATACAAAAATATGTATTTTGATGAACAAACCAATCTAGAGTTCATAAGAATCTCGGCAAAAATAGAATCTTTTTACCTGAAAACAATGAAAACATTAAAAGGAGGGAGAAATATACTTGCCTTGGAGGCACGATTATTATAACGCAAACTGGGGATTAGAGCCGTAGAACAGAGAAGAGAGTCATTGGCATCACGCCATTTTTCCTTCACCATCACCAAAAATTCCAAAATCCCAAGAACTTGCCGGAAGTAGAAATTCAACCCTTATAATAGTGACAACGAGAACACTAGCCCGGTTCGAAGGAAGTAAAGCATGGATAAAAAATCATGTTAGATCCGGTGTACACGGTTTCAAACGAAGTAGCCAATAAAAATTCGATCTTCTTCCGGAAAGAAAGCAAAAATCGACCCAAAAATTTCAAGAACAAAGTGGTTTAACGGATCAAGAAGAGAAAAAGGGAGCTTCTTTGGTCGTTACTTCTGCCGCTGCCGAGGACTTGGTGGACAGGCCTCTCCCGGCTGAAGAGGCGGTAGGGTGTGACCTTGACGGAAGGTGATGGCCCGGGCTTCTCCGCATCGGAACCAGACGACAAGGAGGACGAGTCCTCGTGGCCTCGGGGCTTCTGCTGGATCTCCTCCGTCAGGGCCGACTCCTCCGAGTGCTCCGCCATGGCCAACGCGTAAGTACCCCGACTCCCACTCCCAAGTGCTCGGCTTTCGCTCCTTTCTGCTCTCCGCTTCGCCGTGGTAATATGAAGAGGGCAAGGGCGGCGGAGCGATGAGAGGCCGTCGGATGTTGACACGTGGGAGGACGAGCAGCGCCCCGCTCCAAGTGCGTGGCGCAGCGAAGGCAACGGTGTCCGAAGAAGGGGAAGCGGATGCGGATAATTTCATACATTTGATCCGTTTAAATCCAATTTCATTACCCCATTTTTACCCGATTAGGATGGTATGAGTTCATACAACCTGTTCGTCATTTCTAATACGAAATAGGAATGACAGGAAATGTATATGGATATCAGAATCAATAATAATTAATCGAATTTGGGATATATTCGAATGTGAGAGTTGGCATCTGATTCGGATTGAATAGTTGGATCACTAATCAGAATCTTCCGTCATATATTTTGATGCATTATTTACAGTGGGATGAGATGGGAAATTACTAATTACTTAACTTATTACAGTTCCTAGCAGTAGAACATGGTCTTGATGGGCTTAATGGTTCATCAACATTTAGGTTGATGGGATCGTGGGTAACATTTAGGTTTGACTTGAAGCTAAACCATCAATGAACTAAAGAAGCTTAGTACTTCAACATTTGGAATTAAGTAATTGCTAATTAAGTCTTAGTGATTCATTCTTCTCTTGTAAATGGAAGGGTTCTCATGTCCATGAAGGCCTAAGTGCTTATGCTTTAATGGAGTTATTTTGTTTGCTTGGTGGATAAGTGAAAAATAACCACTAATTTAAAATATTTAATTTTAAATTAATAAAAATATATTTATTAGATCCTTATTAATCATTAGAGGTGTTTAATCGTTAAGTATCAAATCAAACTAAAATGATTTTCAATACGATTCAATTAAAGTAAGATATATTTGAATCAGAATCGATTTGAACATATGTACCACCGTCATAATATAATTAGGATATGAATAGAGAATTTCTATAAAAAAAATGGTGTCATCTTATCTTAATTGAAAAATAAAATATTTTTTCAGGAATAAATATAAACCATTGAAAATCAATTAATCATATTATTATTATTATTATTATTATTATTATTATTATTATTATTATTATTATTATTATTATTATTATATATCAAATGAATCTTTTCGATTTAATTGAATCATTTGTGGAATTAGTTCTCATCATTTATGAAATTATGACATTAAAATTCGACTAATTAATCGAGATAATTTTTTAATTATATTAGATTGATAATTTTAAATTAAGATTAGCTTCATTCTTTTCGAACCAATTTATTAAGTTCAAAAAACTTGAAATAAGAATTGATTTTGGTTCAAATCAATTTTAAATCATTCGAATCGATTTTTTATTCGATTTAAAGATGTCAAAATTATTATTCATTTCTGATGTACAACTAAATCGGATGTCACTGTTGTCCAAATCAATTTTGTGCACGTTTCTTTGGGTGTTCTTTTTCTAATGTATTTTCCCATCTTTGCCCGTATGTGAACACTATCGCAGCATAGTAGACTGACTCCATAATGGACACTACAGCCAGCCATAATCTGGCCTGCAAAGTTTCTCGAACTGTTGTCTTCTCTAAATCAATTACCTTTTATTTCAAGTGTATTATTCTGTCCTTAATCTCACAGTAAATGGGTCCTAAACCTTTGTTTCATCTGATGTTTAACTGCTCTCTCACAAGTGGCTGTTCATCTTAGATATGCAGTGTAGTAGGCATAAATTATTATTATTTTTAATGCAGTAAAATTGCATTAATTATTGTTTGACAAAACATTATTTTATTCCCAATGCCCTCAATTCATACATACTTTTCATCACTCCACTTAGAGAAGCATGTTGTTCATCTACTCATCCTGCTGCCCCCATCACCACAGTGATGCTCTCTCTCTCTCTCTCTCTCTCTCTCTCTCTCTCTCTCTCTCTCTCTCTCTCTCTCTCTCTCTCTCTCTCCATCTCATCTTTCACGTTCTATTGCATGGAAGAGAAGCTTCTTACGTGTTTTTAGGTTATTTTTTCTGCATTCGCAGTAGCAAATGTGACCGATGGCCGATACTGTGGCCCCAAGAAACTACTAAATGAAACAATAGTCGTTGTTGTTGGTAGGAATAGAGGAGAATGAGTATTTAGTTCTCATTGCAGATCGATCATATTATGATATTTGTACAAATGAGACAAAAATTTGAAGGACATCGAAAGATACGCATCATAAATTTGATCTTATTTTATTTCAATTATGACATAAAAAATTTTCAGTGTTACGTATAGTATATCATAGATTTTATTCAAACACTTTACATCTGCCAAGATCACCATCACAACAAGAAGGTGGAGAATTGTCTGCAAACATATGCTTGTTGACTGGCAACTTACAAGGTGCAATAGATAGCCGTGTGATTCATGAACTCTCCATCGACTATTTCCGAGCTATGTTTCGTAGGTGCATCGGTAGTGTACTTGGGACCGCCATCGACGACACGCCATGCATGCTTTCCTCGACCCCGTATGGTAACTGAGATGTCAAGACGCTATCCCTTTTTCGTTCTTCTTTCGGTCGCTCTGTCCCTTTCGCAGTTCGATAAGATAAGATCATAAGAATAGTTCGAGCTTTATGGTAGACTTCTCCTTATCTCTTTGCGTCAGCTCCATCCCTAGCTATGGCTAGAAGCCTACAGCTGTTGTTTTCTTGACTTTGGCAGATTGCATATGATTGGCGTGTTAGGTAGGAATGGAACAGCCACCGCAGACCAGCATCAAAGAACAGTATTTCTTTGATCTTGTCTTTGTTTCTTCTGCTTTGCTTTCTCTCACTGTATGCATGTGACTGAGGTCATAGGAGGATCTATTCATATTGTCATTCTCATTCACCAAAAGATCAGCTGAAACAGGGAACCAAATCGCTCTTAGAAGTTCTTGTGTTAGAATAAGAGTGAAGAAAGACACAACAATCACACACACACACTCTCTCTCTCTAGATGCTGGAAAAAGAGATGGGCATTCACATATACAAATACTGTCGATCTCTCACAATCTTCTTGTTCAATCAAAACAACAGTCAACTAAATCGATCTGAAGCGGGAGAAGATCATTAGCTATTTCTTCGTGGCCTTATAGCGTAGCTCGATGTCTTGCGCGATCCTCCATGCATCCAGAGATGCTCCGAGCAAGCCACGCTTCGTGAAGCCGACGGCATAGAGCCCGTTGCCCCCTTTCCACCCGTTCGGGAATGGCCTCCTTGGGAACCCATCCTTCTCCGAGAAGAATTCCCTCTCCTGCAACACCAGAACTCGCCTGATATGTGGACCGAACATGCATGATGTACTCATCGATTAATGCAATGTTTGGTACCTTCAGCCAACAAGGTACGTTGCTCTTGTAGCCGGTCGCCAAGATTACCGCGTCGAATTCCTCCGACCTTCCATCGACGAATTCTACTCCATGCCGAGTGAAACGTTCCACCGCAGGGCGCACCTGTGTTGCGTATGATTCATCATGAGAGTAATGCGATCATGCAACGTATGGAGCTGGAATTTATGCTCAATGAACCTTGATGTCTCCGGACTGGATCTTTGCCAGGGTGCCAACGTTGAGCACCGGGGTCTTTCCGGTGAGCGACTTCAGCTCGAGGGGGCCGAGCTGGGGCCGCTCGAGGCCGAGCTTGGCTGTGTCGCCGAGCATGAGGCGCGCGACGAGCAGCAGGAAGCGGTCGACCGTCTTCATGGACAGCCACTTCATGAGCCACATGGACAGACCGAAGGTGGAGCGGCCGAGCATCTCCCGTGGCAGGATGTGCACCTGACGAAGGTAAAGCAACAGGAGAGATCAAAATGAGAGCAACAGCGATATTGGATCAATGCACCGACCGGCCCCAGACACTACAATCCTCGCCCATATCGCCAGTTGCAGTACATGCGCTCTCCCCATCCTCTTTCTATCTCCAACATAGTTTATTATGGCCACAAAAGGAAGAGGGATGCACGGAAGGATCACTCGATGCCAAATCCCATAATATCGCGATTAGTACATCTGAGATGAAGCATTGAGATTGCTTTTCTTGTGGCGATCGGGACCCATTCATTTGTTCTATGATAACAGCCTTTACAATGGGCTTTGTGGAGAAAATAATAATAATAAGAGGTAAAATCTATCAAAAATAGAGAGATATACAGATAGAGAATGAATGCTTTAAGCATGAGCGAATCTTTCTTCTCATGCCATGAACTTGTTTCATATCCCATCAATGAGACTAAATACCAAAAGCACGTTTGCATTCGTTCATGGTGAGAGATAATAGCATAATTAATGTTGTAGTGGGAGACATTAATCAGTAGCAACACCAATTAAACAATGGATTAATGGACCTGTGTTGTTAATCTCTTTCTATCGATGATCAGAAGAAATAATAGTAAGATTGTAGCAGAGGAATGAAGGACTCACCGAGTCTCGTACGACCATAAAAGGGTGCGCATTGTGATCGCAGAGATCCAAGGAGATCTCCATGCCGGAGTTGCCGCAGCCGACGACGAGCACTCTCTTATCTCGATACGAGTCGCCGCTCCTGTACAAGCTTGTGTGCACAATGGGCCCCTCGAACTCCTCCATTCCGGCCATCTCCGGGACCACCGCCTCGGCGTTCTCCCCGGTGGCCACCACCAACCACCGGCACACGTACTCGTGCTTCTCCTCCGTACCCTCACCTTTCGCCGACGCCATCCGAAGCCTCCAGAAGCCGATGCCTGCGTCGTACTCCGCGGCCACCACTGTCTCATTGAACACGGCCTGGATGTTGAACTCCGCCACGTAGGCATCGAGGTAGGCGATGAACTGCTGCTTCGTCGGGTACGTCGGGAACCACGATGGGAACGGCATCAACGGGAGCTGGCAGAACTTCTTGGGGAGGTGGAGGCGGAGGCGGTCGTAGGTCTTGAGCTGCCAGAGCGATGCGATGCAGTCGGACCGCTCGAGGATCAAGCTCTGGATGCGTTTGCTCTTAAGGCAGGCGGCGACCGCCAACCCCGACGGCCCAGCGCCGACGATTATGGGGTCCGGGAAGAAGATGCACTTCTCGGCCTTCCCGGACTTCATCGACCTGAAGCAACTGCTGGAATTGCTTTGGGGATGCAAGCAAGATGGATCGTCGACTCCTTTGCTTTCAGGCTCCCTCCAAAAATCCATGAAAGCTTAACTGGTCACGGTAGTTCCTGTGAGCATCTATGATCCTTTGACGCTTCTTCTGTTGTTGGACTAAAAAGAAGGGAAGGTGCATGGAGAGAGAGAGAGAGAGAGAGAGAGAGAGAGAGAGAGAGAGAGAGAGAGAGAGAGAGAAATCTAGAAAACCTTGGAATTTGGTGTTCTTGAACTGTGGGTGGTTAATATATCAGAAGAATTCTATCACTCTTATCCAAACATGATTTGACTGAGAGAAAACTAAATTGGGATTCTCCTGAAGCCTTATCCTTTTCTGGATCTCTCTATTATCTCCGGCGGAGGATGCGAATCGAGCCCAAAGGAAGTGAAGAGAGAGAGAGAGAGAGAGAGAGAGAGAGAGAGAGAGCAGTATTAGTCGTAGTGAGTTAAAGATCGTTGCAAAGGGCTATTTAAACTGGTCATTGAGCCAAGCTTAACGCGATTTGCTATCTTAAGTGGACATGTAGATGTGACATCGTAGCTTTCATGCTGATTGGCAGAATGAACAACACACACTGCAAATGAGCAAATTATGGCTTTTGGTGATGGAAGCTGTCTGTGCAATTCTGAAGGCTTAACATCTTTATACAGCATTACATCGGTC